>CM068963.1:50847678-50876808 GCA_035128595.1 Eptatretus atami
AAAAATATATATAATATATAATAAAAAATACAATAACCGGAAACACTGGATGAAAACGGGTTGTTGTTGTTGTTTCACCGAGTTTTTTTTTTTTTAACACAAATGTAACGCTTCGCAATCGTCTAACTTTTATGATAACTTATTCTCGCTGAAAATGTACAAGATAAATCTACTTGGTCAAAATAGTAACACGGACTCGGGGTATCTCGCGATGAAAGGAACCGAGCGTGTTGAAAAAAACAGTGGTTTCACCTGATTTCCTGCACGAAGATATATTAAAATATCCTGACGATTAAAACAATTTTCCGCAACTTGTTTGTCTTTCCGAAATTTCAGTAAAAAAAAATATCTTCCTTTTCAACAAAAAACACACAAAAAAATGCAATGACGACAAGAGGGTGCAGCACTTCCGGCTTCGCTGCGATTCGCTCATCTACGTCACGTGCTGCGAATATGATTGCTGGAAGCTGTGATGTCCGAGGTGCAGCGGAACATGGGAAGCAAGAGTGTCAGCAGTAACCCGCTTTATTGCGCGTCCCGATGTACATTGCAGCCACCCCTAGCGGGCGAGTCAGATATACGAAAACCCCATCACGTGATACAGCACAGAACCATATATTTATTACGTACGAAATTGTGCCGCATTCTCTTTTGGTCACGTTTAATAGTGTGCGCCATTTTCGGGACCAGTACGAATTTCCTCCCCTCGTGCTCTTACGTAATAAATATACGGCCATCATTCTTCTTGTTCTGCCTCTCCGGTGTGGACGGATAGCATACAGCTAACCCCAACCGCCAATGAACTTAACGTCTAACAACCATGCTGAGGCTTAGAGTTCTTTATTCTTGACGTTGGGTATGAGTTATGTGGTAATTCGCTGTAACAAAAACAAAAATAAATGTTATAGGAAGTTGACAACAGATATTACGGTGATCGTTATACATGTACAAGATCACTGATCAGAGTAACGGTTACAATAACAAATTAGAGTCACTAGAATGACGCAGAGCTTACATTTTCTACTACATCAAAGTTCAAGTTCTTTCCTATAGGTTGTTGTTGTAACACAATTGTCGAAGTTCGTCGGTAAAACGAGAGCATCGAACTGTTTCATGTCGACATAAAGTCACACGTACAAAATTCTGGTGTTAACGATAAACCAAATGCTCACTCACACTGTGTTGGCCACAGTCTGGCATAAAACGCATTTTTTCATCGCAGTGGGCAAAAAAGCACAAAGCAAGGCGACATTTTCTTTCTCAACAGCCGTGGTCATGGCTCACGCCGTTTTTCAACAAACGTAGTCATGGCTCACGGTAGCGGAGCCACAGGGAGCAACAACAATTCTCAACAAGCATGACTAGTCACCGGCACAGTGTGGGCAGTGCACACTCCCCGCTGACGCTTAGAGACGTCACACACAAACACAAATATATATTAGAAAAACAAGCAATCAAGAAAATGGCATCACTGATACGTTGGAACATATCACAAATGAACACGGCACATATCTATTAACACCACAGGGAAAGCAACACGACCATTCACTAATAGGTCGTGTGAATGACACAATCTTCCCTTCTTTGGCAACGCGGATGAACGGCTTTTGCGAATCCTGCCGTCTGAGCGCGGCAGCTTGAGTGATGACTCCGACAGGCAGTCATTGCGGACAGAATCCTTTTCCTTGAGGATTATAACGTCCCCGTCTTCATTTCTGTTTGTCTTGCTCCACTTCCGTGCGAACTTGGAGTGAGTGGACGTATTCGTGGCGCCATCTGCGCCAGAACTTCTGCGAGGAGTTGAACTCTTTTCCCTGGATACGTTATATGTCTTTGAGTCGCGTGTCGTAGAAAGGTTCAACAGGCGACCCCGTTTTCTGTGTTAATAGCATGTTGGGAGATACACGAAAGGAGAATCTGGATCGGTAGACACAGGGAACCATGTCGGTTGTTCACAATGGCCATTACTTCATCATGAATGTTTGTCAGCACTTCGTGGGTTAGATCCTTCGAAGCAAACTGTGCATCATAGATTCAAGAACACGTCTAACGACACCCGATATAGCCGTTCCCAACTTCCCCCCATGTGTGAAGAATGGGGTGGATTAACAGCCATTTCACACCCACTGTTGTACAGGAATTCTTTTACCCGGGCCTTCCTCCACGTTAATGGCGTCATGTGTAGAGGGTCTGTTGCGCCGAGAAAATTTGTGCCACGATCTGACCTGTACTGTACCACTTTTCCGCGTATGGCTTGGAATCTCCTGAGAGCATTATGAAAGAAGAAGAGGACATCCTTACAATTTTCAACATGTATGGGCTCTGCTGTTAAGCACGTAACAGTATAGCCCAGCGCTTGCTACTGCTGAACCACCTCTTGTTTTTTTTCTGGTCAGGACATTCCCGGGCCCGAAGGCGTCGGTAGCTACATACGTGAGGGCGGCGCGGGCGTCACGCGATCCCGGGGAGGTTGACATCTTCTGCTGGAGGTGGGCGTCCACGCAGCTTGCGGCATGTGACGCAGTGGTGAATGAGGGAAGTTAACACACTTTTACGCCTGTGATCCAAAAACCTGCTGCGGCGGACAGCTCCCTCTGTCATATCGGCCTTGGTGTTTAACAAGTTGTGGTGGTGACGTATCAGCAAGACGAGCGACGTGATGTTTTCCAGGGACTATGACGGGGTTTTGCCTTGAGGCCGGTAAGTCATGCGCCTTAGTCTTCCCCGACAACAACAGCCCGTCTGCATTACAACGTCGGACTAGCGGAAGTATGGGGCTGTCTTTTGGCAGAGGTTTGTTTGATTTCAAACACTGTAACTCGTTGCGTAGGCTTCCGATTGTACTTGTTGAAGTACAACTGTTTCTGCTTTTTCTGTTGTTTCTACACTTTTACCTTCCACGCAGCGTGCCACTTTGCATTCGTTTTGGCTTATAACGAATGGAGGATATGTCGTAAACGGCACACAGCGCCGACAAGTCTCTTCCAGTCGGAAACCGTTTAAAAACGTTCTGTACCAAGGCTTGTGGATGAAGAAATGTTCGTCGATTTGACATTGGCAGACGGCGAATTTCTTTATCTTTGTCGGGTTTTAGACAGCGGGAACTGTTCCGTGTCGTTGACGTCTGTGTCGTGTCGCTGTGACGGCCCTGAAGCCAGCTACTAGAGGTGAGGTCTGACGCTGCGATGGGTCTTGTAGCAACGTCTGCTGGGTTTTTAATGAGGCTGCGGTGCAAGGAACTAGCTCTTTTGATGGCTCCGGTTTATTGTTAGGTAGCCGCTGTCTGTCCTGCCTTAAACGGCAGCGGTGCACCCATTACCTTCAGGTGACCGATGCTCTCATCTTCCTTACTGAAATGAATTGTCTGTCTTCAGTGGACAGCCAGATTTGTTGTCATATTTATTCACTTGGAAAATGTCTGAAAAATTGTCGTTTTTGCAGGTAACGATTTCTTCAACAAAAGCTTATTGTCACATGGTGGGAAAATTGACGGACGACCGTCCGGCACAAAGTTAATTTTATTCACCACAGGAACACCTGTTTTATGAACTTTGCCGATACAAAGTTTCACCGATTAATCGCCCAGCCAAGAGTTG
This sequence comes from Eptatretus atami, assembly GCA_035128595.1. Classification (NCBI taxonomy): domain Eukaryota; kingdom Metazoa; phylum Chordata; class Myxini; order Myxiniformes; family Myxinidae; genus Eptatretus; species Eptatretus atami. Next base: position 50,851,275 of record CM068963.1, read on the forward strand.
TTTCTGGGCGAATGGAGATCCTCTCGGGCCCGTCCGTTGTTCACAAATATGATGCGCTTCTGGAATGTCAACGCCGATCAAAATTAATATCTCGGCGTCGCTGTCAATCTCGGGATTTCTGCAGCAATATCAGACAGGTGTGCATGATGAATGGCGACATCGGGCGTGGCTATTCGTGACGGGCATTTGGAATTTCATCGCACTCGATTAACGTAGGAACTTGTATTTTTGTGTTACCGTCTATGGACTCTATTGTGTAGCCATGTGCACGTTCCGACGCATTTGCGCTGACCCGGAGCATGACGTAAGGTTGTAGGGAATATTTTCCCCCGATTCATCAAACGATTTGAAAAATCTTGATCTGGCGAGCGTGACGTTGCTCTGGTCGTCGAGGATTACGTAGGCATGGATAACTTGTTGGATTGTCACTGTGGTAAACTTTGGTCAGAATGTTTTACTGCATGAATTTACCCGGGGACACATCACCACAAATTTGTGTGCATTTTGGAGTTCGGAACGTTGACGGGTAGCTCCCCGCCGTTATCGGCGAACGCCTTATTGGCTGGCGTGGCGGGCTCTGTTGGGATCACCGGTGGGCTCTTTAAGGGGCTGCCGCTTGTTCGTAATGCATTGCTGTAACATGCTTGTTGCTTTAACACACAGAACAGGATAATTTACATTAACATGTCTTTGCAACGTGGTCAGTTGAAATCACAGCACCGGAAACATATCTTATTTTCCCGCAGAAAGTCCCTTTTTTCGACAAGTGACTTCAATTGAACGCACGACAGTCGTTGAGGTTATGTGCAGTATTGTGCAAAGGACAATTTGCTGAATGTCTGTCTTCTTGGAGAAGAGGGTGCGATGTGCAGGAAGTTTGTTTTACCTGCGACTGTCTAATATCCACTCTGCTGCTGCTCTGTTGCGGCATTACTTTCGTAGGCAAAACTAGGATCATTGCGTACCTGACTGAGGTTCTTGATAACTCAGCAAACAATAGAAAGGAGGAAACACCACATTATTTTCTTTTTTGTACCTGGACGCATGCATTGTCCATTTCTCCTGTATGTTGTAAGGCAGTTTATTGAGTATGGGGAGTACTCCTGATGAAGAGTCAAAAAGCTTAGAAGAGTGGCGTACTTTTGATCTTTTTGAGGAAAAGCACTTCATATAATGTATCTGACAGTTCATACAGTTGCTTGTTGTCTTTGTTTGACAGCCGCGGAAAGGAAGCAAGTTTATGTTGATTGAGGCTTCCACCATTTCCGGACTGCCAAATCGCTCCTCTAAGCGCTCCCATATTCGTTGAAGCGCGAGAAATGGATTGTTGCATTTGACATTTTTAAGCTGACGGCGTGTTTCTTCGATTGTGGACCTAACCACTTAATCAGGAGGTCAATTCTTCATTAACACTGGCACCAATATCGTTCACAACGCTGCGAAAGTCTGCCTTCCACACTGTGTATGCTTCTGGGTTGTCGTTGAATGTACACAAGAGTGTTAACACAGCAATCTCTTTTCAGCAGATATTGTAAAAGTCAGTGATCATAAGGCATTGTATTATTTGCTTGTGTATACCGGCACAAATGAAGGCAAAATTCGGGTCTAATGTCACACGAGGGTTTGGAACTGTGATTTAAATGGTGTTACTCGTGGGAATACAGATGTAGCGTTAATAGCTCGGTTATTTAAATCAGGAAAGAAGGGGTGATCAGGGTGTCTGGTTGTTGCTTGGTATAAATTAACTGGCGATTTGGCGTAAGAGCCGGTGGTTGCAAATTTTGCATATTGTCAGTAGCGATAAAGTCAGCAGTTGGTAACACTGTCGGATAACTGTGATCTTCCACATACTGTTCTGTGCGCTTTGCTGATGTCTCCTGAGGTAGGTTGTTATCGGCGGGCCATTTCCACCCTCAAGTTCGCTAATACATTGTTCAATGGCTTGTAACTCTCTGCCTCAGTCACGGAGACTTGTTTTTTCAGATTGAAGTAGGGTTAATCAGCCTCCATTGTTGCTTGAATTCGTGCTGATTCCTGCTTGAATTCGTGCTGATTCTGCGGCGGCCAAGGCTTGCTTTTTGCGTAAGTTCAGCCGCTTGTCTCTCGAACTGCAGGCCAGCTTTAGGAGCAACGGCTTTAGCACGTTTTGTGGCTAACATAGAACTTATGTTAGACAGTTCTGAAGATTTTGGAACCAGCTGAAATGATCGTACTGATCGGTTACTTCTGGGTGACTTCTCTGACATGTTGATTGTCTGGACGATGGCGTCGAGTGATACTGCGGACACTGTGTTTGGTTATGGACTGGATTCCCCTGAGCGGGCGGACCGACGTTTCTCGCTTGCTGGTGCTGGTGCTTGGCCGAGTCGATTACTGGTGCTTGGCCTAGTCGAATACTGTTCTGCCTCTCCGGTGTGGACCGATAGCAATACAGCTAACCCCCAACCGCCAATGAACTTAACGTCTAACAACCATGCTGAGGCTTAGAGTTCTTTATTTCTTGACGTTGGGTATGAGTTATGTGGTAATCGCTGTAACAAAAACAAAAATAAAATGTTATAGTAAGTTGACACAGATATTACGGTGATCGTTATACATGTACAAGATCACTGATCAGAGTAACGGTTCAATAACAAAATTAAGAGTCACTAGAATAGACCGCAGAGCTTACATTTGTCTACACATCAAAGTTGCAAGTTCTTTCCTATAGGTGTGTTGTAACACAATTGTCGAAGTTCGTCGTAAAACGAGAGCATCGAACTGTTTCATGTCGACATAAAGTCACAGTACAAATTCTGGTGTTGAACGATAAACAAAAATGCATCCCTCACACTGTTGTTGGCCACAGTCTGGCATAAAACGCATTTTTCATCGCAGTGGGCAAAAAGCACAAAGCAAGGCGACATTTCTTTCTCACAAGCGGGTCATGCTCACCGCCGTTTTTCACAAACGTAGTCATGGCTCACGGTAGCGGAGCCACAGGGAAAGCAACAACATTCTCACAAGCATGAACTAGTCAACCGGCACAGTGTGGCGGCACACTTCTGTTGATCGCTGCATAAAATCTATATTGTTTTCATATTTTTAGCCAGAGATTATCATTTGTGTTCGCCATTGAGAATAGTTACTCAGACGAATCTTCTGGCATCTGTAGAAGTAGGCCGGGGCCAGTTATTCACGAGGATTAATGAATGGAAAAAAACAAATGATTTGCGCGACGTCAAATTGGAGCCGTTTCCATGGCAACCCATCGAAAATTGAACCACAGCACACATCCGTCGTTAAATTTTTTAACATAGAATAACAAAGCTGGTCCCAAAATCGAGGTAATACGTTTCCCCTTTTTCCACTTAATGTCATTATGTTAACTAGTGCGTGGCCGTACGTGCAAAAAAAAAAAAAAAATTGTGACGTCAATCGTGACGTCATAGCACCGTGTCCTGTCATTGGTTGGTAAATAAATGGCCGTAACTTGGGAACCACTTGTCCGATTAATATCAAACCTTGAAAAGGCACATCCACAGGGCCCCAGCAATATACCTGGCAAGTTTCAATGAGATCGGACCGGTGGTTGTCGAGAAACGGCGGTCGCAGACAGACACACAGACAGACAGACAGACACACAGACACACAGACAGAGAGTTGCTGGAATTATAGATAGATTAGCTCATTTGCATATCATGAATATTCACGAAAATTAGAAACGTTGAATAAGTCGATAAATTAACTTGAAACGTAATGCCCGCCATTGCAAGCCTTCAAAAACCTGTCACATGTGTTTCTTCATGTTCCGTCTGGTACATCCTGTCCAATCACTTATCGTCCCAATCAAAAATATCATCATTTTCACCTGAAACATCATCGCCATTAGTCACTCTGGGCTTCGAACACCTCCTGAAGGACGCAACGTCCTGCTGTGGAAGAGTATTCCTCCTTGTGTATCAATAGGGGTTCCATCGTTTCCACCGTGCGTGCCCATCCATGTTCGTGCACATCCGCAGGTACGTCTGGTGTTGCTTTGTGGGAATTCTTCCATGAAGTGCATCCTCACGATATACAGAGCTGTCAGTTGCCTATACACCGCCCAAATAAAGGTATGCGTCAGAAGAACGCGTTGAATGCTTGGAACAAGATGCCCATAAGGTGGGTACTCCACCCTTCGAGGTGTTGGTCCAAGCATTTACCTGCAAGGTGGCAAGGTTCCCATGTCAAATGTCAACACTACATTCAAGGCCTTCTCTTCACACTTCTCCCTGGAGATGAACAGCAGTCTCAAATCGTCCGTCTTCCTGAACTTGGTTGCGTTACACTGCACACGTGAACTCTTCAAGCTCAGTTATCAGGTCCTGCGGCATGTCCCAAGGATTCCCAAATCTTCCAAGAGCTGGACCAATCCTTGATATGATCAGTTTTGATGGGCTTGACTTTCCTTTTCCTTTAAATGTACTTATTGTGTCACATCCACAGTATGCCGGAGAGCTTGTAGCGCTGCACGGTTTTCTCTGTTTGTGGACTCGTGAAAATTCCGTCATGTTGATGAACTTCTTATTGTTTCTGTACCAGTATCAAGCAGAATTGTAACGCCTTTAAGTCTGTTGATGTAGTACAGGATGACGACAAAGATATCACCGTCTGGACCTTTCACTTGTTGATTTTGTCAGCATGCTTCTTTGCAAAGGGCAGTACAATGTAATCCTCGTGTCAGTCTCTTCTTGTGCTGTTGTCAGAATTTCAACCTTTTTCCTAATTGTTGTTTTCCATCCTCAGAATCTCTGTGGAATATTCCTTTTAGGTTCACATCTGAGGATTCCTGCAATGCAGACGTGCTATGAAGCACGCACAACCGCTTCACAGAGAAAAGAAAGGACGGGATGGGAAGGAGGGGGAGAAATCGCCTGTCTGCACGCAACCACCACGAAGAAATTGTAATTTTAAATGCTCCGTGAAATTGTTCGGAGAGGAAATTTCGGTTACGTGGGTATTCGGATATGAAAGCATCCACTGTGTAGGTACTGATACGTGGAACGGGGGAGCGGATCATAGCTAGAATGTGTTAAGAATAGTAAAGACTGTGTGCTCGAGTAGGTTGGACTTACACCTGTATTAGGGACACGACAGAGGTAAGTTTTACGTAATGTTTACACCGAAAAGGCAGTGACCATCTCATCATAAAGCAGTATAGGATAAGGAAGTGTTGTGTAAAACCTTTTGCCGGCAGGCAGACGGGTGGAGGACTTGAGGAAGTGGAAACGAACAAGTAAAAAGCACTGCAGGCATGGCTTGGAGGATACCCCTGGCCACTTCATGGAGAACCGCGCCATCGGAAGGTATTGTGAGCTGCTCATGGCTTGCAATGGGCGTGGGATGCATTTGCAGATGCTGACCCACTCAACAGAACGGCCAATTGCAGGACCAGCCCACCACAGGCCCAAGGCTTAAATGTTGCATTTACGCATGCACAGCAAATTTTTATGAAAAAAATGTTTTTGTTTTTCTGTCTCTGTCTGCTTGTCTCTCTCTCTCACATTGGACTCTCTACCTGGACTCATGCTTTGGTGTGAGGGATGCCAGCCAGCTCACAATTCACCAGCGGACTAAGCTTGACCATCCCTGTATTGAATGGTGTGGAGACACTGATTCATTACCTATTAATTTGCTCAAAGTCCTCGCTTGTCCTTTTGTTGTGCAAGTCAGTGTGATTGGCACTATGGGGGGGTTATAGTTTTATTTGTATTACAAGTACGTGTGCTCCCTTATTTATTTGTCATTTGAGCTCCAGGTCTCAGGTCTCTCTCCCACTTATTCGTCCTTGCAACACTTCATACTTCACCCACTTTAATTTGTGTACTTATGGTCGTTTATAAAGCAGTCTTGAGAAGCAACAGTATTATGATTAGTTAAACGGTTTTAATTTGCTTTCCTTTTTTTTTTTCCCCCCACTTTCGCAATTCAGTCGTTATCTTTATTTGATATACCATACTCTCTACAGAGCATTGGTGCTGTCGGAGCATTTCTTGGCAAGGGTTATATTGAGGGTTTGCCATTTCTTTCCCAGCATTGTTTGTGTAAGCAGCATGTACTCTCTACCTGTAAGCAGCAAGCACCATAGTAAGCAGCACCTACTTTTTAAAGACTTTGGTATAACTCAACTGGGGTTTGGACCACCATTTCCCAGACTCAGAGTGGATGCTCTCACCACTACACCACTGATGTCTGATGGTTACTTCAGAATGATCTGAAGATGGAAAAATATAGAAACTAATAAACAAGGAAACATGCTGAAATTTCAGTGAGGGGTGAATACATTTGCTGATTCCACTCGTTGGAAATCAGAAAATATATTGAAAATAAACAAAAGATGATGAAGTTGACGGATGATTTAAATACTGTATAATCTGGCGAACAGCGACTCGAACTAATCTCGAATCTCGACTCCAAACGAATGCAACTAATGAAGTTGTATGTGAAATAAAATATGGTTAACTAAAACAAACAATATATTTCTCGAATAAATATTTATGAAATGAAATTAATATCCCAAATTTATAATTAAATTTAATAAAATTAAAATTAATAAATCAAGGATGCTCCTCACACACATTGATGACCCCATTGCGCGCTCTCTCTCTCTTTCATTGTACATTGCAGCCACCCCTAGCGGGCGAGTCATGATATACGAAAACCCCATCACGTGATACAGCACAGAAGCCATATATTTATTACGTACGAAATTGTGCCGCATTCTCTTTTTGGTCACGTTTAATAGTGTGCGCCATTTTCGGGACCAGTACGAATTTCCTCCCCTCGTGCTCTTACGTAATAAATATACGGGCCATCATTCTTCTGTTGATCGCTGCATAAAATCTATATTTGTTTTCATATTTTAGCCAGAGATTATCATTTGTGTTCGCCATTGAGAATAGTTACTCAGACGAATCTTCTGGCATCTGTAGGAAGTAGGCCGAGGGCCAGTTATTCACGAGGATTAATGAATGGAAAAAACAAATGATTTGCGCGACGTCAACTTGAGCCGTTTCCATGGCAACCCATCGAAAATTGAACCACAGCACAACATCCGTCGTTAAATTTTTTAACATAGAATAACAAAGCTGGTCCCAAAATCGAGGTAATACGTTTCCCCTTTTTCCACTTAATGTCATTATGTTAACTAGTGCGTGGCCGTACGTGCAAAAAAAATAAAAAAAAATTGTGACGTCAATCGTGACGTCATAGCACCGTGTCCTGTCATTGGTTGGTAAATAAATGGCCGTAACTTGGGAACCACTTGTCCGATTAATATCAAACCTTGAAAAGGCACATCCACAGGGCCCCAGCAATATACCTGGCAAGTTTCAATGAGATCGGACCGGTGGTTGTCGAGAAACGGCGGTCGCAGACAGACACACAGACAGACAGACAGACACACAGACACACAGACAGACAGAGATTGCTGGAATTATAGATAGATTAGCTCATTTGCATATCATGAATATTCACGAAAATTAGAAACGTTGAATAAGTCGATAAATTAACTTGAAACGTAATGCCCGCCATTGCAAGCCTTCAAAAACCTGTCACATGTGTTTCTTCATGTTCCGTCTGGTACATCCTGTCCAATCACTTATCGTCCCAATCAAAAATATCATCATTTTCACCTGAAACATCATCGCCATTAGTCACTCTGGGCTTCGAACACCTCCTGAAGGACGCCAACGTCCTGCTGTGGAAGAGTATTCCTCCTTGTGTATCAATAAGGGTTCCATCGTTTCCACCGTGCGTGCCCATCCATGTTCGTGCACATCCGCAGGTACGTCTGGTGTTGCATTGTGGGAATTCTTCCATGAAGTGCATCCTCACGATATACAGAGCTGTCAGTTGCCTATACACCGCCCAAATAAAGGTATGCGTCAGAAGAACGCGTTGAATGCTTGGAACAAGATCGCCCATAAGGTGGGTACTCCACCCTTCCGAGGTGTTGGTCCAAGCATTTACCTGCAAGGTGGCAAGGTTCCCATGTCAAATGTCAACACTACATTCAAGGCCTTCTCTTCACACTTCTCCCTGGAGATGAACAGCAGTCTCAAATCGTCCGCTTCCCTGAACCTTGTGTTGCGTTACACTGCACACGTGAACTCTTCAAGCTCAGTTATCAGGTCCTGCGGCATGTCCCAAGGATTCCCAAATCTTCCAAGAGCTGGACCAATCCTTGATATGATCAGTTTTGATGGGCTTGACTTTCCTTTTCCCTTTAAATGTACTTATTGTGTCACATCCACAGTATGCGCGGAGAGCTTGTAGCGCTGCACGGTTTTCCTGTTTGTGGACTCGTGAAAATTCCGTCATGTTGATGAACTTCTTATTGTTTCCTGTACCAGTATCAAGCAGAATTGTAACGCCTTTAAGTCTGTTGATGTAGTACAGGATGACGACAAAGATATCACCGTCTGGACCTTTCACTTGTATGATTTTGTCAGCATGCTTCTTTGCAAATGGGCAGTACAATGTAATCCTCGTGTCAGTCTCTTCTTGTGCTGTTGTCAGAATTTCAACCTTTTTCCTAATTGTTGTTTTCCCATCCTCAGATGTGAACCTATATCCTTTTAGGTTCACAAACCTGCAGACGTGCTATGAAGCACGCACAACCGCTTCCAACAGAGGAAATCGCCTGTCTGCACGCAACCACCACGAAGAAATTGTAATTTTAAATGCTCCGTGAAATTGTTCGGAGAGGAAATTTCGGTTACGTGGGTATTCGGATATGAAAGCATCCACTGTGTATGGTACTGATACGTGGAACGGGGGAGCGGATCCATAGCTAGAATGTGTTAAGAATAGTAAAGACTGTGTGCTCGAGTAGGTTGGACTTACACCTGTATTAGGGACACGACAGAGGTAAGTTTTACGTAATGTTTACACCGAAAAGGCAGTGACCATCTCATCATAAAGCAGTATAGGATAAGGAAGTGTTGTGTAAAACCTTTTGCCGGCAGGCAAGACCGGGTGGAGGACTTGAGGAAAGTGGAAACGAACAAGTAAAAGCACTGCAGGCATGGCTTGGAGGATACCCCTGGCCACTTCATGGAGAACCGCGCCATCGGAAGGTATTGTGAGCTGCTCATGGCCTTGCAATGGGCGTGGGATGCATTTGCAGATGCTGACCCACTCAACAGAACGGCCAATTGCAGGACCAGCCACCATGGCAGGCCCAAGGCTTAAATGTTGCATTTACGCATGCACAGCAAATTTTTATGAAAAAAATGTTTTTGTTTTTCTGTCTCTGTCTCTGTCTCTGTCTCTGTCTCTCTCTCACATTGGACTCTCTACCTGGACTCATGCTTTGGTGTGAGGGATGCCAGCCAGCTCACAATTCACGCAGCGGACTAAGCTTGACCATCCCTGTATTGAATGGTGTGGAGACACTGATTCATTACCTATTAATTTGCTCAAAGTCCTCGCTTGTCCCTTTTGTTGTGCAAGTCAGTGTGATTGGCACTATGGGGGGGTTATAGTTTTATTTGTATTACAAGTACGTGTGCTCCCTTATTTATTTGTCATTTGAGCTCCAGGTCTCAGGTCTCTCTTCCCACTTATTCGTCTCTGCAACACTTCATACTTCACCCACTTTAATTTGTGTACTTATGGTCGGTTATAAAGCAGTCTTGAGAAGCAACGAGTATTATGATTAGTTAAACGGTTTTAATTTGCTTTTCCTTTTTTTTTTTCCCCCCCCACTTTCGCAATTCAGTCGTTATCTTTATTTGATATACCATACTCTCTACAGAGCATTGGTGCTGTCGGAGCATTTCTTGGCAAGGGTTATATTGAGAGGTTTGCCATTTCTTTCCCAGCATTGTTTGTGTAAGCAGCATGTACTCTCTACCTGTAAGCAGCAAGCACCATAGTAAGCAGCACCTACTTTTTTAAAGACTTTGGTATAACTCAACTGGGGTTTGGACCACCAATTTCCCAGACTCAGAGTGGATGCTCTCACCACTACACCACTGATGTCTGATGGTTACTTCAGAATGATCTGAAGATGGAAAATATAGAAACTAATAAACAAGGAAACATGCTGTAAATTTCAGTGAGGGGTGAATACATTTGCTGATTCCACTCGTTGGAAATCAGAAAATATATTGAAAATAAACAAAACGATGATGAAGTTGACGGATGATTTAAATACTGTATAATCTGGCGAACAGCGACTCCGAACTAATCTCGAATCTCGACTCCAAACGAATGCAACTAATGAAGAATTGTATGTGAAATAAAATATGGTTAACTAAAACAAACAAATATATTTCTCGAATAAATATTTATGAAAATGAAATTAATATTCCAAATTTATAATTAAATTTAATAAAATTAAAATTATTTTAAAATTAAATAAATCAAGGATGCTCCTCACACTCACATTGATGACCCCATTGCGCGCTCTCTCTCTCTCTCTCTCTCTCTCTCTCTCTCTCTCTCTCTCTCTCTCTCTCTCATGCAATGGGCCCCTGATGGTGGTGGGCCCTGGGCAAGAGCCTCTTTTTCTCATTGTATAAAATGGTCTTTGAATGTGATCATGAAACAACTTGCTGTGGCCAAACGTTACACAGAATCTGTGCAATCTTCACTTGTTAGGGTTAAATTATACAATGTAGTTCCACTTTCATTATTGAACAGTGTTAAGAATAGTAAAGACTGTGTGCGTGAGTAGGTTAGATGTACACTTGTATTAGGGACAAGTCAGAGGTAAGTTGTACATAATGTGTACACTGAAGAGGCAGTGACCCTCCATCAAAGAGCAGAATAAAATAAGGACGTGTTATGTAAATCTTTTTGCCGACAAGCACGTGTGGCTCTTAATGGAACACTTTCTTCTCCTCTCCCTGTCAAGACTGGAGGACACAAAGGCAGTGTTCTAGGCCCAATATTATTCCTAATCTTCATCAATGATCTCACTGACTCTCTGGAAAATCCTCCTTATCTCTTTGCTGATGACTCCACTCTCTGCCATGAGATCCCTCAGCAGCATCTTCCCACTCCTCAGACCTTTACAAAATCACAAACTGCTCAAACACTTGGAATACAGTATGTCTTTCAATCCTGACAAAATGTCTCTGTCTGTCTATGTCTGTCTATCTCTATCATCTCTCTCTCTCTCTCTCTCTCTCTCTCTCTCTCTCTCTCTCTCTCTCTCTCTCTCTCTCTCTCTCTCAGAACCGTACTGCAAACCCATCTACTTTCTCAACAACTCTCTCAAAGAGGTTCAGTCACTGAAACTCTTGGGTCTCACTCTCAGCCATGATCTCTCTTGGACAAGCCACATTTCAAAATTGGCTTCCACAACCAGATGCCAACTGGGCATCCCCCATCGTGCATATTCCTTCCTTGGCATACCTGAGCTCCTGTCCACCTACAAGGCTTTCATCCGCAGTTGGATGGAGTACTGCTGTCTCCTCTGGGCTGGCTCCCCTGCCTCACATCTTACTCAGCTTGACGCAGTGGAAACAAAGGACTTCAATATCATTGGAATCTCTTGTGATGAAGCTGTGTATGGACTGATCACTTCGCCATCGCCGACAGGTCGGTGGTATCTCTTTCTTCTTCCGGCTCATTTCTGGACTTGCACCCTCTGCCCTTTCTGTGTTTTGTCTCCCCCAGGTATCTGCAAGACACACACGGTCCACCAGCAACCCCCTCGTAGTGAAACTGCCTAAATTCAGAACCACTGCCCACCTCCACTCATTTATCCCTTTTTTTCTCCCCACCTATGGAACCACCTTCCAGACTTTCTTCAATCTCATTCATCCCTTCAGATCTTCAAGACAGTTCACCACCATCTCAAGTCATCCCCCATCCAAAATCATGATCTTTACTACACCTCTTAAATCACTCCAAACTCCTTCCAAAATTTTGCTTATGTATCCATATTGTCCACCCTTTGTGTTCAACTTTACCCCTCATCGTTAACCTGCATCCCTTGTTTGTCCATCTCCATCTGCTTTCTCCCTCCACCCTACTGTTGGTGTTTCCCTTTTCTCCTGCTGTTCCTTTGTTGTGTTGTGTCCTGCTTTTGTTGTGTGCCATAGCTCTTCCGCAAGCTGAGAGCATGTACTGTATTTTTTTTAAGGCAAAATGCTTCACGGTAGCCAAGAGGTATGTACACTCAACCTCTGAGCCGTCGAGTCTGGGGTCAAATCTCGGCCAAGCTCGAAACTGTCGTCTTGGTATTTCACATGCAAGGTGAAGTACATCAATGTGAACCGCCTCTGGGATGGACGTTAAACTGGACGTCCCATATGCTAGCATTACTTGGAGGACGTTAAAGATCCCATGGTGTCCTTTCAAGAAAATTACCCCCGGTTGGGGGTGACGGTCATCTCTGAAGCTCTGTAGATGTGGATCTCTGATCGGTTTAGAATGGCTTGATGTCGTCTTGTCTTTTGGTTCAACGTACAGACGAAAGCCCGGGAGTAAAAGGATAGAAAACCTCAGAAATCAAACTACATTTCTGAGTTATCCGGAGATCGATTTTGAAAATGGTTGATGGAACATTTATGATCAATGTGTCTTCCAAAAAGGATAGAAACCGGACCTCAGAAATCAAACCGCATTTCTGAGTCATAAATGGCGGATTATATATTTTGACAATGGATGATTCCACAAGTTTACAGCATCGGTGACCTTGACATTGACCTTCAATCAGGTCTAAAGTCATACCGTCATGCATCACTCATCGATCCCAAACCTACATACCAAGTTTCATCAAGATCGGGCGAAATTTTTTTGACCTTATCACATCGACGATTTTTCCAACTTTGAAGACACGTGACTCGATAACCAGGACAAATTTCAAAAAACCGGCCTGACCAAATTTAGACATTGTTCCATATTATCAGAATCCGAAGGAATTTCGAAGATCGGATCATAAACGGCCGAGGAGATAGATTTTGAAAATGGACGATTTCGCAACTTTGGAGTGACCTTGACGTTGACCTTGACCTTCAATCGGGTCAAAGGTCATACCGTCGTGCATCCCTCATCGACATCTACCCACATACCAAATATCAAGAAAATCGGAAGAAAAAAATGGGGACGTACGGACGGACTGACATCGAGACTGGTTTTATTAGGTCATCTCTAATGAGATGACCTAAAAAAAAAAAGGGGAGTTGTTATCGCCAGCACCCTGAAAAAAATTCAAATTCCTCCTCTCACCAAAACAGGACACAGCATTAGTGGCACAGTCACACTGCCAGCAATACCGCAAACCAGTAACCATGTGCTGCACATGAAATGATGAGGATTTAAAGTTTCATCGTGACGTCATTCCACATTTGTTATGTCGGTTGTCCACCATTATGGAGGTAAGACTTAATTTGTCAAGCGCAAAATAGTTTGAAACGGTTTTAGAAGTCATCACCGTGCTTTTAACAGCAATACACCAATGATCATTTTTGGACGTCCTTTTGTTCGTTTCGCATCTCCTCCAAAATGGCAGTCCACCAACGAATAGCCTGGATGTATTGACGACACAGAAAACGATCAATTGAAAAAAAAACTCTCAACTACAGAATGTCACCAGGGTGTGTAGATTACGTTTGCTCTGAAGTTGATTGAATGATCTATATTAAAGTATATCTGAAAGTCGATTGTCCCAATCGTTTTTCCTATCCCTTTGGGAATGGACAAAGTTTAAAACTTGAGAGTTCATCGAGCACATTATCCCACGATGTCCTGAGAAACAAGTTCATGGGCGGGGGTCTATGAGCGGAAAATTTGATTGGTCATGATGACGTAAAATGCCGTAACATTTTGGCCAAGTATTGCTAAATGGAGGGGTTTGAAAGTGACAAAAAATTTGTGTTCAACAGTGTTCAAGTATATAATTCAATTGAAATAAAATAAAGATTTTTAAGGGTGGAGGAAAAAAAACATTCTGGAATTTACGGCCGTTGATGCAGCATCTTTTGCACCACCTTATTTATCACATTACATTGGTTCTTCGTGCCTGTTGTTTGCGTCTTTTATGACGTCATTAAAACCAGAAAGTTTCCTGTCCGGAATGATTTTCAATTTTGTGTGACTGCCAGACAGGTAGACAAACTTTAAAAAATATATATATAATTATATATATGTTACTCCTTCCTGCACATGTGCAATTGGGACAAATTCAGAGGCAAAGTATTGCTAAGCTCCAGGTTCGTTTTCATGTTCAAAATATAACATTCAATTGGAATAAAGTTGTTCCTCGATTATAAACTGACGTTTGTGGACACACACACACACACACAGACAGACAGACAAAGTGAACCAAATGTTTAACCCCATTTTTACCTCCACCACCGAATGTGGAAGGAGGTTATGTTTTTACCCTTGTCTGTATGTTTGTTTGTTTGTTTATTTGTTTGTTTGTGTGCAAGATATCTTTAAAAAGTTGTGGACGGATTCGGATGAAATTTGGTGGACATGGTGTGTGTGTGGCAACTGACAAGGAAGAATGGATTCAATTTTGGTGAAGATGCGAATCCGGATCTGATAATTAATTTAAGTGATTCTTCACCATTGCGAGATAGGGCTAAACTGATATATAGCACGATATCTCAAAAAGTCGTGGACGGATTCGGATGAAACTTGGTGCACAGGTTGGGTGTGCAAAAAGGAAGAATTGATTCGACTTTGGTGAAGATCCGAGAATTATTTAATTATTAAAGTGATTCTTCACCATTGAGAGGTAGGGCTAAAAACTATACATAGCATGATATTTCAAAAATGTATTGGGCCCGATATGTTCCCATGGATCAGGCCTTGTGTGGCACAGGTATGCGCTCTACTGAGTGCCCTTCTAGTTCGCTTTGCAAACACAGGGTAATGAGAAAATATTGGAGTTTTGATAATATTTGGTTTGACCAAAGCCACTTCTGCCAAAGGTTTTTCTTTAAATTATAATAATTTTAAGAGCAGAAAAAGTTGTCACACACAAAATGAAATATTTATTGAAGACATGAGTTCAAAAAACGAGACAATAAAAAAAAAAAACTTGAGTGATTAGTATATTTCCTACATGCATTGATGTTCAATGCAATAATCATTTTACATGATATGAAATACGTTACCTATTGATCTTTCACATAAGAGGAACAGTACAATCTGTCATTCAGATTTGGAAGCAAAATAAAGAAAAGAACCTGCTTTGCCTTTTTTCAATGTGCATGCACTCATCTTGGTAATCAGTTTGAAGAGCACAGTGGATCAATCGATTGATGCATTCAGGGAGGAATGGTTTGTTATCTCAAACACTGACACTTTCAAAGGCAAGTCATCATAAGGGGCCATGTATTTATTAAGGACGCAAATGTGGAGAGGGTTTTCACCATACCACCCAATTTCCTCCTCCTCATAAACACCTTATCGTGTTTATGTGTGGACTAATCTGATGGACTGATGGACTAATCTGATGGACAAAACCCTCTGTGTGGACTAATCTGATACCCCCCCTGAACAACCCTCACAATTTGACAACCTTACATGCAGATTTCCTAAATGTTAGAACTGCACTAAATAGCAATAAACATATTAAACACGCCAAGTGTCAAAAAGAGACAAATTTATCATTAACCTCCAAACCCTTCGCCACCACTGACATTCAAACACGATGCATAAAATGCTCCAAATTATTTTTTCTCTCCAAAGTGAACGTTCAAAAGTAAAGGTGTAAAACATGCACTTTTTTCAACATCGACATTTTAACTTTTACTTTGGATGCAGGCACATGTCCCAAATATTCATTCTCATGCAGATAATCGATAATTGACAGTTAAAACACCCAATAAAGTACAGAGGTACATTTTGGTAAATGGCAGACGGAGAAGAGCACATTAATTGCAAATTATGCACTAAATGTGCATCTTAATTTTAAAAGGGTGTCAAGTTGTTTGATTTAAGCTCATTGCAAGAATTGAACTCGTATAGGTGGAATAATTAAATAAATAAAGTAATTTCATCGGGCAAGCCTTCAACGAAGCATGATAGCTTCTCTCAAATACCGCATTAAACATATAACATACCGTGTATATACTGCATATATACATATCTATCCAAACCCCCTAACTTGACGAGGCAGCAGGGCACAGATCAATTCCCATCACAGTGCTTGCTGCACGACCTGCCAGCAACAAGTGGCACCTGCCATGCAATCACATTGTCTCTGCCCTCCTGATCACCAGTCACGAGGTTTGTCAGTCTGTAACGGCTTGAGTGCCATAAGGATGGCTCCTAGTTTTGGAGGTGATGTGTTAGTATAATTTATGTACATGACATCAGCGTAATGTCATAGGGTTAGTGTGCTTCTTTGGTTGGATTTAATATTCCTGACTGTAAACCTCTTGACTGGTGATCAGCAGGGCAGAGACAGTGTACTCGCACGCAGGCAACACTTGTTGCTGGAAGGTCGTGCAGCAATCGCTGTGATGGGACTCAATTTGTGCCCCGCTGCCTCAAGTTCGGGGGTTCGATATATATATATATATATATATATATATATATATATATATATATATATACATATACATATATACATATATATGTATATACAGTACTGTATATACATATATATGTATATACAGTACTGTATATACATATATGTATATACAGTATATACATATGTCTATATAGAAAGACCCACTCACATCTCTCACCTGTGAATGGAGGGAATAGCTAATCAGCTCTCACCTAATCGACTACACCCAGGTGATTCACCAATAAGTGATGAAACCGGTCTGGTAACTGAGGGGGTGTGTAGCAGTGGGATTCTCATGTGCGTACTATGTGTGAACGTTTTTATAGTTGTTGAGGAATTCTGGGAAGGGTTCAAAACGGTGCTAACACTTACCTTGTGTAAGTATTCTTGGGTAACTTTATGCAACTACTTGGGTTCGAGGATGTGGCAGGGGTCAATCATATATATTATAATATATATTATATATATAATTATATATATATATACATATATACATATATATACATTACATAATATTATACATATATTAATATACATATATATATATACATATACATATATACAATACATATATACATATATATATATAATTACATATTATATATACATATAACTATATACTACATAATATATACGTATAATACATACATACATATATACGTATATACATACATACATATATACGTATATACATAACATTATAGTACATATACATACATATATACGTATATACTACATATATATACACATACGACCTGGTGTTGGCGTAGTGGTTAGGGTAGCGGCTTGGGATCCAAAAGGTCCTGAGTTCAAGCCCCGTTGGCTGCTTGAATTGATGCACACCAGGGGGTTGACTCAGCCTGTCATCCTTCTGAGGTCGGCGAAATGGTACCAGTGTACTGGCCCGGTGTATCCCCGGTTAGAATAGGTGTACCATATCCCTGTGTCGTAAGAGGCGACCAGGGTTGCGTCAGGAAGGGCATCCGGCGTAAAACCTGTGCCAAATCATTATGCGGTCATAACGGATGATCCGCTGTGGCGACCCCTAACGGGAGCAGCGAAGAAGAAGATATATATATATGCATATGCTGATTTTTTTGAGGGGGAGGGGAACACCACAAACAAAATGATAATCTTTATCAATTACTACAATTTGCATGTTCACATTATATTCCCACCGGCCCAAACCTCAGCCCACCGTTTCATGCGTACATAATAAATAGATGGCCCCAAAGTATCACTGGGGGAAAAAAAGTGTTCTTTTCATACGCACTGCTGTGCGTTAAAATTCAATTACCTACTTGCTGTGGTGATCTATACTCATCCTGAAATAATGGTTAGGAGTCAGAAGGAAGATTCTAAGAGAAAGATGGACTGCCGGTATCCAAAACAGAAATGAACCCGCTGAGTTAGTGTCTGGAGATGTGCACAAGCAAAGCTTGGTTGACCTGAAAATATCCAGTAAAACAAGTGACGCTGCAATCATGCAAGCACCATGACAGACAAATTTATGCAAATGTGCACACACAATTTTAACAAACAGCCATTTAAACAAACCTTTTCCCTGCCATATTTGCTGAATGGCATGAACAACAAAAACGACAAGAACAACAACAAAAATAATAAAATGAAAACAATTCAGGAACCAGCCTGAGCATTTACAAAAGTAATATCAACAACTAAACTGCTACAATTGCTCTGGCTGTACAGCATGTGATTGTATGGTCATAAAGATTCAAGTGTGACATCGTACATATTGCTGATAACCATATTTAAGGCATTTCATCACTATTTAGACAGCTTATCTTGCAAAATAGAACAGCAAGAGGCACTTGGCCAGAAGAGAATAGCGAGAATAGAAATAAAAACACACCAGCTACAATGAAGTCTAACTGTATAATTATTATTTTGTGTACAGGGATTGAGACTCACAAAAGAGCTGAGACGAGAGGGATGAGAGGCCGACGGCAATTGAATATAAGGCGGAGAAGGAGGGAACAATTGGGCAAGAAACCAACAAACAGGCAACGTAATTAATACGGACACAAGGGAATGACAGGTGAGTAAGTAAAGGACAGGTGAGGAGACAGGTGAGCTGTAAGGTAAAGTCAATGAGAGTAAGATCAGAAATAGGAACAGGTGATATCAAGAGATGGTGATGGCTCATTGTCTTGAAACGGTGGAGGGAAGAACATGATTGGGCAGACTAACTGAGGCAATTCCACCGTCGGGAGAAGAAGGAAGACAAAATGGTAGAGGTGAGTCGTTCGTCTAGATTTGGGAAGAGCAACGAAGTATGGATTGTTGGCTGAGCGAGTGTGACCTTGTTGGGCTCGACCGGTGAACAGATTCCAAGTGATTGATCAGTTTCTTATTTCTCTCCAATCAGATTGACAGACAAGGATGTGACTGCAGCCTATCATTGACATGAAGGCCGTTCTGGCACAGAATGGTCAACTGCAAAGTATTATAGACAGCTTTACAAGAAGGTTGACAGGTTTTACAATACAAACTAAGAACTGAACACGAGTAGGTCACAGGACACTGCCTTGAGGGACACCAGCATCCACGGCTAGGGGCTACGGACATGGGCAGGATGCAAATGGGGGCGACGGGCATGATGCAAGCTCTGTTTCACAAAACATGGCATCTGGTTAAGTTTGTCATGTGCATCGTTTGGTTAATTTTTTCATTGCCATGTCAGAAGAGGGACATCTGCTCGGTTTGAGACGTCAAAGCTGTTTGGCTGTTTGCTTTTATTTCATTTTTTTTTTAAGTCAGAATGGTGAAAACAAGGTATTAAGTATACCTTTAATTAACGATGAACAAGATAAAATTCGTTGAGAAATTGATCATCTTTGCAAAACTGAGCTGTTCAATTTAAAACGCTTGCAAAGAAAGAGAACTTGGGTTGTCATAACTACACTATACCAACAAAAGTCATGGGACACCATTTTATTGAACCAGGTATTGTAATAAGCCGGTTTTGTGACCATTTAATACATTGTAAAGCCTCCCCATGGTCGTCTCACAGCATGGACCATCACCGTAGCAACTGTGACCAGTTGTTGATTGGTA
The DNA here is from genome assembly GCA_035128595.1 of Eptatretus atami. NCBI lineage: Eukaryota > Metazoa > Chordata > Myxini > Myxiniformes > Myxinidae > Eptatretus > Eptatretus atami. The sequence goes on from CM068963.1 coordinate 50,870,863, forward strand.
CGAGGTGGGATTTCACTTGCACAGTGCATCCGACAATTGTTTCAGATTTTGTAGTCGTGGCTGTTGAACCTGTAGCTGGAGCTCCAACACATCCCACACTCTGCCATCATATTTGAACGATGCGTCGCTGGACTCATCAGCCCATAAAACCTGTGTTCACATTTCACAGTCTCAAAATGTGCCAGTATGCATTGATGACATTGATGAAAAAGTGAGAACTGTACTGGTGCTTCCTTGACACACCAGTGAGACCCAAAACTTTCGCTTCTCACATCATAGAGGTTTGATTTGGTGAACAAGCCAAACGTGTTCCTTCTACCAATCCGTTGCAGATCCTCCTTCCTTTTGAAGTGATTTTTGATGATCTTCCAGCTTAATGGTCATGGTTGATGTTCCATTCCTCTTCTCATATGGGGACGGCTAAAACAGTTAAAATCATCCTGATGAAGCACCCATTCTGCAAGCCGATTGATTCCTTCTTTGTACTCCATTAACACGATCTGGGACATGATGTTCCGAAACCATGCAATGTAATATATACTGCATTTGATGACCTTTATGGTTATGCAAATCACACAGATGTATGGGAATTTCTTTCAACTGAACAGGGGATTCCCAATTTAGTCAATACCACTTTAACAATATGACTTCACATAATTATATGCAAATAGAGGGAAATGTTTAGGAGAGTAGCACAAATCACCATGTCGTCACAAAATGTTGCTCAATCAAGTTGCCTATGAATGGCGACATAGCAACTCGATATTATTTGCATAACGTGAAGACAACTTTAATACAGGCATTGCCACAGACGGTAGCTTGTAACGATATTTACAAATGGCATCACTTCAAGAGAAATGTTAAGAAAGAAAACAGGAAAATACTGAAATATTGATTCGACACGAGAGGAAACGATTTGGGGGTGATGGTGGGGGTGGGGAGACATGGACCATGCCACATTATTTTACTTCTTCTGCAGAAAGTTGGAGGGAACCCAACCCTCTTGGGCTTGCCCATTCAAAAGACGGCAAAACCACCAGCCATTTGCATCCCGCTCGAGCACGTGCATCATCGCTCCTTCCTGGAAGCTCATTGTCTCGTCATCTCCTTCATAAGTCCCCACGGCAATAAAGATATCTGTTTTGTCCTGTTTATGGAGCAAATTGCAGGCTAACACTGTTCCATTACTATCTCCTATGCCTCTTTGCATCACTCTGTTTCCCTTGCTCTCTGCCTCTCCCAGTCCACCTTGAGATGCAGGCCGAGAACACTTTTTCCGACTCGCCTGTTCCAAATGGATGGAAGTCTTCTCAGCAAGAGGCAGCAGCACAGCAGAACGTGGTCTCAACACCTTTGCTTTTAGCTCAGCCTGCACACTCAAATGATTGGCTGAATCCTGAATTGACTTATGCACCTCAGTTTCCTTTATGGCTGCACTGCTCTTTTGGCACTGGGCTGGCTCATAAGACAGCACTGCTTTGGCAGCAGTAGAAGAATGCTTTGGGGGTGGTGGTCTTGTCGGCCGTAAAAACGATTTCACCTCCTCGTGTTTGGTATTGTGGCCCTCTGGAACCTCGGTACCAAATTCGAACTTTTCCCTTGATCTGGATGTACGCAACTTTGGCTTCAAATTTGCTTCAAGAGATTCTGTCTCTCCAGGACCATCAGGCATTATACCACACAAAGGCCTTGATCCATCAGCAATGTCATTGTTCTTGTCATTCAAAATGTTTCGATCACCCATACCATTTCTCATCAACACGGATTGTGTCCGTGGTGGTGGAGATGGCACGTTTGACTCTTGGTCTTGCTGCCTCTGTTTGTGTCCAATATCATCTGTAAGCAATTTACGATGGCTAGTAGGCCGAAGCTGGTTACGAAGATTACTAATGTCAATCCCATCACCTTGCTTTGCTGCCATATGTGACAGAGGTCGCACAGGGCGAGGCTTTAGAACTGGTTTGCTTCGTGAAGAATTGCAAGGTAAGACGTTAGACGGATCCTTTTTCTCTTCCTCTGTCGATTCTTGAGACTTTGACTCCACAAAAGCATTGATTAGATTCCCAATAACCTTCGATGCAAATGCACTTTCTGGTTCCTCATCATTCTTGTAACCTGAACGGTTTATTGGTGGCAGACGAGAGGCTATATGCAAGGAATCTTTGTCCGTAGCATCAATCTTGTTTCCTGCCCCCGTGACAGAGCCCGGTTTCCAATCAGACTTTTCTTTAACCTGATTGCTTTCCATCCCTGCAGCAAAATCAGTTGTGATAATGCTGGGGCTAAGTTTTTTTGCAGCTTTCACAGGTGGAGCTGGTCGAACAGGACTCAAAGCACGATTTTGACACTCCGTGTCTCCATTAGGTCCACTACGGCCTCGCCTACTCCGATCTGGCAAATCAGTTTCTTCGGTCTCCAGACTCGAGTCCCGGACAAGCCGACCATCTCCAGGAGGTGCAGGTGGTGGTACACGTGGGCGATTAACATTGCTGGGTTTCCTCACGATTCCGGTCTTCTTTCGCTTGTCAATGTAGGATTTTGGAGCCCAACCTTCTTGGTCACCAATTTGTACGTACCACCAGCCATTCAGGTTCTTCTCAATAACCTGCAGCAAAGCAAATGGTAAAGCTTCCATATCAGTAACTTAGCGTGATTGATTAATAAATACACACCACTTGACAATCAAAATAAATGTGTGCACAGTAGCTATCAGACTTTCTAAACGGTTCCGCTTTCATGATCCTTACAACATTAGGATAGCGACACCATTTCCTTTGTACGTGTGACAAATATTGCGATAAAAGCTGTCTTTCCTTTCCAACTTCCTCTCTCTCTCTCTCCTGCATAAAATCTTCATCCATCCGTTCAGAATTTTGTAATAGCAGTAAAAACATTTAAGTGTCAGCAGGGCTGATGTAGCCTTCTCATTCAGACACAAAGACACAAAGAGAATGGGATTAACAGAAAAGACACCGACACCTAAGTAGTGGTGATGTAGAACTGTGGAATTTGTTTCCTTCTCATATATGTTTGTGTATAATGCATTGTTTTTCTGTGTACTTGTGGAAGTTAGGAGTTTTAGTTTCTTTCCCGTGGTTGCTGTTGGTGCTTTGCTTTTACCAAAAGGTCCTCGAGTGTACGGCCACGTCAAAATAATGTTCGTGGAGGTTCAGGAAATGTGGTGCAGAGTGTTTTTGACTGATGGAGGCGAGGAAGGGCCTTATTCAAAATACTTGACAATCGGGATGTGGTAGGGCAGTAAGTAGGTGGTTAACAGTGGGACACGGTTAGTTACAGGTTTGGGTTTGTAAGTCAAAAGTTCTGAGCGTGGTATACACTTTGCTCTGTTTATGGCTACTTTTACAGAGTGAGGATCATGGTGTCTTGCAATAAAGTGTGTTTCCAATTGGGAGAGAAAAGTTTATTCTGCCTTTTTTGTTGAACAGATGCATCTTACTCTGATTGCGTGACCATATGGTATGCTTGTAACTGTGTGTTTAGGGTGAGATGAAGATGGGAGAAGGAAAGAGTGTGTGCCTGTTGGTTTGGTGTATAGTTGTGTTTCAAGTCTGTTGTTTTGAAGAGTGAGTGATGTATCCAGAGAGTGAACTTCGGACTTTGAGCTGTCGAATGTAAGTAAACTTGATGGTTGGATGCATCAAATTTAATTCATTTTGGAACTGTGTGAGACAGCGGGGAGGATTTGACCAGATAAACTGGATATCATCAATATAACGCACCAAGGATTTTGCTATGATGCAGTGATTAATATGAAGTATTATTATTATTATTCGCTCCCATTGGACTTAGTCCAAAAAGGGGGCTTATGGATTTGGTCTCGATTTTCATGTCCGTGGGTGCATGCGTCTGTAACCATATCTCGAACATGTATCCAGCCATCCATACATCCATTCATTCATTCATCCATATTTTGTGATCCGATGAAAGATGGCCGACTGGTGGAGTTGCAGCCATTTTAGTTTTTAAAAAACCAGTATCGAACACGTTCTCAACCATTTCTCAGACATGCATTAACTGAACTTGTTCAAACTTGGCACACAGAAAACGAATGATGGCTCACATAAGCACATCATTTTTTTTTTAGATCAGTTCCAAGATGGCCGACTGACGGCCATTTTGTCACTTCAACATGTCCCCAACCATTTCTCGGACATGCATGGTCTGATTTTGTTAAATTGTGGCACACGATGGCATACACTTGCACCTAACTTTATTTTGCGATCTGATCAATGATGGCCGACTGGTAGACTGGTGGCTGTTTTAGTTGTAAATAATACGGGCTAGCCCTTTAACTCCACACAGAAAATTACTACTACAATGGGGTTTTTGTCGTTTTATGTTTTTTCCTTTTATTATTATTGTTCAACTTTTTTGCTCTATTATTTTTCACATTATTTTTTTCTCAGCAACCACTTGTCTGATTGACACAAAATTTTCAGGGTATGAGCGACCCCCCCCCACCCCATGGAGAATATTTTAATTATAATTGTGATGTCATAGGTCCTGTGATATGGCAGCCACCTTGGATTAAACGCAAAAAATTAAAGCATTATATCTCTGAAACCGCTGATCAGAAAAATTTGAAACTTGACAATCTTTTTCTACTCCCAATGGGGAGTAAAGGATTACAAGGATAAGCATCATTGGTGAAGTGGTAGACAAGCCATACATGTTTTAATCGAAATCCTTGTTTACCATGTTTACCATTGATATTCTGTGTGTCTGTCCAGGCCGTAACGTTTTTTATCAATTGAGCTTTTGTCATCGAATCTTCAACAAACCTTTATTTTGACATTGTAAAGAACACAAATGAATAAAATGTACCATTTTTTTTTTTTATGTCATTTTCATCAAGTTTAGTTTGAGTACAAAGCGGACGCGGATGTGCTTTGCATTATCAGATGCTTTCTCGTTAAATACTGTATTTAATAGAAACAATTTTTTGTGGAACAATTAATAAAAAAAGGAAAATCTTGCACTCACTATAATTATGGATGACCACGTATGAGAAAATCTTTAGGAAACTTTATAAATGACGATTTGGGTTCTGTTTACAAAGATCTGTATGAGTGTTGGATGGTCAGACCAATGCACGCCACGGGCACGGCAAAGTTGCATCAAAGTCCAATTTTTAAAAACCTTATACTCCACTCTCATTTCAAAATAAATACAACAAAAATAAGGATTAGAGATGGAACGTCTTTCCATATCCACGGTATTGTCTGTTTGTGCAGTTTATTTTCGGCATTTTACAGATGAATGAATGCTAACACAACATTGCAGCACGTGTGTCATGTGCGGATTGCAGGTTTTAAGCGAGCCTCAATTTGGCACCCAGTGACTTCATCCCACGTGCCCGACCCACTATCCAGTCAGTATAATAGATATCAGTGGATTGCAATCATATTGCTATCTCGTTAGTAGAGGGTTTCAGTATCGTCCTTCCATCTTTCTTTCACCTGCGTTTTCTTTCACTTGACCCTAAACTTTCCTGTGATCTCTCTGATTTTGTAAAAGGATCACTTCTTCCTTCCACTTTGTCTTTATGCATGCTTCTTTAAAATAGTCCTCTTTGTCTTTCCTTGTCGTTGGAAGTGGACATTTAGCTGCTTAATGTCCTCTCTTGATGCCCATTTGGTTTTCAGATCTCTTCTTCTGTCTACAATATTTATTGCCTCTTCTGACAGCCATTGAACTTTCTTCTTTCTGCTTGCTTTTGGGATGTTGTTTTCACCTCTTCTTTTACAATGTCTTCAACCTCTTGCCAGCAACTATCAGGGATGCCTCTTCGCCGTGGTTGTACCCCCAATGCAAGTCAAGGGCCAAATCTTCCCTACCGCCTAACAAGGTCAGAGCCCTGATCAGTCCACATGACAGGCCCACTCACTCTTGTTTCTGTCTGTCACTGTCACTGTCACTGTCACT
>CM068963.1:50886475-50905178 GCA_035128595.1 Eptatretus atami
GATTTTATGTTCTTTCTTCCATTGTCTGTCACGTTTTATATTTCTAAAGGGTTCCTGTGTCGTACCGTTGGAACCCTACATTAAGATCCACGTCCCTGTCTCTTCGTATTACCCCCCAGAAAACAGGCTTTTCAAACAGTAATTTCTATGATTAAATGGACTGAATTTTTGTTCCAAATAAGTCGATTATTAGCTTAGGAACCCCTTGATAAGGAATCCTCACACACACACACACCACCACACACCACACACACACCAACACACACACACACACACACACTTTTAATGTTTAAGTGATTCTTCACCATCAAGACATTGGAGACAAAAAACATTTTATCGGCTCGAATCTCAAAAAGTGATTATTTGTTTTCATTATTCCTCATGTATTTGCCGATAGGAGTTATATTATACTTTGGCTCGTTCCTTGTTTTTCCTCTGGATAGTTGAATCTGGATTTTACCGTACCAGAAATGGAAAGGTATACGAGATTGTTGAAACAGGTGGACAAATACTGTACCTGTTTAAACGAAATCACCTGCATCTCAAATACACCTTGTGAATGAGGAGACACCTGACGTCTCTCTCCCCACATGGGCATTCCCAATGACGCAAGTCCAGAGGATTCTGGGGATTGAAGACCAAAGCGATACAACATCCACTGCTGCCAAGCTGAAATTGCAGATATCACAATTTTGTTCCAGGCAATTTGGTCTGGCTGTTTTGCAACAAAAAACCAGCCAGAGTATGGTTGTATGTGATGTTGGAGCCGCAGTTGAAGCTGGAAGCCTGTGTTGGCTTAGTGGTAGGGTGGTTGGCTTGGATCCCGTAGGGTCCTGAGTTTCAAGCCCCGTTGGCGTTGAATTATATACACCAGGAGGTTGAACTCAACCTGTCATCCTTTCCGAGGTCTACAAAAATGAGCACCAGTGTACTGTAAAGGGGATATGCATCAGCGGCATATCCGCGTTCCAAACCAATGATGGCAAACCAGCAGCCACAGGCTGCACTTCATAGAGAGAAGAGAAGAGAGTTGAAAGCTGGAGTGTTTGTACGAGGGGCTGGGACATTTTGGATGAGGGTTCAAACAACTCAAAGCCAGGGCGCAATGCCCTTAACAACGGTGTGCTTCCAAGGTTGTGCTCCGTGTGTGGTCTTTACTTACCACATCAGGGGACTCATAAAAGACCAAGTTGGCATTCCCGGTGTGTCCAGGTCAAGCTGGCCAGGAAAATTTCATGACCTGTGGCCTCAACCTCTCCCTTACAACCTGCCCCCCTAAGTGCACAACTGGTTCATTAACTCACAGAATTGTTCAGTTTTGATCTTAACGAGAGTTAATCACAGAGAGGAGCTCTTGACATCATTCTTCATCATGTATATCCTATTTATATATTTTGTGTTTTCAATGTCCACATTTCTCTGTGCAGAGATTCAGAGTAAAAAGCCAATTCTCCTTGATGATTACTTATTTGCATTCGGATGTGAAGGATTTTTACAATGCATGCCATGCCCATGTGTCATTCATACATATCCATTTAGTAGTTGTGAAGTTAATTAACTCTGATGTGTATTGACTTTGGATGAATAATTGGGATTGTGACTGCAAGGCCCATGCTGCAAACGGAATTAAAATAATTTTCGTAATAGGGCGCTCGCTGCTGTTTCTGTACATGCTCGTGGGTGCACGTCCGAACTTGCAAAAACAAAAACTATTGCATCACAATTACAAGTGGCTACATTCACTTGACCAATCCTCGTGTCTGGTGATCACAGTTAGAAAGCTCTTTGAACCATCAGTACTAGGAGTGGCATCATTGTTTCGAGAATTCCTGCCATGTTGCACTGCCTCTGGAAACTCTTCCCACACCACCTAACCAGGGGAACTCTGGTTGCTGGGCATGCAATTGCCCATCATTCTGTGAAATCATTTAAGCATACCATCCCTCGTGCCGGTTGCCACCATGTTGGTCTCATCCACAATGCTCATTGTCGTTATCATTTGAGTCAATGTACCAGATTGAAGTACTCACAATATTGATTTATTCATTCATGCCCTTGTCCAGTCACTAAGTTTCTAGTTTCCATCTGATCTTTTTTTGTTCCCTTTCCTTATGCCACACTCGTTTTATATGAAAATCTGTATTTTATTGCTTGGTTTCCTTCTTTTTATGACCTGTCCATGGTACAGAAAGCCCTATTTGTATGGCTGCTCAACATATTTTGTATGTACAGTACTTGCTTGTTAATCTATTATATTCGTTAACGCTGCTTGTTTACAAAAACCCCAAATTTTGTAAAAAATAAAAAATAAAAATTAAAAAAGTTTTTATGGGATAACATTAAAAATTAGAAAAAATTAAATAGATTTTAAAACAACATTTTTGTCGACACAGTTTGAATAACTGAAAATACATTCACGTTTCATCTGGTCTGTACGGCTGACAAGTATGACCTGGAGTTTATGCACACTTGCCTCCAAGCTGTTCAGCCGTGGTTTGAATCCTGATCCAAGCTACAAACTGTCATCCGGATTGTGTCACATGCAAGGTGATTCAATCATTGTGTGTGGCCCATCACACCAATGGACATTAAAACTGGGCGTCCCTCTGCTGGCATTAGTTGTGGATGTTAAAGATCCCGTTAAGTCCTTTCCGAAGAGTAGGTGGCATTGCCGGCACCATGGCCAAAATTACAATTCCTGCCTTAACCAGCAGCGGCATTTGCAATCAATGGCCCTCAGATGCCCTCAGTAGTAGCATCAGATGCTACTCCGCAGCCTCGTGCGAATAGAACAAACGAAATCTGTTCGTCTTAGTCTGCATTTAATTCCAGTAAATAGTTCAACTACATCTTGTCTTCTTTAGCACTGCCATTGTTGAAATATTGCCTTCAAATAAGACGTTGCAATGCCGTTAAAGTTCCTCCAGAAAGCAGAAAGCTATTTTGAGAAAAACCGATTTTAAACAAAAAATGATTCCCAAGTCAACAAGAAATTTCCTTCTTCAGATTGTGCTCGCAGGTAATTATGGCAATGGTTTTCAAAGGGTAGGTTGAGCTGAACCATAATACCGGGAGTGTTTGTGTCTTGCTTAAAAGAGACAACAAAAACTGAGAAGCAACAGTATGGCATGTTTTACAAAATACTTCACCTGGTTTGTTGTTGCCTTGATAACAAGGTCATCCTGCGAACCATCTCGGGCTCCAGATTATGTAGCTGGGGACCCATCCTTTGCTCTTCTTGTGCACTCACCAAAACCCACCAAGCCTTCGAGAAAGAAAATAAATTACAAAAACAAACAAAAGTAAATAAATCAGGGAAAGTAAGATGTGTTAAACGAATACAACACATAATTCAAGCAGACTGCAAGCAGACACTGGCGTGCATCTGCATGCATACGTAAATTAAATATTAAGCTTGTTTATAAGCTTGAAGTACAGTAAATAAAGCATTAAGCATTCTGGCAAGCATTTAAATCAAAAGAGTAAATCAAAGAATGAGTGATAGAACAGATCTGTATTTTAAAAACATACAGCTACAGTAATGTTAATGTAAATATGTCTAAAAACCTTAAAAACACATAAACCATTGTGGGCATTCTAATGAATTGCTGGGCAATGCTAAGAGGTGAAGTTTTATGTATAGTCAAAGCCAAACATAAGGGGTTGGATCTGGAACTTATTAAACCAAAATCAAAACAAGCAGTGCATCGGCAATGTTCCTTGTAACTGGTTCCCACATTTCAACGTCGTCAAACAACAGATTGAATCTGATTTATCATCATGTTAAAGTTGGCGATGTTTCCTTTTGTTTACATGATTGGAATTCCAGATAGTAACGATTATGAAATATTCTGAAAAGAGATGAGGAGCGACTTATATTTCTGAGGTGGCTCGATTCCGACATGACTAAAAATGCTATGCTCCTTGGATAATCGCCCCCACCCCCCCCCCCCCCCCCGATTTTCCTAGAGGGCGGGTCCAAGATGCCTCTCCCTGGTGAGCGTTCTCATTCGGGTTCCTCAGCAGGCATCTCCAGGCAGTGTATTTCACCACCAGGCAATGCAAAAGCACAGGGAATAATTTCAATAATTGTTCCTTTTTGATGTTTTGATAATTTAATTTTGGCAATCTCATTTTGCATTGAGATGATTAAGAAACATAGAGCATTCAACTTGCCAACAAACTTGCCAACAAACAACATATTTGCATTTCAACTTTGCCGGGAAAAAGAGATCGTTATTTTTCCAGCTTTTCCAGCAACGTGGAATGTTGAAACCAGGCTAAATATGGAGGGAGATACTGGTGTGTATCTATCCTATGTCCAGACATCGCATACTAATAAAAGGCAAGTGTTGGGTGTGTGTTTTTTGTGTGTGTTTGTGTGTGTGTGTGTGTGTGTGTGGTGTGTGTACTATGGGTTTCAGAATTGGAGTGGAGTCCTCCCAGGATGGACCAAAGGATCTCCACCTTTATTTCAGTAAGAGGTTCACGATGTCCTGGACCAAGCTTGTGAAGTTTTCTGTTTTTCAAAGTTTTTGTGCCGAGGCTCTCTTAGATCGTCGCTGAGCCCAGGACGACTTCCCAACTGGTAGTTTGTTTGTAGTAAATTACCAGGGATGGTTGTAATTATCTCTGTGAGGTTCTTCATCATCATTCCCATAGCTCCACGATTCACTAGTACAACTTTTTGGCATTTCTTCAGCTTTCCAGGATCTTTTTCACTTCATGTTTGAGGCCTTGGTATTGGTCATTTCTTGATTGCCTGCATCATTAGTCCAAACCCAACTCGTATTAACACCTCAATTAACAATGCCTTCTTCTCTTTTTTTTTTTTGCACCGAAGTGTGATATCTGGTCGCAATGCCTTTGTTTTTCGATTGTTTCATGCCGATAGGATCATCAGGTGGTACGTGAGCGGTACTTCAATTGTTTTCAGTGATTGCTTTGGTTCATTTTCCCACAAATTTCTGGAACTGGAAATATCAAAGTTTTTGCCAGATGTGGCCATTCAGATTACAGTACTTACAAATTCTGTTGTGTCGTTGTGTGTACAGCTGTTTCTGACACGTTTTTTTTTTTTCGTGTTCGTCATGAAGTGTCACATATCCTTCTCTTTAATAACCCCACCTCCAACCCCTCAACCCCATGTCTTTTTTTTGTCCTTCCTCTCCCCCACCCTTTTCTTCTCACTCTGTCCCTTCTCACTCCCCCCTGTCTCATAAAAATAGCAGCCTCTCCTCCCACATCTCTGTCGTCTTTTGCTGTCTTCCTGCCTGTGTGTGGTCTCCTTCTCCCTCTTTCCACTCTTCCACCCTCCCCCCCATATTATTGGACCCATCAGCGGAAGCGATGGCTGTTATTTGCTCATAATAAATATAAGCTTTATATTATTTGATGAAGTTGAATTTGGGAAAAAGGTTAATAATTTTTTACTTGTGGGGTGTATTACACATTGTGTAAGCATAGGATCTGTGGTTTCCCCATTGTCTTAGGCCCCTCACCTGCATTTGATTTTTCACTTATTTGTTTTCAAAATTACTTTTTTCATTCAAAATCCGGACCAGGAAAAATACAAGATTCATCTCATTGAAAAAATCATGACACAAACAGTTGAAGAGAGAACCTAAAGACTATGAATGGGTGGTGCAAGTGTACAGAAAGTGTGTCACTTGACCTTTAAAAACAACAAATACAGTATTTTATCCTTAGCGACACACAATTTAGAAAATTGTTCAAAACAACATGAAGGGGAAGACAAATAGATGGCTCATGTTCATAGAACGTAACTTAAGGATCAATTTTCTGTTTATATTACTCTATACCCGTGCATGATTCCCACCCCGAGCGTACCACTTTCGCTTTTATCGATGACCTCACCATGCTGTCCAACTGTAAGGCCTCAGCTCTGTGTTTCTGCTGACGGGTGTACTCTTTCATAGCCACGTACTGCTCAAGAACCAGAGGCTCTGAGTGCTCTCGGGACTGGATGCTGGAGAGGAGAGAGAGAGAGCAAGAGGGTGGGTGGGAGGGGGGAGATGCAGAAAGAGGGGAAGCAAGCCAAGATGAAAGAGTTGTCGTGAAAGATCTGACACTTGAAAACAGTTGCCCTATTCTAACCTAATTCTATCTTCTAATCTGCCACACTAATTACTCTAGACCAATGTTCTAATCTCTTCCCTTTCTGGAAGGAAGCACAGGGCACATGCTGTGACTAAAGGCCCTAGAGTGGCAATGATGTCACCTTGCTCACTGGATAAGTGGTTCGTTGGGATGTACCTACCCTACTCATAGTTTGAGACTCAATGGGTCTTTCAAAATGCCAATTGCCTTATCTCCTTTTCTTTCCAGCAGCTGCAGACATCGCAATTGGTGTTGTGAAGGGGAAGTATTTCAAACTCTAACCGGGTTCTTTTCACAACACTGTTCTAATTTAATGTTTAAGCCTCCCTCTAATTGTGTTTCTATAAAAAAACAATTTCACCCACTTTCCATATTGTTGCGGACCATTTTGGATTTGGGCTGCGCCATCAATTTTGACTTTCCTGTGTCTTAGCACAATTTACCGGCTGGGCAGTGTGGCCCCAACTTGGATTACCAGCCACTGTCTCTGCAGCACCTGAGCCATGGGACCCTCCTAGGAGCGTTATCATGCGCTCATAAATTATTTTGCTGTCCTCACGCTGAATGCTCTCGACTGATTGCTGAAAAGCACCGTGGAGCGTTGGTGCTCTCGGGTACCCATATGCACTCTTTGGCCTTCTCACCTTGGGTGCTCCCTGGCCACTTGGCTCCCTAAAACTAGATCACCCCACCCAGGCTTTTCCAGTTGGCTTTCAAGCCACCCAGAAGGCTCCAGCCCTGGTGCCTTCTTTCACCAATCTAACACTGTGTCACACTCCAGCAATGCATTACACATTTAGTTTGGCTTCTTACACCAGAACCGTCGTAGTTTCAGTTTTTCCAAAATAGCTGAATCCCTTCATCTACCTATCTTCTTCTATGGAGATTAATCCGAGATATAGTGGTGTGGTGTTGCTTCGTCGTCACATAATCACACACCCCACTTAAAAACATTTCTACTGCAATAAATTTGGTACACGCACTCCACATTTGCACACACCATCAGCACTATCTCATTCATTTGATACAGAGAAGGGAGAAGTAGGAAGGGGGAAGGGGAAGGCATCTATATAGCTAATGTCTCTCAAAATTCAGCCAATGGATGTCATTGAAATGGCATTTCCTATTAAATTTGTATGCCTTTCCAAGTTCGCTACAAAAAACCAATTCACATAAATTTGAAATGTCCAATTTATCATTGGTACTAAATTCCCTCTTTTGCATATTGGTCTGTCTGCCTACCCTATCTTCAGTTTCTGCCTTAACCCCTGGAGCGGTGGAGCCGTTCCGGTGAAATCCCCACAGAGCTCCACAGCCTCAGCCACCACAACCAAGCGCTACTGTGCTCCTCCGTGGGGTCCAACCACTAGACCCCTTATTAGCTTTCCTGGTGTCGCCCACTCTTTGTGCCAATGCTCTGGGTGGCACATGTAAAATTTTACCTCACGTCACCCTCCCCCCTACATTTCTTCAGGGCTCTGTGAGGGATATCATCCATACCAATTACCTGACGGCCCCTCGTTTTCTACAAGGCTCATGGGGATGATGCGGCATGCACACCCTGCGCCGTCTTCTTACAATTTCCGGGTTGCTGCTTAAGAACCTGATGGAAGCAACGACCTCTCTCTCTGGAGTCCCAAACTATACTCCAGGAGGGCTGCACGCATGTGTGATCCAACATTGCAGTACCCCCTCATTGCCACCAATGTTATGGTCACGGGTATTCAGGACCGATTCGCGGGACAAAATTACCCATGGGGAGGGGAGGGACGCAGAAACCTTCTTCGTCCCCTACCGCCTTTGCGGTGCGACGGTCTTGTGGGATAATTTCTTATGACAACTTTCCAAAATACATCTCTGTTGAATATGGACGTTCAAAAAAAAAAATGGCACATAAATATTTTCTCAAAGGAAAATGAAACAAGTATGATAAACTTCAATGGAAGATTTTTAAAAGCATTGAGGTTCGGTTTAACAATGTGAATTGATCTTAGTCGAAGAAAACGCCAGTGCTTGTGATTCATCGTGATTGAGCTCGTTCAAGGAAAAGAAAAAAGGTTCTCAGAACAAAACAACAAAGGAAATACAGTTTAAGAACGGACGTCAGTCGATTGAATGTACTGTTAGGTCAGAGCAGGTTGAATTGAAATGCAAATGCAGTTAACGTGGCAATTTCCACTAAAAGCCTTAAAATGAAAATTTACATTCAAAATGAACCTCACATGTCAGGCATCTCAGCACCAGACGTGAATATTTAATTGAGAATTTCCGTGAACACACGCTTCTGCTATTCAGCAAGCACGTGCTATTGAGGGATGTCAGTGAGGTCTTCATGAAAAATGAAGAAACTACTGTAATGCACAGAGTGGTAACAAATGTGAACCCAGAATGCGGGGTAAACGTCTATGAGGCAAGGTCCGGGGGCACGCTCTTCCCAACACTTTCCCGCACCTCGCAACCACAGGGTCGGAAAATTTCAGCTGCATTTCCTTCATCCGCACTGTATTTTTTGATTACTGAATTTTGTCTCCGCCCCTTCCGACAAGGTTGGAAGACGTGGGACGTTTAAAAGGAGCTCCGTCCGCCGACCGACCGATCATCGGCCATGTATTTTGTGCACGCGATATTTCAAAAAACCGTTCAACATTTAGCCTTCATTTACACAGATTATATTCCTCATAGCAACCAAAAGGCGCGGGTCGGAGTGTATCAGCTCCTTTTACAATTAAAAATATGACATCTTTAACACCTTACTGGGAGATTAAGAATTCTTAAAGGAAATTTTCATGCAGTTGTAAAGGTAAATGTTGATTATGCTTACCTACCAAAAATTATCTTGGTTTTTGTAAATAAGGGCTCGTATTTGTACGACTGTACGAAGGTATTTTAGGGGAAAAAATATCACAAAGAAGCAGTAGGATAAAAGCGAAGAAGAAACCAAAGAAGAAAGGAAATAAATTGTTAGTGTTAGTAAAAGACTTTTACAATTAAAAGATTAGACAAAAAAATACAATACCATCCGAATCTTCTACAAGGATATAAAACACTCTCCACCCCACCAAAGGACATGCTATCATTGATGCTGGCCCACCAGTCCTCATCCCCCCGCCCTCTCCCTCCTTCCAAAGGCCATGCCATGAGTATGATACAATGGTTTAATGACCATATGCAAGGAAACTCGCCATGGGCAGGCAGGGAGAGGAAGACAACAGTGAGGGCAAATGGGAAACCTTGATGGCTTTCAGTGCTCAGTTGTTCAATTACACATGCTACCGGTCATTTAACCTATTAACAGTAACTTAGCATGTAATAAAAGGCACCTATGACACAACAAGAGTCAAAATTACAACGTGCAATTACCTCACTTTGAATAAACTATCCCGCTGGCAATCCCATTCACGTGACCAATATCTGATTTCTGATCACCATACTCTGTACAGAGGTCGGTGCTGCTTGAAATAGTTACTTGCGAAAGGGTTATATTCGGTGGTTTTCCATTGCCTTCCCAGCAGTAGTCAGGGCGGAATTTTGAAATTTTGCATGGGGCCCAGCGATATCTTGCCACTCTTGGCGAAGGACATCATGGATCTTTCACGTCACCAAACTTATGCCAGCAGAAGGGACGCCGTTTAACGTCCAATCCGACGGACGGCACAACACATTCATTGAATCGCCCTCCCTGTGGAAACCCCGAGGATGGACAGTTTTATAGCTGAGTCGGGATTCAAATCCAAGCTAGACAGCTTCAGAGCATGTGTGCTTACCTTCTCGGGAACCTTGGCCATCCTTACCAGTCCTGTGACAATATAAAATAATTGAAATATTTTGATAAATTTCACTTATAATTAGGATAATGTGAAATGGAAATGATTTGGGATACGTGTGGAAAATGTTTAACGGGTTTCAAGCAAACGGCTAGAAAAAAAAGAAGTCTTTTTTTAGATCCTCGTTGGAGATCTCTAAGTCTTACTCACGTTTTGTTGTTTCTTCATCTTCTCTTGTGGACTTTTTTTTTCACAGCCTACAGTTTTCATCGAAACTTCCTGAAAACTTTGGCATATATATGTATAAATACCCTGCGCTCAGGACAGATTAACCATCTCCGATTTTGAAAATTTCCCCTCCTTAGCAAAAAAGTTATGACGTCAAAATATCTCTCGCTAATGGAAATCGCCTAAAAAATTATCTCCGGAAACTAGGCAGCTTTTTGAAATTCTGTTTGCCAGGGATCGAACAGGCATTAGCAGAGATTAATTTACCGCACATATGATACATTCACTATGACGTCATATCAATTTTTATGACGTCATTCCTATTTTTTGACATTTTTGTTTCACAAGCTCAGAGTTTCATCGGATATCTTTGTGAAAACTTGCCAGCTGTATATGCAGAAAGCCCACGCGCAGGCAGTAAACCATCTCCGATTTTGGAATTTCTTCTTTAGAAAAAAAGGTTGATGTCATAATATCGCGCTAATGGAAATCGCCTATTTACCATTATCACCGAAACTAGCAAGCTGTTTGAATTTGTTTGCGGAAATCAAGCCGGGTCATTAGCACAGATAATTTATCGCAACCTGATTACATCACAATGACGTCATATTCGTTTTATGGGACATCATTAACGAGGTCATGAGGATTCTTACCCTTCATTTGAGCCTTGTTTTAAACATGTTTATCAAACTGTAATGTAGCAAAGCGGTATACTAACCATGGTGGCGAAGCAAAGGATTGCGTTAGAATACCTTTTTGTCAACTTTCAGTTGATAAAACTTATTGTAACCCAAAAACTAGGGATTTTCAGATAATGTGAATTATACATTATTTCCGTGACATTTGACCTCTCCTCCAGTCTAGCTCCCTCTGCTATTAACCTAATGCTCTGACCCTCTCCAAACAGAACTGCTAAGATATATGTTTCTTCCAGTGGATGAACCTCCTGCTTAAACTCCCAAAACCTAGGTTTCACAAAGCAAATCTCAAATCTTTTGTTCTACGGTTACTCTCGTTTAGGATATACCTTCCTCAGCTGTTAAATCCTTCTGTTCCCTCCTTAGCCAACAAGCACCTCAGAGGTGCACCGCCATCTCTTCCCTACCCTAACCCCCCATCTTACTTTGCAGCATTAGTGTGTTTCCTCCAATTGCTCGTCTTCTTCTTCGTTCATTGCCTTACTTGTTGTGTCCAACTGATTGCCACACTGGTCGGGATTGTCTTTTACCATTGCGTTTACCACATGTCTTCCATGAGCCTCAATCACGCAACATAAAAAATTGAAAACAAAAAACACCTACCCACCATTTGACAGCAATGTTTTCATGCAATCTGTCATGCAATAAAAACCTATACAAACTCACTCTTGTTATTATTACTCAATATGCGAGCCAAAAGTAAGACATATTTTAGAGGCTGGAAATAACACTCTGCAATCCACTCTTTTCCCCACCCCTCATTACACCACCCCCTCCCCATTCAATAAAATCCAGGCTATAATCCATGAACGCTATTATGTGACGATAATCGCAAGACGTAAAAGTGTCCAAAAGGGACCACAGCTGAAATAACATACGAGGGGTGTTTGAGAACGTTTTAGGAACGCGTTATTTATGGGAATCTAGAGCACTTTTCTTTGCTTAATAAACTGAATGTGTACTTGTTAGCATGCGATTACAATGGGCAAAACTGGTCTTATGAAGGCAACTTGCAATCAGTCGATGTCGGTGGACAGGTAGAACAGATGGTTTTAAAAACTCCTTTGCTTCCCATGGCAGATAGATACTCCGATCACCATTCTGTTGATTTGACCCACGATATGCCATCTAGTTTTCCAATTATATCCCAAAATCGTCAAAATAGATTGGATGTTATTGAACATACAGCTATGGATGTCACCAAACTGAGCATTGACGGTGGTGTCACGAGTCTTTATGCAACGATCATAACTGTCTGTATTTGCATCATTCTCTACACAGAGCGTCGGTTTCTTGCTAAAGCAGTGTTCTTTGCTTGGGTTTAATTCCAGGATGGGGTCACCCCACTAACAACAACTGGAAATACTCGACTACAGCAGTGGGCAGGAATTTGGAATTTGGCCAGGGTGCCAGCGATACCTCGCCTACTCTTCGCAAAGGACACCAGTGGGATCTTAAACGTGTCACAAACTAATCAGCATTATGAGAAACCCTGCTCAACGTCCATATGCAGGATGGTACACATTGAGGAATCGCCCCTGCATGTGAAACCATTCAATATGACAATATATAGCTAGGGCCAGATGAGAACCAGGGCTAGGACAGCTCCTAGGTGAGTGTTCACACCTCTAGACTACCTCCCATGAGCTGAAAAAGAGCATGCCAGCCTCAATTAAATTCCGTGAATGAATTGGTTGCGCCATGTATACAGTGAAGGTGCACCACAAATTGCTGTTTCATTAAGTGCATGCAAGTCCTTGAGGTAGATCCTTTGGAGTTGAGCCCTTGGAGAAGTCCAGGGATGAAACAGACCACAAACCTCAGGTCCCGATTGATGGAAGTAATCATGGAGGATCGACATGTTAAGGTTGCCACAATATCGACAACTTTGGAATTTTCAAGTACATTTTTCACCATCATCGACAAAAACACTTGGGCATGTCCCAAGGGTCTAAGCAAGGATTCGGCTCCCATGAAACAGCATTCACAAATCGACAGCAATGGCTGGCGATCATGGGTGCTAGCTTTCTTTGAAATGTTCAACCCACGATCCCGCCAACTTTATCGCGTCGTCTGGTAAATGGTACCGAAACGTTGCATCACCGTCGGATTTTTCGAAAAACAAATTAGAACATATGTAACGGAAACATTGCAATGAATTTCTGCACCGGGGGAAGTCAAGCCTCAATTTTTCGGTTAATTACAAAGCAATCCTGACTTGATTACAACATCTACGTGGCAAGTGACCCGTATTTTGCAGGTTTGAACCTATTTTCTTTCTTTAACACCCAATGGCATCCATCATTGATGTTCCTGCAATTTTTTTGTCTGTGCAGTCTTGTGTAGTATTCGCCTATGATTGTAGTTTTTTTGCAGGCCATATTGCATTCAAGCAAGTTGAAGGCAACAAAAACAGGTTGGTAGGAACAAAAGTGGGGGAGGTGGCGGGGGGCCTGTTAAGGTTTCCAATATGACGTAAAAATGCTATTTGATATGTTACTAATCAGTAATGATAGGGAGCCGTTCAAAGCAAGACAACATAACATAACATACCATACATACATACATAACATTTCTTTCAAACAAAGACTATTTTCTGTTACAGTATGTCGCCTCAACTAGATGCTAAACAATGCCATTGATTACAAGGCACAAATGCATTTGTTCTGCAGCAACCATAACGTTCACATTATCTCCGACTCCCTCCCCCTTATACCTGGTGTTGGCTTAATGGATAGGGTGCAGGCTTTGATCCGAGGGTCCTGAGTTAAAATCGCTCAGCTGTTGAATTAATACCAGGTGGGGTTAACCTCGACCTGTCATCCTTCCAGAGTGGTCTCGCAAAATGGTGCCAGTATGCTGTATCCTGGTCGGAAAGTGGCGACCCGTCCAGGATTGACCCAATAGCCAAGGAGACTGCTTAAGCACACCAACGCTCTGCACAGAGTATGGTCCAAATCTGTCTCCCTTCCCCCTTGCATCATCATCTTCCTCACAATCTTCTCAATATCCGGCAATACAACAACAACAACATATTTGCGAAAGAAATAAACACCTAAAGAAAGAACAAAACAATTTCTCAAAGTTTTACTTTTTTGCGTTTCCAGTTGTCGCCTGTGATGTGTTGACGTCACATTTACTGCAAAATAGCATCCCCACAATAAAGAGCAGTGTTTCCTTGGTTTATAGGACCAAGTGTATGATAAATGATGATGAATGAGATATGATGATCTTGGACAATAAAACTTTTGAGGAATTTCCATTTCATTCACAAGTACCAAACTAATTCATTTACCATAGGAAGAGATATCATGCGTATCCCATTCAATTCATTTTTTATTCACGGTTGATTTGGAACCCGCGTAATTGTGGACACCCTGTTACGAATGAAAACAATCTGAATCGAATCTAACATTCAAAATACTCAAAATTACCAACAAATACCACAGTAAGAACTCGAAGAGCGAATCGCGAAAGCAAATCGGCCTACTAATTGATTGATGACAAAATGGTAGACGAAGCAGGAAGCGTCAGCGTGGATACAGAATGGGATTGAAGGAATAGTCAGTTGGTAAAGCTCATTGGACGTCACCCAGACAATAGAGTCATGACTCGAGCGTTACCCTTGCCATTTATCGGATTCAAGATCACGACAAGATCTGTCACTCTGTGTATGAACCATGAGAGTGGAGTGGAAGCTAAACATTGCGTTTTTTGAAATTGCTCATACTTTCCATCCAATACGGGTTTTAACGAAACTTAAACGGGTCCGGTTTTAACCAAAGGTGTGCCTCCTCCTTCACGAGAACGGGCTTGTCCACAATTGTCCGCATCCGCATCACAGACGCTTTTCATTGTTTGTTTTGGCGTGGATCACAAACCACCATCGCATTCTCTGTCATTTCCTTCACTACCTGTGACAACCACCTAGCCAACTTTCAACCAGACACACAGACTTTATTTCCATCTAAAACTTATAAGCCCACCATTCAAGCTCACCTCACAGCATTCAGTCAGCAACACAAACCACCACTGCCTCACAGTGCTGCTCATCCACAAGACCACCACTACGACAACAACCACCCTCCATCACACCAAAGGCCAAGCCGGAGACAATGGGCATGGCCGGCACTGCGACCAAAAGAGGGGGCGCGGCAAACCACGCCTGCAACGGGCAGCGCATCAAACTTTGATCCCTCCAAACTCCACTCCTCCCGAGCTGTCTTAAATAGCGGGATGATCCATGAGCCTTGGGTTTTGGCTTTGAACTGTTGTGTCTGCGTGATACAGAATGGAGAGTTGCGGCAAGTGCAGCGGTTTGAGCCCATCAGTCCAGGCGCACATTCGGACTGGAGGCCAGGCCAGCCACGCTACACTAGAGAGATCTCTCTCTTTACACACACACACACACTTTTAATGTTTAAGTGATTCTTCACCATCAAGACATGGAGACAAAAACGATTTATCGCTCGATATCTCAAAAAGTTGATTATTCTGTTCATTATTCCTCATGTATTTGCCGATAGGAGTTATATTATACCTTTGGCTCGTCCTTGTTTTTCCTCTGGATAGTGAATCTGGATTTTACCGTACCAGAAATGGAAGGTATACGAGATTTGAAACAGGTGGACAAATACTGTACCTGTTAAACGAAATCACCTGCATCTCAAATACACCTTGTGAATGAGGAGACACCTGACGTCTCTCTCCCCACATGGGGCATTCCAATGACGCAAGTCAGAGGATTCTGGGGATGAAGCACAAAGGAACCAACATCCATGTGGCCAAGCTGAAATTGCAGATATCACAATTTTAGTTCCAGGCAATGTTGGGCTGGCTGTTTTGCAACAACAACCCAAAGCCAGAGATGGTTGTATGTGATGTTGGAGCCGCAGTTGAAGCTGGGAAAGCCTGTGTTTGCTTATGGTAGGGTGTGGCTTGGTCCGTAGGGTCCTGAGTTTCAAGCCCGTTGCCGTTGAATTATATACACCAGAGGTTGAACTCAACCTGTATCCTTTCCGAGGTCGCAAAAATGCGAGCACCAGTGTACTGGTAAGGGGGATCACTGCCATCAGCGGCATAGCCGCGTCCAACCAATGATGGCAACCAGCAGCCACAGGCTGCATCGATAGAGAGAGAGAGAGAGAGAGTTGAAGCTGGAAGTGTTTGTACGAAGGGCTGGGGACATTTTGATGAGGGTCAACAACTCAAAGCCAGGGCAGCAAATGGTTAACAACGGTGTGCTTCACAAGGTTGTGCTCCGTGTGTGGTCTTTACTACCACATCAGGACTCATAAAGACCAAGTTGGCATCCCTTGTGCCAGGTCAAGCTGCCAGGAAAAATCATGACCTGTGCCTCACCTCTCCCTTACACCTGCCCACCCTAAGCTCACAACTGGTTCATTAACTCACAGATTGTCAGTTTGATCTTAACGAGAGTTAATCACAGAGAGGAGCTCTTGGCCATCATTCTTCATCATGTATATCTATTTATATATTTTGTGTTTCAATGTCCACATTTCTCTGTGCAGAGATTCAGAGTAAAGCCAAGTTCTCTTGATGATTACTTATTGCATCGGAGTGAAGGATTTACAATGCATGCATGCCTGTGTCATCATACAATATCCATAGTAGTTGTTGAAGTTAATTAACTCTGATGTGTTATGACTTTGGATGAATAATGGGAATTGTGACTGCAAGCCCATGTGCCGGAATTAAATAATTTTCGTAATAGGCGCTCGCTCTGTTTCTGTACATGCTCGTGGTGCACGTCCGAACTTGCAAAAACAAAACTATTGATCACAATTACAAGTGCTACATCACTTGACCAATCCTCGTGTCTGGATCACAGTTAGAAAGCTCTTTGAACCATCAGTACTATGATGCATCATTGTTTCGAGAATTCCTGCCATGTTGCACTGCCTCTGGAAATCTCTTCCCACACCACCTAACCAGGGGAACTCTGGTTTGGCTGGCATGCAATTGCCATCATTCTGTGAAATCATTTGAAGCATCCATCCCTCGTGCCGTTGCCACCATGTTGGTCATCCCACAATGCTCATTGTTCGTTATCATCTTGAGTCAATGTACCAGGATTTGGAAGTACTCACAATATGATTTATTCCATTCATGCCCTTGTCATGTCACTAAGTTTCTAGTTTCCATCTGATCTTGTTCTCCTTCCTTATGCCACACTCGTGTTTATATGATCTGTATTTTATTGCTTGTGTTTCCTCTTTTATGACCTTGTCCATGGTACAGAAAGCCCTATTTGTATGCTGCTCAACATATTTTGTATGTACAGTACTTGCTTGTTAATCTATTATATTCTTAACGCTGCTTGTTTACAAACCCCAAATTTGTAAAAAATAAAAAATAAAAAAATTAAAAAAAGTTTTTATTGGGATAACATTAAAATAGAAAAAATAATAATTTAAACAACATTTTTGTCGACAGTTGAATAACTGAAACATATCACGTTTTCATCTGGTCTGTACGGCTGACAAGATGACCTGGAGGTATGCACACTTGCCTCCAAGCTGTTCAGCCTGGGTTTGAATCCTGATCCAGCTACAAACTGTCATCCGGATGTTTCACATGCAAGGTGATTCATCATTGTGTGTGCCATCACACAGATGGACATTAAACTGGGCGTCCCATCTGCTGGCATTAGTTGGTGGATGTTAAAGATCCCGTTAAAGTCCTTCACGAAGAGTAGGTGAGCTATTGCCGGCACCATGGCCAAATTACCAATTCCTGCCTTAACCAGCAGCGGGCATTGCATCAATGGCCCTCAGATGCCCTCAGAGTAGCATCAGATGCTACTCCGCAGCCTCGTGCTGAATATGAACAAACGAAATCTGTTCTGTCTAGTTCTGCATTTAATTCCCAGTAAATAGTTCAACTACATCTGTTGTCTTCTTTAGCACTGCATTGTGAAATATTGCCTTTCAAATAAGACGTTGCAATGGTTAAAGTTCCTCCAGAAAGCAGAAAGCTATTTTGTAAGAAAACCGATTTTAAACAAAAAATGATTCCCAGTCAACAAGAAATTCCCTTCTCAAGATTGTGCTCGCAGGTAATTATGGCAATGGTTTCAAAGGGTGAGGTTGGAGTGAACCATAATACCGGAGTGTTGTGTCTGCTTAAAAGAGACAACAAAAACCTGAGAAGCAACATATGGCATGTTTTACAATACTTCACCTGGTTTGTTGTTGCTGATAACAAGGTCATCCTGCGACCCATCTCTGGGCTCCAGATATGTAGCTGGGACCCATCCTTGCTCTTCTTGTGCACTCACAAACCACCAGCCTTCGAGAAGAAAATAAATTACAAAAACAACAAAGTAAATAAATCAGGAAAAGTAAGATGTGATTAACGAATACAACACATAATTCAAGCAGACTGCAAGCAGACACTGGGGTGCATCCTGCATGCAGACGTAATAAATATAAGCTTGTTTATAAGCTTGAAGTACAGTAAATAAACATAAGCATTCTGCAAGCATTTAAATCAAAAGAGTAAATCAAGAATGAGTGATTAGAACAAGATCTGTATTTAAAAACATACAGCTACAGTAATGTTAATGTAAATATGTCAAAACCTAAAACACATAACCATTGTTGGCATTCTAATGAATTGCTGGGGCAATGCTAAGAGGTGAAGTTTATGATTATAAGTCAAAGCCAAACATTAAGGGGTGGATCTGGAACTTATAAACCAAAATCAAAACAAGCAGTGATGGCAATGTTCCTGTAACTGGTCCCACATTGCACGTCGTCAACAACAGATTGAATCTGATTTATCATCATGTTAAGTTGGCATGTTTCCTTTTTGTTACATTGATTGAATTCAGATTAGTAACGATTATGAAATATTCTGAAAGAGAGAGAG
>CM068963.1:50905203-50925427 GCA_035128595.1 Eptatretus atami
AGAGATGAGGAGCGACTTATATTTCTGAGGTGGCTCGATTCCTGACATGACTAAAAATGCTATGCTCCTTGGATAATCGCCCCCACCCCCCCCCCCCCCGATTCCTAGAGGGCGGGTCAAGTATGCCTCTCCCTGGTGAGCGTCTCATTCGGGTTCCTCAGCAGCATCTCCAGGCAGTGTATTTCACCACCAGGGCAAGCAAAAGCACAGGGAATAATTTCAATAATTGTTTCCTTTGATGTTTTGATAATTAATTTTGGCAATCTCATTTGCATTGAGATGATTTAAGAAACATAGAGCATTCAACTTGCCAACAACTTGCCAACAACAACATATTTGCATTCAACTTGCCGGGAAAAAGAGATCGTTATTTCCAGCTTTTCCAGCAACGTGGAATGTGAAACCAGGCTAAATATGGAGGGAGATACTGGTGTGTATCTATCCTATGTCCAGACATCGATACTAATAAAAGGCAAAGTGTGTTGTGTGTGTGTGTGTGTTTGTGTGTGTGTTGTGTGTGTGTGTGTGTGTGTGTGTGTGTGTGTGTACATATGGGGTTTCAGAATGTGGAGTGGAGTCCTCCCAGGATGGACTCAAAGGATCCACCTTTATTTCAGTAAGAGGTCACGATTCCTGGACCAAGCTGTGAAGTTTTCTGTTTTCAAAGTTTTGTGCCGAGGCTCTCTTTAGGATCGTCGCTGAGCCCAGGACGACTTCCAACTGTAGTTTGTTTGTAGTAATATTACCAGGGATGGTTTAATATCTCTGTGAGGTTCTTCATCATCATTCCCATAGCTCCAACGATCACTAGTACAACTTTGGCATTCTTCAGCTTCCAGGATCTTTTCACTTCATGTTGAGGCCTTGGTATTTGGTCATTTCTTGATTGCTGCATCATTAGTCCAAACCCACTGTATTAACACCTCAATTAACAATGCCTTCTTCTCTTTTTTTTTTTTGCACCGAAGTGTGATATCTGGTCGCAATGCTTTGTTTTCGATGTTCATGCCCGATAGGATCATCAGGTGTACGTGAGCGGTACTTCAATGTTTTCAGTGATTGCTTTTGGTTCATTTTCCCACAAATTTTCTGGAACTGGAATATCAAAGTTTTTGCAGATGTGCCATCAGATTACAGTACTTTACAAATTCTGTTGTGTCGTTGTGTGTACAGCTGTTCTGACACGTTTTTTTTTTCGTGTTCGGTCATGAAGTGTCACATATCCTTCTCTTTATAACCCCACCTCCACCCCTCACCTGTCTTTTTTTTGTCCTCCTCTCCCCCACCCTTTTCTCTCACTCTGTCCCTTCTCACTCCCCCCTTCTCATAAAATGCAGCACTCTCCTCCCACATCTCTGTCGCTCTTTTGCTGTCTCTGCCTGTGTGTGTCTCCTTCTCCCTCTTCCACTCTCCACCCTCCCCCCCATATTATTGACCCATCAGCGAAGCGATGGCTGTATTTGCTCATAATAAATATAAGCTTTATATATTTGATGAAGTGAATTGGGAAAAAGGTTAATAATTTTTACTTGTGGGGTGTACTTACACATTGTGTAAGCATAGGATCTGTGGTTCCCCATTGTCTTAGGCCCCTCACCTGCATTTGATTTTTCACTTATTTGTTTTCATCTACTTTTTTCATTCAAAATCGACCAGGAAAAATACAAGATCATCTCATGAAAAATCATGACACAAACATTGAAGAGAGAACCTAAAGACTATGAATGGGTGGGTGCAAGTGTACAGAAAGTGTGTCACTTGACCTTAAAACAAATACAGTATTTTATCCTTAGCGACACACAATTTAGAAAATGTTCAACAACATGAAGGGTGAAGACAAATAGATGGCTCATGTTCATAGACACGTAACTTAAGGATCAATTTTCTGTTTATATTACTCTCATACCCGTGCATGATTCCACCCCAGCGTACCACTTTCGTTTTATCGATGACCTCCACCAGCTGTCCAACTGTAAGGCTCAGCTCTGTGTTCTGCTGACGGTGTACTCTTTCATAGCCACGTACTGCTCAAGAACCAGAGGCTCTGAGATGCTCTCGACTGATGCTGGAGAGAGAGAGAGAGAGCAAGAGGGGGTGGGTGGGGGGGGGAGATGAGAAAGAGGGGAAGCAAGCAAGATGAAAGAGTTGTGTGAAAGACTGACACTGAAACAGTTGCCCTATCTCTAACCTAATTCTATCTCTAATCTGCCACACTAATTACTCTAGACCAAGTCTAATCTCTTCCCTTCTGGAAGGAAGCACAGGCACATGCTGTGACTTAAAGGCTAGAGTGGCAATGATGTCACCTTGCTCACTGGCATAGTGGTTCGTTGGGGATGTACCTACCCCTACTCATAGTTTGAGACTCAATGGGTCTTCAAAAATGCCAATTGCCTTATCTCCTTTTCTTTCCAGCAGCTGCAGACATCGAATGGTGTGAAGGGAAGTATTCAAACTCTAACCGGGTTCTTTCACAACACTGTTTAATTTAATGTTTAAGCCTCCCTCTATTGTGTTTCTAAAAAAACAATTTCACCCACGTTCCATATGTTGGGACCATTTTTGGATTTGGGCCTGGCCATCAATTTTACTTTCCTGTGTCTTAGCACAATTTACCGGCTGGGCAGTGTGGCCCCAACTTGGATTACCAGCCACTTGTCTCTGCAGCACCTGAGCCATGGGACCCTCCTGGAGCGTTATCATGCGCTCATAATTATTTTGCGTCCTCACTGAGATGCTCTCGACTGATGCTGAAGAAGCACCGTGGAGCTGGTGCTCTCGGTACCCATTATGCACTCTTGGCCTTCTCACCTTGGGTGCTCCCTGGCCACTTGGCTCCCTAACTAGATCACCCACCAGGCTTTCCAGTGGCTTTCAGCCACCCAGAAGGCTCCAGCCTGGTGCCTTCTTTTCACCAATCTAACCACTGTGTCACACTCCCAGCAATGCATTACACATTTTAGTTTGGCTTCTTACCACCAGACCGTCGTAGTTTCAGTTTTCCAAAATAGCTGAATCCCTTCTATCTACCTATCTCTTCTATGGAGATTAATCCGAGTATAGGGTGTGGTGTGCTTCCTCGTCACATAATCACACACCCCACTTAAAAACATTTCTACTGCAATAAATTTGGTACACGCACTCCACATTTGCACACACCATCAGCACTATCTCATTCATTTGATACAAGAGAAGGGAGAAGTAGGAAGGGGGAAGGGGAAGGCATCTTAAGCTAATGTCTCTCAAAATTCAGCCAATGGATGTCATTGAAAATGCATTTCCTATTAAATTTTGTATGCCTTTCCAAGTTCGCTACAAAAACCAATTCTACAATATAATTTTGAAATGTCAATTTATATTGGTACTAAATTCCCTCTTTGCATATGGTCTGTCTGCCTACCCTATCTTCAGTTCTGCCTTAACCCCTGGAGCGGTGGAGCCTCCGTGAAATCCCCACAGAGCTCCACAGCCTCAGCCACCACAACCAGCGCTACTGTGCATCCTCCGTGGGGTCCACACTAGACCCCTTATTAGCTTTCCTGGTGTCCCCACTCTTGTGCCAATGCTCTTGGGTGGCACATGTAAAATTTACCTCACGTCACCCTCCCCCCTACATTTCTTCAGGGCTCGTGAGGGATATCATCCATCCAATTTACCTGACGGCCCCCTCGTTTTCTACAAGGCTCATGGGGATGATGCGGCATGCACACCCTGCGCCGTCTTCTTACAATTCTCCGGTGCTGCTTAAGACCTGGATGGAGCACGACCTCTCTCTCTGGAGTCCAACTATACTCCAGAGGGCTGCACGCATGTGTGATCCAACATGCAGTACCCCCTCATTGCCACCAATGTTATGGTCACGGGTATTCAGACCGATTCGCGGACAAATTACCCATGGGGAGGGGAGGGACGCAGAAACCTTCTCGTCCCCTACCCGCCTTGCGGTGCGACGGTCTTGTGGGATATTTCTTATGACAAACTTCAAAATACATCTCTGTTGAATATGGACGTTCAAAAAAAAAATGCACATAAATATTTCTCAAAGGAAAATGGAAACAAGTATGATAAACTTCAAGGAAGATTTTAAAAGCATTGAGGTCGGTTTAACCAATGGAATGATCTTAGTCGAAGAAAACGCCAGTGCTTGTGATCATCGTGATGAGCTCGTTCAGGAAAGAAAAAGGTTCAGAACAAAACAACAAAAAATAAGTTAAGAAACGGACGTCAGTCGATGAATGTACTGTAGGTCAGAGCAAGGTTGAATGAGAATCAAATGCAGTTAACGTGGCAATTTCACTAAAAGCCTTAAAATGAAATTACATTCAAAATGAACCTCACATGTCAGGCATCTCAGCACAGACGTGAATTTTAATGAGAATTTCCGTGAACAGCACGTTCTGCTATCAGCAAGCACGTGCTATGAGGGATGTCAGTGAGGTCTTTGAAAAATGAAGAAACTACTGTAATGCACAAGGGTAACAATGTGAACCCAGAATGGGGGTAAACGTCTATGAGGAAGGTCGGGGGCACGCTCTCCCACACTTCCCGCCCTCGCAACCACAGGTCGAAATTTCAGCTGCATTTCCTTCATCCCACTGTATTTTGATACTGAATTTTTGTCTCCCGCCCCTCCGACAAGGTTGGAGACGGGGACGTTAAAAGGAGCTCCGTCCGTCCGACCGACCGATCATCCGGCCATGTATTTTGTGCACGCGATATTTCAAAAAACCGTTCAACATTTAGCCTTCATGTTACACAGATTATATTCCTCATAGCAACCAAAAGGCGGGGTCCGAGTGTATCAGCTCCTTGTTACAATTAAAATATGACAATCTTAACACCTTCTGGAGATTAATGAATTCTTAAAGGAAATCATGCTGTAAAATGTAAATGTTGATTATGCTTACCTACAAAATTATCTTGGTTTTGTAAATAAGGGCTCGTATTTGTACGACTGTACGAAGGTATTTTAGGGAAAAAATATCACAAAGAGCAGAGGATAAAAGCGAAGAAGAAACAAGAAGAAGAAATAAATTGTAGTGTTAGTAAATAGACTTTTACAATTAAAAGATTAGACCAAAAAAATAAATACCATCAATCTTCTACAAAGGTATAAACACTCTCCACCCCACCAAGGACATGCTATCATGATGCTGGCCCACCAGTCCTCATCCCCCCGCCCTCTCCTCCTTCCAAGGCCATGCCATGAGTATGATACAAATGGTTTAATGACCATATGCAAGAAACTCCCATGGGCAGGCAGGGAGAGGGAGAGCAACAGTGAGGGGCAAATGGGAAACCTTGATGGCTTTCAGTGCTCAGTGTTCAATTACACATGCTACGGTGCATTTAACTATTAACAGTACTTAGCATGTAATAAAAGCACCTATGACACAACAAGAGTCAAAATACAACGTGCAATTACCTCACTTTGAATAAACTATCCCCGCATGGCAATCCCATTCACGTGACAATATCTGATTCTGATGTACCATACTCTGTTACAGAGCGTCGGTGCTGCTGAAATAGTTCTTGGAAAGGGTTATATTCGGTGGTTTTCCATTGCCTTCCCAGCAGTAGTCAGGGCAGGAATTTGAAATTTTGTCATGGTGCCAGCGATATCTTGCCTACTCTTGGCGAAGGACATCATGGGATCTTTCACGTTCACCAACTTATGCCAGCAGAAGGGACGCCCGTTTAACGTCCATCCGACGGACGGCACACACATTCATGAATCGCCCTCCCTGTGAAACCCCGAGATGACAGTTTATAGCTGAGTCGGGATTCAAATCCAAGCTAGACAGCTCAGAGGCATGTGTGCTTACCTCTCGAACCTTGGCCATCCTACCAGTCCTGTGACAATATAAATAATGAAATATTTTGATAAATTTCACTTATAATTAGGATAAGTGTGGAAATGGAAATGATTTGGGATAGTGTGGAAATGTTAACGGTCAAGCAAATCGGCAGAAAAAAAAGAAGTCTTTTTTAGATCCTCGTGGAGGATCTCTAAGTCTTACTCACGTTGTTGTTCTTCATCTTCTTCTTGTGGACTTTTTTGTTTCACAGCCTACAGTTTTCATCGAAACTTCTGAAACTTTGGCATATATATGTATAAATACCCTGCGCAGACAGTAACCATCTCCGATTTTGAAAATTCCTCCTAGAAAAAAAGTTATGACGTCAAAATATCTCCGCTAATGGAAATCGCCTAAAAAATTATCTCCGAAACTAGGCAAGCTTTTTGAATTCTGTTTGCGGAATCGAACAGGCATTAGCAGAGATTAATTACCGCACATATGATACATCACTATGACGTCATATCAATTTTTATGACGTCATTCCTATTTTTTGACATTTTTTGTTTCACAACTCAGAGTTTTCATCGGATCTTTGTGAAACTTGCCATGTATATGCAGAAAGCCCACGCGCAGGCAGTAACCATCTCCGATTTTGGAATTCTTCTAGAAAAAAAGTTGATGTCATAATATCGCCGCTAATGGAAATCGCCTATACCATTATCACCGAAACTAGGCAAGCTGTTTGAATTTTGTTTGCGGAAATCAAGCCGGGCATTAGCACAGATAATTTATCGCAAACCTGATACATTCACAATGACGTCATATTCGTTTTATGACATCATTAAGAGGCATGAGGATCTTACCTCATTTGAGCTTGTTTTTAAACATGTTTATCAAACTGTAATGTACGCAAAGGGTATACTAACCATGGTGGGAAGCAAAGGATGCGTTAGAATACCTTTGTCAACTTTCAGTTGATAAACTTATTGTAACCAAAAATAGGGATTTTCAGAAATGTGATTATACATTATTCGCTGACATTTGACCTCTCCTCCAGTCTAGCTCCCTCTGCTATACCTAACTGCTCTGACCCTCTCCAAACAACTGCAAGATATATGTTTCTTCCAGTGATGAACCTCCTGCTTAAACTCCCAAAACCTAGGTTTCACAAGCAAATCTCAAATCTTTTGTTCTACGTTACTCTCGTTTAGGATATACCTTCCTCAGGCTGTTAAATCCTTCTGTTCCCTCCTAGCCAACAAGCACCTCAGAGGTGCACCGCCATCTCTTCCCTACCCTAACCCCCCATCTTACTTGCAGATTAGTGTGTTTCCTCCAATTGTCTCTTCTTCTTCGTTCATTGCCTTACTTGTTGTGTCCAACTGATGCCACACTGTCGGGATTGTCTTTTACCATGCGTTTACCACATTCTTCCATGAGCCTCAATCACGCAACATAAAAAATGAAAACAAAAAACACCTACCCACCATTGACCAGCAATGTTTTCATGCAATCTGTCATGCAATAAAAACCTATACAAACTCACTCTTGTTATTATTACTCAATATGCGAGCCAAAAGTAAGACATATTTTAGAGGGCTGGAAATAACACTCTGCAATCCACTCTTTTCCCACCCCTCATACACCACCCCCTCCCATTTCAATAAATCCAGGCTATATCCATGAACGCTATTATGCTGACGTAATCGCAAGACGTAAAAGTGTCCAAAGGACCACAGCTGAAATAACATACGAGGGGTGTTGAGAACGTTTTAGGAATCGGTTATTTATTGGGAATCTAGAGCCACTTTCTTTGCTTAATAAACTTGATGTGTACTTGTTAGATGCGATTACAAATGGAAAACTGGTCGTTATGAAGGCAACTTGCATCAGTCGATGTCGGTGGACAGGTAAACAGATGGTAAAACTCCTTTGCTTCCCATGGCAGATAGAATACTCCGATCACCATTCTGTTGATTTGACCCACGAATATGCCATTAGTTTCAATTATAATCCAAAATCGTCATAAATGATGGATGTTATTGACATACAGCTATGGATGTCACCAAACTGAGCATTGAGGTGGTGTCATCGAGTCTTTATGCAACGATCATAACTGTCTGTATTTGCATCATTCTCTACACAGAGCGTCGGTTTCTTGCTAAAGCAGTTTCTTTGCTTGGGTTTAATTCCAGGATGGGTCACCCCACTAACAACAACGGAATACTCGACTGAGTGGGCAGGAATTTGGAATTTGGCCAGGGTGCCAGCGATACCTCGCCTACTCTTCGCAAAGGACACAGTGGGATCTTAAACGTTCACAAACTAATCCCAGCATATGAGAAACCCTGCTCAACGTCCATATGAGGATGTGTACACATTGAGGAATCGCCCTGCATGTGAAACATCAATATGACAATATATAGCTGGGCCAGATGAGAACCCAGGGCTAGACAGCTCCTAGGTGAGTGTTCGACACCTCTAGACTAACCTCCCATGAGCTGAAAAGAGCATGCCAGCCTCAATTAAATCCGTGAATGAATTGGTTGGCCATGTATACAGTGAAGGTTGCACCCACAAATGCTGTTTCATTAAGTGCATGCAAGTCCTTGGAGGTAGATCCTTTGGAGTTGGAGCCCTTGGAGGAAGTCCAGTGGATGAAACAGACCACAAACCTCAGTCCCGATTGAGGAAGTAATCATGGAGGATCGACATGTTAAGGTTGCCACAATATCGACAACTTGGAATTTTTCAAGTACCCATTTTTCACCATCATCGACAAAAACACTTGGGCATGTCCAAGGTCTAAGCAAGATTCGGTCCCATGAAACAGCATTCACAAATCGACAGCACATGGCTGGCGATCATGGGTGCTAGCTTCTTGAAATGTTCAACCCAGATCCCGCCAACTTTATCGGTCGTCTGGTAAATGGTACCGAAACGTTGCATCACCGTCGGATTTTTCGAAAACAAATTAGAACATATGTAACGGAATTGCAATGAATTCTGCACCGGGGGAAGTCAAGCCTCAATTTTTCGGTAATTACAAAGCAATCCTGCTGATTGACAACATCTTACGTGCAAGTGACCCGTATTTTGCAGGTTTGACCTATTTTCTTTCTTTAACACCCAATGGCATCCATCATTGATGTCTCCTGCAATTTTTGTGTGAGTCTTGTGTAGTATTCGCCTATGATTGTAGTTTTTTTGAGGCATATTGCATTCAAGCAAGTTGAAGGCAACAAAAACAGGTTGGTAGGAACAAAAGTGGGGGAGGTGGGGGGGGCTGTTAAGGTTTCCAAATGAGTAAAAATGCTATTTGATATGTTAACTAATCAGTAATGATAGGGAGGTTCAAGCAAGACAACATAACATAACATACCATACATACATACATAACATTTCTCAAACAAAGACTATTTCTGTTACAGTATGTCGCTCAACAGATGCTAAACAATGCCATTGATTACAAGGCACAAATGCATTTGTTCTGCAGCACATAACGTTCACATATCTCCGACTCCCTCCCCCTTATACCTGGTGTTGGCTTAATGGTAGGGTGCAGGCTTTGATCCGAGGGTCCTGAGTTAAAATCGCTCAGCTGTTGAATTAATACCAGGTGGGGTTAACTCGACCTGTCATCCTTCCAGAGTGGTCGCAAAATGAGTGCCAGTATGCTGGTATCCTGTCGGAGTGGCCGACCCGTCCAGGATTGTACCCAATAGCCAAGGAGACTGCTTAAGCAGCCACCAACGCTCTGCACAGAGTATGGTCCAAATCTGTCTCCCTCCCCCTTGCATCATCATCTTCCTCACAATCTCTCAATATCCGGCAATACGAACAACAACAACATATTTGGAAAGAAATAAACACCTAAAGAAAGAACAAACAATTTCGTCAAAGTTTTACTTTTTTCGTTTCCAGTTGTCGCCTGTGATGTGTGACGTCACATTTACTGCAAATAGCATCCCCACAATAAAGAGCAGTGTTTCCTGGTTTATAGAGACCAAGTGATGATAAATGATGATGAATGAGATATGATGATCTTGACAATAAAACTTTTGAGGAATGTTCATTCATTCACAA
Source organism: Eptatretus atami (assembly GCA_035128595.1). Classification (NCBI taxonomy): domain Eukaryota; kingdom Metazoa; phylum Chordata; class Myxini; order Myxiniformes; family Myxinidae; genus Eptatretus; species Eptatretus atami. The sequence goes on from CM068963.1 coordinate 50,915,091, forward strand.
GTACCAAACTAATCATACCATAGGAAGAGATATCATGGTATCCCATTCAATTCATTTTTTATTCACGGTTGAATTTGGAACGTAATTTGTGGACACCCTGTATACGAATGAAAACAATCTGAATCGAATCCTAACATTCAAAATACTCAAAATTACCAACAAATACCACAGTAAGAACTCGAAGAGCGAATCGCGAAAGCAAATCGGCTACTAATTGATTGATGACAAATGGTAGACGAAGAGGAAGCGTCGGTGTGTACAGAGATGGGATTGAAGGAATTAGTCAGTTGTGTAAAGCTCATGACGTCACCCAGACAATAGAGTCAGACTCGAGCGTACCTTGCCATATCGGATCAAGATCACGACAGATCTGTCACTCTGTGTATGAATCCATGAGAGTGGAGTGGAAGCTAAACATTGCGTTTTTGAAATTGCTCATACTTTCCATCCAATACGGGTTTAACGAAACTTAAACGGGTCCGGTTTAACCAAAGGTGTTGCTCCTCCTTCACGAGAACGGGCTTGTCCACAATGTCCGCATCCAGCATTGCACAGACCGCTTTTCATTGTTTGTTTGGCGTGGATCACAAACCACCATCCATTCTCTGTCATTTCCTTCACTACCTGTGACAACCACCTAGCCAACTTCAACCAGACACACAGACTTTATTTCCATCTACTTATAACCCACCATTCAAGCTCACCCTCACAGCATTCAGTCACAACACAAACCACCACTGCCTCACAGTGCTGCTTCATCCACAAGACCACCACTACGACAACAACCACCCTCCATCACACCAAAGGCAAGCCGGAGACAATGGCATGCCGCACTGGACCAAAAGAGGGGGGCGGCAACCACGCCTGCAAGGGCAGGCATCAAACTTTGATCCCTGCCAAACTCCACTCCTCCGAGCTGCTTAAATAGCGGGTGATCCATGAGCTTGGGTTTGGCTTGAACTGTGTGTGTCTGGTGATACAGAATGGAGAGTTGGGCAAGTGAGCGGTTTGAGCGCCATTCAGTCCAGGCGCACATTCGGACTGGAGGCCAGGCCAGCCACGCTACACTAGAGAGATCTCTCTCTTTCAAAAGCACAGGGAATAATTTCAATAATTGTTTCCTTTGATGTTTTGATAATTAATTTTGGCAATCTCATTTGCATTGAGATGATTTAAGAAACATAGAGCATTCAACTTGCCAACAACTTGCCAACAACAACATATTTGCATTCAACTTGCCGGGAAAAAGAGATCGTTATTTCCAGCTTTTCCAGCAACGTGGAATGTGAAACCAGGCTAAATATGGAGGGAGATACTGGTGTGTATCTATCCTATGTCCAGACATCGATACTAATAAAAGGCAAAGTGTGTGTGTGTGTGTTTGTGTGTGTGTTTGTGTGTGTGTGGTGTGATGTGTGTGTGTGGTGTGTGTACATATGGGGTTTCAGAATGTGGAGTGGAGTCCTCCCAGGATGGACTCAAAGGATCCACCTTTATTTCAGTAAGAGGTCACGATTCCTGGACCAAGCTGTGAAGTTTTCTGTTTTCAAAGTTTTGTGCCGAGGCTCTCTTTAGGATCGTCGCTGAGCCCAGGACGACTTCCAACTGTAGTTTGTTTGTAGTAATATTACCAGGGATGGTTTTAATATCTCTGTGAGGTTCTTCATCATCATTCCCATAGCTCCAACGATCACTAGTACAACTTTGGCATTCTTCAGCTTCCAGGATCTTTTCACTTCATGTTTGAGGCCTTGGTATTTGGTCATTTCTTGATTGCTGCATCATTAGTCCAAACCCACTCGTATTAACACCTCAATTAACAATGCCTTCTTCTCTTTTTTTTTTTTGCACCGAAGTGTGATATCTGGTCGCAATGCTTTGTTTTCGATGTTCATGCCCGATAGGATCATCAGGTGTACGTGAGCGGTACTTCAATGTTTTCAGTGATTGCTTTTGGTTCATTTTCCCACAAATTTTCTGGAACTGGAATATCAAAGTTTTTGCAGATGTGCCATCAGATTACAGTACTTTACAAATTCTGTTGTGTCGTTGTGTGTACAGCTGTTCTGACACGTTTTTTTTTTTCGTGTTCGGTCATGAAGTGTCACATATCCTTCTCTTTAATAACCCCACCTCCACCCCTCACCTGTCTTTTTTTTGTCCTCCTCTCCCCCACCCTTTTCTCTCACTCTGTCCCTTCTCACTCCCCCCTTCTCATAAAATGCAGCACTCTCCTCCCACATCTCTGTCGCTCTTTTGCTGTCTCTGCCTGTGTGTGTCTCCTTCTCCCTCTTCCACTCTCCACCCCTCCCCCCCATATTATTGACCCATCAGCGAAGCGATGGGCTGTATTTGCTCATAATAAATATAAGCTTTATATATTTGATGAAGTGAATTGGGAAAAAGGTTAATAATTTTTACTTGTGGGGTGTACTTACACATTGTGTAAGCATAGGATCTGTGTTTCCCCATTGTCTTAGGCCCCTCACCTGCATTTGATTTTTCACTTATTTGTTTTCATCTACTTTTTTCATTCAAAATCGACCAGGAAAAATACAAGATCATCTCATGAAAAATCATGACACAAACATTGAAGAGAGAACCTAAAGACTATGAATGGGTGGGTGCAAGTGTACAGAAAGTGTGTCACTTGACCTTAAAACAAATACAGTATTTTATTCCTTAGCGACACACAATTTAGAAAATGTTCAACAACATGAAGGTGAAGACAAATAGATGGCTCATGTTCATAGACACGTAACTTAAGGATCAATTTTTCTGTTTATATTACTCTCATACCCGTGCATGATTCCACCCCAGCGTACCACTTTCGTTTTTATCGATGACCTCCACCAGCTGTCCAACTGTAAGGCTCAGCTCTGTGTTCTGCTGACGGGTGTACTCTTTCATAGCCACGTACTGCTCAAGAACCAGAGGCTCTGAGATGCTCTCGACTGATGCTGGAGAGAGAGAGAGAGAGCAAGAGGGGGGTGGGTGGGGGGGGGGAGATGAGAAAGAGGGGAAGCAAGCAAGATGAAAGAGTTGTGTGAAAGACTGACACTGAAACAGTTGCCCTATCCTAACCTAATTCTATCTCTAATCTGCCACACTAATTACTCTAGACCAAGTCTAATCTCTTCCCTTCTGGAAGGAAGCACAGGCACATGCTGTGACTTAAAGGCTAGAGTGGCAATGATGTCACCTTGCTCACTGGCATAGTGGTTCGTTGGGGATGTACCTACCCCTACTCATAGTTTGAGACTCAATGGGTCTTCAAAAATGCCAATTGCCTTATCTCCTTTTCTTTCCAGCAGCTGCAGACATCGAATGGTGTGAAGGGGAAGTATTCAAACTCTAACCGGGTTCTTTCACAACACTGTTTAATTTAATGTTTAAGCCTCCCTCTATTGTGTTTCTAAAAAAACAATTTCACCCACTGTTCCATATGTTGGGACCATTTTTGGATTTGGGCCTGGCCATCAATTTTACTTTCCTGTGTCTTAGCACAATTTACCGGCTGGGCAGTGTGGCCCCAACTTGGATTACCAGCCACTTGTCTCTGCAGCACCTGAGCCATGGGGACCCTCCTGGAGCGTTATCATGCGCTCATAATTATTTTGCGTCCTCACTGAGATGCTCTCGACTGATGCTGAAGAGCACCGTGGAGCTGGTGCTCTCGGTACCCATTATGCACTCTTGGCCTTCTCACCTTGGGTGCTCCCTGGCCACTTGGCTCCCTAACTAGATCACCCACCAGGCGTTTCCAGTGGCTTTCAGCCACCCAGAAGGCTCCAGGCCTGGTGCCTCCTTTTCACCAATCTAACCACTGTGTCACACTCCCAGCAATGCATTACACATTTTAGTTTGGCTTCTTACCACCAGAACCGTCGTAGTTTCAGTTTTCCAAAATAGCTGAATCCCTTCTATCTACCTATCTCTTCTATGGAGATTAATCCGAGTATAGGGTGGTGGTGTGCTTCCTCGTCACATAATCACACACCCCACTTAAAAACATTTCTACTGCAATAAATTTGGTACACGCACTCCACATTTGCACACACCATCAGCACTATCTCATTCATTGATACAAGAGAAGGGAGAAGTAGGAAGGAGGAAGGAGGAAGGCATCTTAAGCTAATGTCTCTCAAAATTCAGCCAATGGATGTCATTGAAAATGCATTTCCTATTAAATTTTGTATGCCTTTCCAAGTTCGCTACAAAACCAATTCTACAATATAATTTTGAAATGTCAATTTATATTGGTACTAAATTCCCTCTTTGCATATGGTCTGTCTGCCTACCCTATCTTCAGTTCTGCCTTAACCCCTGGAGCGGTGGAGCCTCCGTGAAATCCCCACAGAGCTCCACAGCCTCAGCCACCACAACCAGCGCTACTGTGCATCCTCCGTGGGGTCCACACTAGACCCCTTATTAGCTTTCCTGGTGTCCCCACTCTTGTGCCAATGCTCTTGGGTGGCACATGTAAAATTTACCTCACGTCACCCCTCCCCCCTACATTTCTTCAGGGCTCGTGAGGGATATCATCCATACCAATTTACCTGACGGCCCCCTCGTTTTCTACAAGGCTCATGGGGATGATGCGGCATGCACACCCTGCGCCGTCTTCTTACAATTCTCCGGGTGCTGCTTAAGACCTGGATGGAGCACGACCTCTTCTCTCTGGAGTCCAACTATACTCCAGAGGGCTGCACGCATGTGTGATCCAACATGCAGTACCCCCTCATTGCCACCAATGTTATGGTCACGGGTATTCAAGACCGATTCGCGGACAAATTACCCATGGGGAGGGGGAGGGACGCAGAAACCTTCTCGTCCCCTACCCGCCTTGCGGTGCGACGGTCTTGTGGGATATTTCTTATGACAAACTTCAAAATACATCTCTGTTGAATATGGGACGTTCAAAAAAAAAATGCACATAAATATTTCTCAAAGGAAAATGGAAACAAGATATGATAAACTTCAAGGAAGATTTTAAAAGCATTGAGGTTCGGTTTAACCAATGGAATGATCTTAGTCGAAGAAAACGCCAGTGCTTGTGATCATCGTGATGAGCTCGTTCAGGAAAGAAAAAGGTTCAGAACAAAACAACAAAAAATAAGTTAAGAAACGGACGTCAGTCGATGAATGTACTGTAGGTCAGAGCAAGGTTGAATGAGATCAAATGCAGTAAACGTGGCAATTTCACTAAAAGCCTTAAAATGAAATTACATTCAAAATGAACCTCACATGTCAGGCATCTCAGCACAGACGTGAATTTTAATGAGAATTTCCGTGAACAGCACGATTCTGCTATCAGCAAGCACGTGCTATGAGGGATGTCAGTGAGGTCTTGTGAAAAATGAAGAAACTACTGTAATGCACAAAGGGTAACAATGTGAACCCAGAATGGGGGTAAACGTCTATGAGGAAGGTCGGGGGCACGCTCTCCCACATTCCCCGCCCTCGCAACCACAGGTCGAAATTTCAGCTGCATTTCCTTCATCCCACTGTATTTTGATACTGAATTTTTGTCTCCCGCCCCTCCGACAAGGTTGGAGACGGGGGACGTTAAAAGGAGCTCCGTCCGTCCGACCGACCGATCATCCGGCCATGTATTTTTTGTGCACGCGATATTTCAAAAACCGTTCAACATTTAGCCTTCATGTTACACAGATATATTCCTCATAGCAACCAAAAGGCGGGGGTCCGAGTGTATCAGCTCCTTGTTACAATTAAAATATGACAATCTTAACACCTTTCTGGGAGATTAATGAATTCTTAAAGGAAATCATGCTGTAAAATGTAAATGTTGATTATGCTTACCTACAAAATTATCTTGGTTTTAGTAAATAAGGGCTCGTATTTGTACGACTGTACGAAGGTATTTTAGGGAAAAAATATCACAAAGAGCAGAGGATAAAAGCGAAGAAACAAGAAGAAGAAATAAATTGTAGTGTTAGTAAATAGACTTTTATCAATAAGATTAGACCAAAAAATTTAAATACCATCAATCTTCTACAAAGGTATAAACACTCTCCACCCCACCAAGGACATGCTATCATGATGCTGGCCCATCCAGTCCTCATCCCCCCGCCCTCTCCTCCTTCCAAGGCCATGCCATGAGTATGATACAAATGGTTTAATGACCATATGCAAGAAAACTCCCATGGGCAGGCAGGGAGAGGGATGGAGCAACAGTGAGGGGCAAATGGGAAACCTTGATGGCTTTCAGTGCTCAGTGTTCCAATTACACATGCTACTGGTGCATTTAACTATTAACAGTACTTAGCATGTAATAAAAGCACCTATGACACAACAAGAGTCAAAATACAACGTGCAATTACCTCACTTTGAATAAACTATCCCCGCATGGCAATCCCATTCACGTGACAATATCTGATTCTGATGTACCATACTCTGTTACAGAGCGTCGGTGCTGCTGAAATAGTTTCTTGGAAAGGGTTATATTCGGTGGTTTTCCATTGCCTTCCCAGCAGTAGTCAGGGCAGGAATTTGAAATTTGTTCATGGTGCCAGCGATATCTTGCCTACTCTTGGCGAAGGACATCATGGGATCTTTCACGTTCACCAACTTATGCCAGCAGAAGGGACGCCCGGTTTAACGTCCATCCGACGGACGGCACACACATTCATGAATCGCCCTCCCTGTGAAACCCCGAGATGACAGTTTATAGCTGAGTCGGGATTCAAATCCAAGCTAGACAGCTCAGAGGCATGTGTGCTTACCTCTCGAACCTTGGCCATCCTACCAGTCCTGTGACAATATAAATAATGAAATATTTTGATAAATTTCACTTATATTTAGGATAAGTGTGGAAATGGAAATGATTTGGGATAAGTGTGGAAATGTTAACGGTCAAGCAAATCGGCAGAAAAAAAAGAAGTCTTTTTTAGATCCTCGTGGAGGATCTCTAAGTCTTACTCACGTTGTTGTTCTTCATCTTCTTCTTGTGGACTTTTTTGTTTCACAGCCTACAGTTTTCATCGAAACTTCCTGAAACTTGGCATATATATGTATAAATACCCTGCGCAGACAGTAACCATCTCCGATTTTGAAAATTCCTCCTAGAAAAAAGTTATGACGTCAAAATATCTCCGCTAATGGAAATCGCCTAAAAAATTATCTCCGAAACTAGGCAAGCTTTTTGAATTCTGTTTGCGGGAATCGAACAGGGCATTAGCAGAGATTAATTACCGCACATATGATACATCACTATGACGTCATATCAATTTTTATGACGTCATTCCTATTTTTTGACATTTTTTGTTTCACAACTCAGAGTTTTCATCGGATCTTTGTGAAACTTGCCATGTATATGCAGAAAGCCCACGCGCAGGCAGTAACCATCTCCGATTTTGGAATTCTTCTAGAAAAAAAGTTGATGTCATAATATCGCCGCTAATGGAAATCGCCTATACCATTATCACCGAAACTAGGCAAGCTGTTTGAATTTTGTTTGCGGAATCAAGCCGGGCATTAGCACAGATAATTTATCGCAAACCTGATACATCACAATGACGTCATATTCGTTTTTATGACATCATTAAGAGGATGAGGATCTTACCTCATTTGAGCTTGTTTTTAAACATGTTTATCAACTGTAATGTAGCAAAGGTATACTAACCATGGTGGGAAGCAAAGGATGCGTAGAATACCTTTGTCAACTTTCAGTTGATAAACTTATTGTAACCAGAAATAGGATTTTCAGAAATGTGATTATACATTATTCCGCTGACATTTGACCTCTCCTCCAGTCTAGCTCCCTCTGCTATACCTAACTGCTCTGACCCTCTCCAAACAACTGCAAGATATATGTTCTTCCAGTGATGACCTCCTGCTTAAACTCCCAAAACCTAGGTTCACAGCACATCTCAAATCTTTTGTTCTACGTTACTCTCGTTTGAGGATATACCTTCCTCAGGCTGTTAAATCCTTCTGTTCCCTCCTAGCCAACAAGCACCTCAGAGGTGCACCGCCATCTCTTCCTACCCTAACCCTCTTACTTGCAGATTAGTGTGTTTCCTCCAATTGTCTCTTTCTTCTTCGTTCATTGCCTTACTTGTTGTGTCCAACTGATGCCACACTGTCGGTGCATTGTCTTTTTACCATGCGTTACCACATTCTTCCATGAGCCTCAATCACGCAACATAAAAAATGAAAACAAAAAACACCTACCCACCTTGACCAGCAATGTTTTCATGCAATCTGTCATGCAATAAAAACCTATACAAACTCACTCTTGTTATTATTACTCAATATGCGAGCCAAAAGTAAGACATATTTTAGAGGGCTGGAAATATCCACTCTGCAATCCACTCCTTTTCCCACCCCTCATACACCACCCCCTCCCATTTCAATAAATCCAGGCTATATCCATGAACGCTATAATGCTGACGTAATCGCAAGACGTAAAAGTGTCCAAAAGGACCACAGCTGAAATAACATACGAGGGGTGTTGAGAACGTTTTAGGAATCGGTTATTTATTGGGAATCTAGAGCCACGTTTCTTTGCTTATAAACTTGCATGTGTACTTGTTAGATGCGATTACAATGGAAAACTGGTCTTCATGAAGGCAACTTGCATCAGTCGATGTCGGTGGACAGGTAGAACAGATGGTAAAACTCCTTGCTTCCCATGGCAGATAGCATACTCCGATCACCATTCTGTTGATTCGACCCACGATATGCCATTAGTTTCATTATAATCCAAAATCGTCATAAATGATGGATGTTATTGACATACAGCTATGGATGTCACCAAACTGAGCATTGAGGTGGTGTCATCGAGTCTTTATGCAACGATCATAACTGTCTGTATTTGCATCATTCTCTACACAGAGCGTCGTTTCTGCTAAAGCAGTTTCTTTGCTTGGGTTTAATTCCAGGATGGGTCACCACTCCAACACGGAATACTCGACTGAGTGGGCAGGAATTTGGAATTTGGCCAGGGTGCCAGCGATACCTCGCCTACTCTTCGCAAAGGACACAGTGGGATCTTAAACGTTCACAAACTAATCCCAGCATATGAGAAACCCTGCTCAACGTCCATATGAGGGATGGTGTACACATTGAGGAATCGCCCTGCATGTGAAACATCAATATGACAATATATAGCTGGGCCAAGATGAGAACCCAGGCTAGACAGCTCCTAGGTGAGTGTTCACACCTCTAGACTAACCTCCCATGAGCTGAAAGAGCATGCCAGCCTCAATTAAATCCGTGAATGAATGGTGGCCATGTATACAGTGAAGGTGCACCCACAAATGCTGTTTCATTAAGTGCATGCAAGTCCTTGGAGGTAGATCCTTTGGAGTTGGAGCCCTTGGAGGAAGTCCAGTGGATGAAACAGACCACAAACCTCAGTCCAGATTGAGGAAGTAATCATGGAGGATCGACATGTTAAGGTTGCCACAATATCGACAACTTGGAATTTTTCAAGGTACCATTTTCACCATCATCGACAAACACTTGGGCATGTCCAAGGTCTAAGCAAGATTGGTCCCATGAAACAGCATTCACAATCGACAGCAATGGCTGGCATCATGGGTGCTAGCTTCTTGAAATGTTCAACCCAGATCCCGCCAACTTTATCGGTCGTCTGGTAAATGGTACCGAAACGTGGCATCACCGTCGGATTTTCGAAAAACAAATTAGAACATATGTAACGGAATTGCAATGAATTCTGCACCGGGGGAAGTCAAGGCCTCAATTTTCGGTAATTACAAAGCAATCCTGCTGATTGACAACATCTTACGTGGCAAGTGACCCGTATTTTGCAGGTTTGACCTATTTTCTTTCTTTAACACCCAATGGCATCCATCATTGATGTCTCCTGCAATTTTTGTGTGAGTCTTGTGTAGTATTCGCCTATGATTGTAGTTTTTTTGAGGCATATTGCATTCAAGGCAAGTTGAAGGCAACAAAAAACAGGTTGGTAGGAATCAAAAGTGGGGGAGGTGGGGGGGGGCTGTTAAGGTTTCCAAATGAGGTAAAAATGCTATTTGATATGTTAACTAATCAGTAATGATAGGGAGGTTCCAAGCAAGACAACATACATAACATACATACATACATACATAACATTTCTCAAACAAAGACTATTTCTGTTACAGTATGTCGCTCAACAGATGCTAAACAATGCGATTGATTACAAGGCACAAATGCATTTGTTCTGCAGCACATAACGTTCACATATCTCCGACTCCCTCCCCCTTATACCTGGTGTTGGCTTAATGGTTAGGGTGGCAGGCTTTGGATCCGAGGGTCCTGAGTTAAAATCCGCTCAGCTGTTGAATTAATACCAGGTGGGGTTAACT
>CM068963.1:50954824-50974173 GCA_035128595.1 Eptatretus atami
ATATAAAACAGCATCTTTCTAATCTCAAGTCTGAACTCTCAAACCTCTCTCCCCTCTCAAAATCCTGGTGGCGTCTAATCAAATCTGTTTCTGGTGTATGTTCCCCCTCCATCCCTCCCTACCTCAAATGGCGCGCGCATCGCTGATACCACACGTGAAAAAGCTGAATGCCTAAACTCGGTGTTTGCAGCTAAATCTTGTGTCCTAAACCCATCACTTTCTCTACCCACCTTACCCAGTCGCACCCAACTGTCCCTGGACTCTGTGTCCTTTTCTACTGACAAGGTGGAGAGCTTGCTGTCAAACCTCGACTCAGATTCTGCAACCGGTCCGATGGCATCAGCCCACGTGTCCTCAAAGCCGGCTCTTCTGCTCTTGCTCACCCTCTCTCTGTTCTAACACCCTCTCATTTGCTCAAGGTCATCTGCCATCTGCTTGGAAATCTGCAAAATCACTCCCTGCATAAAAAAGGTGCAAAACAGATCCCCTGCAACTACAGACCAATCAGCCTTCTCCCAATCATCAGCAAGGTTATGGAATCCATCATCGCTTCAGACATGAAATCCTTCCTCTTCTCCAATGGCTTGATTTCCGATCATCAATTTGGTTTCAGACCAGGTCACTCTACCCTGGATATGCTGCTTCTGCCTCTCCCAACAATGGATGGAGGTCCTCAATGCCAGACAAGAAATCCGAGCCGTATCCCTGGACATATCATGTGCTTTTGACACAGTCTGGCACCCTGCCCTACTCACCAAACTCTCTTTCCATGGTATCCAAGGCCATCTCCACTCATGCTCGCAGACTTCCTCTCCTGTCGCAGTCAACGTGTGGCCCTAAAAGGAGTTCTCTCATCCCCTCTTCCTGTCCAGGCTGGAGTTCCTCAAGGTAGCGTTCGGGGCCCTGTTCTTTTTCTGGTTTTCATCAATGATCTCTCCGACTCTCTGGAAAATCCTCTATATCTCTTTGCTGATGACTCCACCCTCTGCCGACCATCGGTCATCCCTCAGACTGGCAAGCAGCAGCTTCTTCACTCACTGCAGATCTGGATAAAATCACAAACTGGTCCAACACGTGGAACATGTTCTTTCAAGCCGGACAAATCTCACACTCTCATTCTGTCTCTTCGAAAGGACCGTTTAGAACCCCCCCCCATCCACTTTCTCAAACAATCCTCTGGAAGAAGTTCTTTCTTTCAAGCTTCTGGGTCTCACTATCTGCATGACCTTTCCTGGGAAAGCCACATTTCAAACCTCGCCTCCAAAGCCAGTCGGCGACTGGGAATCCTCCGTCGTGCAAAGTCCTTCCTCGGCCCTCCTGAGCTCCTGACAACTTACAAAGCTTTTTCCGTAGCCTGATGGAGTACTGCTCTCCCCTCTGGGCTGATGCTCCTGCCTCCCACCTTTCTCGGCTTCACGCTGTAGAAACCAGGGCATTTCGGATTATCGGCATCTCCCGCAATGAGGCTGAGTCTTTGGGCCTCTCACTCAATCACCGCAGGTTGGTCGGTGGTCTTTCTGTCTTCTACCGTCTCCTCTCCAGCCTTGCCCCCCCTGCTTTCTCTGCGATTTGTCCCCACCACATTTCCACAGGGCGCTCAAGGTCCGCCAACAACCCCCTTCTGGTAAAACTACCAAAATCACGAATCACTGCTCACCTTCACTCTTTCATTCTCTTTTTTCCCGCCTTTGGAATATCCTCAATCTATTCAATCCCATTCTTCCCTCCAGGCTTTCAAAACAGCTGTTCACCACCACCTCTTATCACCCCATCCAAATCCTCGATCTTTTCCGCTAATCAAATCAAATCCCGCTAATCCACCCAAGCCCCCTCCTTCAAATTCCCTGATTTCCTTCCTGAAAGTCCCTGTAATGTCCATCTTCTATTCCCCATGTTCCCCGTCCCATCCCTTTCCCTTCCACAGATCTTCTGTGTCTGTTCCCCACTGTTTTGTTCCTCCCACTCCCGCCCCTCTTGTCTCATGCCCCCTTGCTGTGCGTTGTGTGTTAGCTCTCACACGAGGCTCGACAAGGTATACAAAAAAAAAAAATTAATAATACCGGACTGGAACATTTCTAACAAGTTTTATTTACAGTAAAAAACAAAGGCAAGACTTAATGCGAATATGCAAGCAAGGAATATTTATAATGATCCAAAAACGCTTATTCAGTTCCACTTAAAGATGGGAAAAAACAAAAAAAAAAACCAGTCTTTATTGGACCTCGCAGCCGAGGAGAGAGACAAGCTGGGGTCAGAGTTTGGATGGGTACCTGGGCGTCGGAGAAAGAGGGTGCTCCGCGTGTGGCACCTGACAATGGTCGCTGGTTTGGTCCCCAGTCGCACGTGTGGGACTCGAGGCTCATGGCGAGCTGGGGTGGTGAATGGCCGGGGTCACGGAAGGGGGTCAGGGTCGCTCTTTCCTTCATTGTAGAGGCCAGCAGGACATGTTCGCCGCCTCGACGACCTTCTGCTCACCCTCATGACAGCCCTCGTACAAACCACTGTTACCACCCCTTCGTAACAACCTTCGAAACAGCAAAAACCCTTTCGTGACAGCAAAAACCCACCAAACTCTGCTCTCAGAGAGTGCTCGGGGATTTTTTTTAACCTCCCTCAACGGGGAGGGGCCTGGTGAAACACACTCGCTGTCCGCCTTTGATTGGACAGGGTCCTATGGCCCACCCTTCCGGGGCAGGGCCTTGGCCCTGCCGGGAAACCCCAGTCACTCGACCACGCGGGTTCATACTTGACGAGTAACAGTATCAACGCTGCAAAAAGGTCGTCGTGAAAGAGTTACAACGTTTGTGGAAGGAACGTTTGTTTGTAGAAGCGGCAAGGAACGGCGGACTGGATGTTTCTACCCCGCATGCTGTGGCCAGCGAGGCGAGGGTTGCAAGCGCTGGAAGGTACCGTGTTGGATGTTGGATGTTGTTGGATGGTAAAGATTTATTTAACCTAACTAAAAAAACATGGCAACGCACACCTTTGATTCTCCCACAAGACAAAAGGAAGGGGATCTGACTGCACACATACTTAATGACATAACTGACTTTTGGGACCTGCATATTGAATGTGTATGGTTTCCAGATCCGCAACATATTATATATATATATATATATATCGTATTTATTCTAATAGAAGCCCCTCTTCTAATAAAGCCCCCCTCCTTGAGAAAATTTTCATGTTTCAAGGGTGTCTCTAATAATATCCCCCTCCCCCTCCCCCGTCACCCAGTGTGAAACAATTGAGACAGCTGTAGCCTGTAGAGGGAGCCTGGCCCGCCTGCCAGGCCAGGACCCGGCTTTGTTGAAAGGTGTGTTTGACGGCGTCAAGTCAGTGTGGTGTCGTATTCTGCATAATTTTACCCCTCTACCTTGACAATACTTGTATCTTCATAATAAAACAAATAAATAATAATAAAAAAATTGTATGTTTGTAGATTGTCTCCAATAAAGGCCCCCTCCCCTCCTTGATCAAACTGGTATTCTAATAAACGCCCAGGGCTTATATTAGAATAAATACTGAATATATATATATATATATATATATATATATATATATATATAATAATATTACATACATATAATTATATAGATATATATAAGTAAATATATATATAAATATATATTTACATATATATATATATATAAATATATATGTAAATATATATATATATATATATATAATATATATATATATAAAATATATATATAAATATATATAAATAAAATATAAATATATATATAAATATAAATACAGATATATAATATATATATATAAATATATATATATATATATATATATATATATATATATATATATAATATAATAATATCTATAAATAAATATTATATGGATACAAATAAACACGACATAATAGTGACCGAAGCTTTTCGTGCTGCACTCTTCAGGGTAAAAATCGCAGCAAGTGAAGGAGGAAGTGAAGGCGCGTGCTTTAACGCGACAAAAGATCGCAAAATTGGTCCGGACAAATGTCCAGTCTATATCAGGATGCCCTGGTAAGGGCAATCATCACGAAGTTTGAAGTACAAATCAAACATATTGTGTCCAACACGTTTCTGGCTGTGGAACCCCGAGTAATCTTTACCTCTCGCCGTTTGCTGACGTCAGTCACAAGGATGTGCTACCCACCTCACAAACCAGCAATGTTATTTATGAGTTTAAGTGCTGATGTGAAGCTCGGTACGTGGGCCGCACAACACTAACATTGGCTGATCGGATCAAACAACACGTCCCCTTGGCGATTCGAAGAAAGATTGTGAGGTTTAGAACACAACCAGTGCGAGCATGTAGAAATATCCAGCAACCACCGACCACTGTATCTGCTTCATCTGGCATTGCACAGCACCTGGTTGCCAACCCTATCTGTGCAGACCAGTACAATGCAGATATGTTCAGGATATTAAGCTGAGGTCGGAGCTCGTTTCATTTACGTATGTTGGAAGCAACCTTCATCCTTACCACTGATCCAATATTATGTCGTCAAAAGGAATTTGTACGATCTCTGTGTTCTTTCAGCATGGAAAGATCAAGGGAAGTACGGTAACAAATGGTGAATGGACCTTCGGGGAAACCCATCCCCCCTTTCTCCAGGATGCGGTTGCAAACATCAATCATCGACGAACTCTGCTCCAGCCAATGGGAGCTCAAGGTGAAGATGATGAGCCGACCATGGGTGTTCGGATTAACCGTGACGTCATTACGGTTGAACCAATCAGCATCTACCTTATTGAGACCTGCGTATAAAGCACGCGCCTTCACTTCCTCCTTCACTTGCTGCGATTTTTACCCTGAAGAGTGCAGCACGAAAAGCTTCGGTCACTATTATGTCGTGTTTGTTTGTATCCATATTAAAGTTCTGCAGTACCAACATCTGTTATATATATTATATATATATATATATATATATATATATATATATATATATATATATATTATATATATCCATGGGTCCATTAAATACATTTAGAATCAGATTGGATGAATTCCAGGGTTAAAATATTGAATACATTCCTCATCATTCAATGTCGATCACACGAATAAGACAATGTGACTGCAAGAAGAAAATCAAAAGGAGCAGATTTAAGTTTGTTCTGAGATGTAAATCAATTTAATGTATGAATTTCTTCTGTGCACAATTGTGTATATGACAGATTCTAATACACGGATTATTTACCAAACAACGTTAACTGTCCACAAATGTACTAATCAGGTGAATAGGTGGACATTATCCACAGGAACGCAAATATCACGTGCATAGAGAGAAAATCACATTGGGGGGGGGGGCAAATAAAATGAAAAAATATTCACCAAAGTTCCTCATCAAGAGAAATCTTGCCAAAATAATAAATCTAAAAGCTGTATAATTTTCTGCTCAGACATTCCTGAGATAGAAAAACTTACTCTTTAGTGATGGCGAGGTCCTCCGCACGTGGCTCGAAGAACTGCAAGACTTCAATGCAATGAGATATCTCTGACGGAAGCAATACGAGTGTCTGAAACATATTGGCAAGCATGATTAGATAGTGCTTGGTTATTTATTTTTTTGAAGGATTTTTGCCTTCTGATGTGGTTAAGCCTTTTCCCCATTCTTCATACACTTTGTTCTTTGCTATCACTATTTACTTGTTCAAACATTTATATTCTTCTATATATTGAGGATCTTTGCTATTTTGCCACTTTTTGGAAGCTTCTTTCTTCTGTTTAAGCGCTTCTTGGACCCTAAATTCCACCACGATGTTTCTCACTCCATTTTGGTGGTGGTCGTATGGCAGCTTAGCTGCCGGGGTAGCTATCATTTCTTGAAGCGCGACTGTGTCGCTGATGCAATGCCCCTCTACCAGTACACACACTGGAACTGGTACTCATTTTGCCGACCTCGGAAGGATGACAGGCTGAGTCAACCCCCTGGTGTATTAATTCAGCGGCCGACGGGGCTTGAACTCAGGACCCTAGGATCCCAAGCTGCCACCCTAACCACTGAGCCAACACCACTGAGCTTACACTCCATTTTGAAACCCATTATTGCTTCCTCCACCGAAGGAGGATGGAGGTTATGTTTTCACCCATGTTTGTCTGTCCCTTTGTGAGCACGATATCTCAAAAAATTATGGACGGATTCAGCCGAAACTTGGTGAAAAAATTGGGTGTGTGACAAGGACGAATTGATTCGATTTTTGTGAAGATCCGGATCCAGATCCGGATTAAAGTATTATTTAATTTTTAAAAATGATTCTTCATATTGAGTGATGGAGCCAAAACGATATATAACATGATATTTCAACAAGTTGTGGACGGATTATGAAAAAAAACTAGGTGGATGAGTTGGGAAGTTGACAAGAACAAGCGGATTAGATTTTGATTAAGGACTGGATCCAGATCCGGCCTATCAGTGGGATACAAAACGTGAACTGTTCAGCCTGACAGAGGTATGCGCTCTACCGAGTGCTGTTCTAGTTCGTAGTTCCTCAAGTATTGCTGACTGTCTTTATCGAAGCATTTTAAATTTGAGTGCACACATCCCATCGACAATCACTACCGTAATCTAATTTTACAGATCCTCTTGAATTTCCTCTTGTTTTCACATCTTTAAGCTTCCAAACTTTTACGCATGGAATTCGCTTAAAGCCCTTGCTCTGTTTTTATTATTATTATTATTATTATTATTATTATTTAACATGTAAAAATCTCCAACTACCAATCGATATCGAGTCAAACATTCTTCACTGGCTATTACTTTCACATTTCTTACCTTTCTTTTAAAATCAATCTGGCTCTTTCAATTCTGCTTGTAAAAGTCACGAGTTCTTCTTTTCTTTTCTTGAAGTAGGTATTGAGGACACACATATCCATCACTTCCTCCATTTCTAATATCACTTCTTCTGCCTCATTCGTCTCACCATATCCGAATCTGGCATTGACACCGATATATCGATTTGGTTTCTCGATGACATGTCCGTTCAAATCTCTAAGTATAATCACTTCTTTGCAACTTATTACTTGCTCATCCCAAAAAGATCTTCGTTCTTCTTCGCTTAGACTTGCTTGGAGCGCAGACGCACTTACAACCTTCAAATTCTCTTCACCCACAATAACTTTGTGTCATTCTATGACTGAATCCCTTTACCTCGATCACTTTTTGGATAAATATTTATTGCGATGAAAGCACCAACATCACCATTGCCCTTTTGATCTCCACATCAGAATAAAATTCATATTTTTCTTTGTTGCAGCAAATAAACCTCGTCCTTTGTCCTTTGTCCTTTCCATCTCATTTCTTGAAGACAAAAATATCAATCCTTCTTCTATTCACCATTTCATCGACTTCTCTGCTGCTTCCCATCACTGCATCAACATTGATCCTTCCTTGTTCCTGTAATTGTCCTTTGTTCCTCTTTAAAACTCAATTTAACTGGGTTATATGAACAATTTTGGACTGTTCACAATCACAAGTGCAGTTGTTTTGCCTGGACAGCCAGTGTTATCTGGGTTGTCCACCGTTCTTTTTGTTATAGGCAGGTGCAGTGGCACACATAGTTGTTAAGGCTGTATTTCGCCCATGCTTTAGAACAGCCATCATGAGTTTTGGTGCTTAGGTTTCTACAGCCAGATGCCCTTCCGGACATCAACTGTTATTCTTTCAGGAATCATACCCTGTAACCAATGACGTCAGAGTTGTATATCTGGGGTCCTTTGGGAAGGGAAGGCAAGCTATCACTGGCACCCTAAACAAATTACAAATTCCTACACTAATCAACGCAGGGAATTCCATCAGCGGCACAGCCACGGCTTCATCCAGTGATGCTATTCGCAGTCATGGACTGAACACAAAAGAAATAAGAAGAACTGCAAGGCAGCAGGTGAGAAAATGAGTAAAAATAAGCAAGCAGGTAATTAAAACGATTACAATTAAAAAGCTTTTGAAGACCAAAATAATCAAGAGTATTTAAATTCACAAAGCAAGGTTAAAATAGGAAGAAACGGAAACAGCACGATAGGGATCAAGGGAAGTTCCCAGCTCCAAACAGTGGTAGCGCAGGACGACGATGGCGTCACAGAGGCAGCTGATATTCAAAAGATGGTGCAATGTATACAAACCAGTCAAAGTTCAGCACAGTCATGAGGGACAGAGTGCATATTCAGCCCTTATACCAGACCTTCACACAAAGGGTTACAGGCGACCACCAAGCAAACTCAGGTCTCATAGTCGTAAAATAGCATCAAGTGTGCAAAAAGCTCCAGATGTAGGTCGTGAGTTGACCATTAAAACCTCACGTTTAAGCAGCTGTGAACATCAGCCACCAATGCAATGACGTCACTAAATGACGTGTTACAAACCAGGAGAGAAAAAAGAAGCAATTGCATTGGTTAGTTTAACATTCCCATTTGAGCATGCAGCATGTTGCGAGGATCCCCAGGTTGCAATCCAAATGTCATAGCAGCTAGCAGGATAACTTAAAGATATGAGCACTTTCTCAGAGTTGTTTAGTGTGATTTTGAATCTCGACTGAACTATAAACGGTTCCCCTGTTCCACGTACAGGGGTAAGCATCAATGTGTGCGCCGCCCATCAGAAGGATGTGAAGCCCGAGGACCCATCTGCAAGCACTGGTCTTTGATGGAGATTATACATTCCACAGTTTTTTTGTGAAGAGCAAGCAAGTTATTACTGGCACCAAGGACAAATTGTAAATTTGTGTGAACTGCAAGTAGCAAGTGGTCTGGTCTTCTCAGGTATTGCCGGTATTGCAAGCAGCCATCCCTCTTCAGGACTGGTCTCCCATATCGACTGCCTCAGCCTGAGAATTCTGATGTTAACTCAGCCTGGGAATTCTTCCACAGAAACTTGCTGTCTCTCATGCACAGCATAATCCCATCTTGTCTTCAATTATCCTTCCCTTCTTCCCACCCATGATGCACTGAATCCTGTGGTGAGGCAGTTGCTTTGAAATAACTTGCCTTATTTTCCTGGAATGACTCAATGATAATTGCATTTTGCAATTTGTAAAAAAAAAAGAAAAAAAAAGACATAACGTCTGATCCCCAGGAACATAAAACAAATTCATAATATTGTTTATTTTGGTATATTACTAAAACTAATGCTGGATTGTTTGCAGTCAAAAAAAAAATGATTCTGGAATAAAAAAAACAATTGCAAATATTAACCGTCAATAAACTGTATTACTGTACCATAACATCTATATATATATAATATAATGTTACGGCTTCTCTCATATAAATATATATTATAATAATATAATATATATATATATGTAGTATGTGTATGTGTATGTTGTTCAACTACCATCCAAGGTGCAACAGGTTCATTGCTAGTACTATAAGACCCCGGTTTATGTTGGGGATACATTCCAAAAAAATGCAACGAATATCAAAATGATGAAATTCAAAGCAGTTTTTCTCATAATCATTTTAATGGAATCAAGGGGGGGGGGGTGTTCTTAATGTTGCCACTTCAGGTATTATATTTCTTTACCTGTGATAACAATTTTTTGATTGATGACAGTTATCAATACACATGCATATAAATAAATAAAAATTACCAGATATATTTAAATAAAAATACCTCTCCAGAAGCGGTCAAGGTGGTGGTGCACTTCTTCTTCCCACTTCTTCAATAAATAATAATAAACCAATGTCACCCGTAGGGTGATCCGTATCTTGCCAAAAGGTGACCACGTGTGACTCTTATAGGTCACACTGAAGTGAATAGAGCTGCTATCCACCAGGAGCGACTCCTTGAGGAATATCTGCCTACGAGAGATTCCGATGAGAATCCTTCTACAGAGTAACCATGAAAATATACGTTTGCCTCAAAACATCACCAAATCACGTCATAATGTCTCAAGCTTGATATATCTAGAAAGCACTCATCGAGGTGTTCAATTTGAGGTACTACACGATATGGTCCTAAAACTTGAAAATTTGACCTTGGGGTCAAATATGTTTGACCTTAGGCGTTAACCATGAAGGTCAAGGCCAATCGCCACCAAAATATCAGCTGAATGCCAGACATGAACTATATTCCCATGAAGTTTGAAGACGATCGATCAAATTACTCAAAAAATAAGGTTTCGTCGACTCCCTGATTGCGACAAAGTGACCTTGACCTTTGACCTTGACCTTCAAAATTTTATGCGCTGAAAGGGACTCCATAGGCCTCTGATATGCGAGTTACAAAAATTTCCAATGATAACTGTGCTCTGCAGAGTGTATTATACGTGATTACAGATAAAAAAATAAAAAAAAACAACAAAAAAAAACACATGAGGTCAAGGCCAATCGCCACCAAAATTAATCAGCTGAGCGCCAGACCATGAACTATATTCCCATGAAGTTTGAAGACGATCCGATCAAAACTCAAAAAATAAGGGTTTTGTCGATTCCCCGATTGCGACAGTGACCTTGACCTTTGACCTTGACCTTCAAATTTTATGGCCTGAAAGGACCTCCATAGCCTCTGATATCGAAGTTACAAAAATTTCCAATGAAAACTGTGATCTGCAGAATTTTTTTCGTGATTACAGACAAACAAACAAAAAATAAAATAAAAAAATAAAAAAAAAAAACATACAGACGGACTAACATATCTTGCAAAAACTTCGGTTTGGCAAGATATAATAATACCTCCCTTTCACGCAGTAAAGGCGCATAGGGCTGCCAAGGCAGTTTCATTGGCAAGGAGTACATTCCTGGATGGGTCGCCACTCCAGTACAGGTTACCCTGAATGGTTATTACCAGTACACTGGTCCGCATTTCGCCGACCTCGGAAGGATGACAGGCTGAATCAACCCCACCTGGTGTTAATTCAACAGCTGACAGTGGCTCAAACTCAGGACCCTCAGGTCCCAAGCCTGCCAGCCACCTTAACCACAAAGCGAACACCAGGCTTTCTTCAATAAATATCGGCATATTTACTGTATAGATCGGAGGCCAATTTAATAGCCCGGAAACATCAAGAGCACATTCACCAACATCCATTTGACGAATAACATCTTATTTCACTTCTAAGGTAACACTTTTACAATGCCTCTTAGCCAACCTACAGTACAGTATATTTCTTTATGTGTGAAGCAAAGTACAGTTGTTCTTTTGGCGATTTTCTGATCTGATTTGGTACTTTAGCGATATATTCTAGCATCTCTATCAGTCTTTTAAGTACTGAAAACGCTCGAGAATGAAAGGTGAGTTGAGACAACGTTGAATATCGAGAAGTGGCATTAACATGACGGTGTATTTACTAAACTAGAAGCACCCGCTCACTACGGGAGCTGTCAAGGGGGTCATGTTATTATTATTATTATTATTATTATGCCTATTTTACTCCAAAGGGTCCCAGGATTACACACCCCAAAAATGGTTGCGATCAGTTCAGCCGTTTTTGCGATACCTGGGAACAGACAGACGGACAGATGGTGAATTGTAGTAAGATGACAAGAAGGGGTGACGTAAACCGGAGTATTACTGTGCAACTTAAAATGAGAAAGGACAATAACACTTTCTCCATAATTTTGAAAGTTTTTTTTTTCTCTATTACATTCATTTTTCAAACATATAAACAAACGTTGAAAAAATATTTTGTATTTTTGGTCACATAAAATAAACAACCGTTTTGAGAGACCTTAAGTCATGTAAAATGCAATATTCACTTGGCTTGAAATTGGACCTCCAACTTCAGACCAAACATATTGTGATATAACCTACAGAGGTCAATCACAAACTAATTGCCTATTTGATCTCTCATAATGCAGAAGAAACTAGAAGGGCACTCTTCGACGTCATGACATCACCAGATATGCCTCTGCCCACATAATTACATCCTTATACATACTTGTACCAAGTTTCATTTAAATCCCTGAACCAAGATTTAAAATTTTAAATAATTCTGGCTGCCAGACCATGCGTCCGATCAGGTTGAAATTTAAAACACATATTCCTCATGGATACTAGATCATAACTGGGACGTTTCATTTCGATTGATGAAGCGGTTCAAGAGAAATAATTTTTTTTTAATATTCGTTCAAACCAATATGACTGCCAGACCATGTGACCTATTAATTATTTGTGAACAACGTGGTATTGTTGCGGGGCCGGGCGTCGGCTGCGAGCACGACCGCTAGATGGAGCAGTAGAGTCGCTTCGACCGTCGCTCCGAATTCAGATCGTACTTTTCGGAAAACTCCGGAAAAGTACGGGTCCCTTCGGACCGTGAAGCGTCAATATTTCGGCCACGTGGTACAGGGTATTTGCCAAATCTTCAAATACCTAGAGACCACATGGCGATCTACCGAGTCTTCACACCCTCGAGGCTCCCGTAGAGCCGAGCCATATTCGTGCTCGACCCGTGTGCGATCCGAGCGGTTTAATCACCGAGATCCATCGGTCCAAATGTCCCCTTACAGCCGTAACCGCTTTTACTATTTCTCCAACATGCAGCACGCTAATCAATGAAGGAATAGACACGAACGAGCTGAACATTGAACAAATGGGGTTTATTTATACACAATAATTGGGGAACGGGAAGCACGGAAGAAGCAGAGTTAAACCGAATATTAATAAATGCACGTATATACAGTCAAAAAGTACTTACACAGTTACGCTACGTAGCGACTGGCCTACTAACACACACACCCAAAATAAGTGGTGGCTGAAGCCTTTATTGCGGACTTCAGCTCGGAGGGACAGGCAAGCTGAAGACCAGGGTCTCTCTTGGACCTGTCCACCTCGTGTGATCTTCAAGCTGACTCGATCCGCGGAGGAGGAGGAGGACGACGACCAAGACGAGATAAGACCAGCCCTCGACGCGATGAGGCGACCACAGGACGAGGTCTCCAGACCAGCTCGATAACCACAAGACCAGCACAACGAGCCCAGCAAGACGAGCACTCCAGCAAGATGAACCTTGCAAGACGCGACCACGATGGGGACCCCAAGACAAGAAGGCTCCAGACCTCCCAGACGACGACCAAGCCCAGCTAAGACGAGATGTGATGTGATGTGATGTCCCAAATGTACCAGATGTACCTCACCAAGATCAGCGCCCACGTCTCTTATCACCCTGTTTTCGGGGGGGGGGGAACGTCTACCGCCTCCCCGCCCTCATCTGAGGAGGCGAGGTTCCTGATTGGCCAGGGGGCCACCCCTCACTCCTGCGGCGTCTTGATTGAGGTGGTGAGGTCCCTGATTGGCCAGGGGGCCCACCCTCCCTCCTGGGCGAGTTCTCGATCTGAGGGGATGCGAATCCCCGCCCACGTTCGTGGTTGAACGCACGAAGAACAATGGTGCCGGTCAAGGCGGGGGGAAGGTGTAAAAATAAAATAAAAACCCTATCAAAGTAACTCACAGCGCATTTACATTTAATCACCCTTTAAACACGGGCAAGGAAGCTATCTATAAAACACATACTTACCGATATAACTAATCTATAGGACCTGAATGTTGTGTGCGATAGGTTTCCAAATCCGTAACAGTATCCGCAAGGCTTTGGTAACATGTGGGTAAAGTTTCTCCTGGATCTATCAAGCAGTTCTGGAGAAGAAGATTTTAAAATGTTTATTCTCCAAAAAAAGTCATAGCTGCCAACACATGTGACCTATGATGTCAGAAGTGAACTTTTTTTTTTCCTCATGGATGGATGACTGTAAAGTTTCCCCTTGATCTGTTTAGCCGTTTCAGAGAAGAAGATTTTTGAAGGATTTTATGTTTAAAAAACAAAAATGGCTGCCAAACCACGTGACCAATTACATCAATTCCCCCCCCCCCCCCCCCCATGCAATTTAGCCTGAGACGACCTCAAAATTTTTCATGCTGATCCCATAAAGAGTTCCATGTATGCAATTATGACGTCATAATGAAAGCCACCTACAGTATAACACTATAACACCATCAAAAAAAAAATCACTTGTTTTCCCATGGGAAGTACTTTACATGCACTGAGTTTCAATTTTTCCATGGAGTGGTTTCAGAGATACAGAGGTTCAAAGTTTTTCCTTTTTTCCAACATGGCTGCCATACCTCATGACCTATGACATCATAATTATCGTTAAAACATTCTACGTGTGCACCCAAGGTGAAAATTTTGTGTCAGTCGGATAGGCGGTTACAGAGAACACAGAGAAAATTAGCATGGATGGACGTACGGACGGACTGACAACCCGAAAACATCATGCCACTGGCGACTCCGTCACTGGAAGCATCAAAAAAAAAGACAGCAAAAAAAGACAAGTTCATTGTTTTGAAACAAGGGTGCCAAGTAAAAAATAAAGAAAGTACAACCCATGAAGCATTAAAAATTACTGATGACATTAGTTCGCTCCAGGATCAGAGCATGATGGGTAAACTCAAGTCGGTCAAGATCGCTCACATCCTGCTTGGGGGAAACAATACTTGTGATGCACATACTTTATTATCCACGCTATTTGAAAGAGTGCAGTTTGCCGACACTCAACAAAACCTCATAAAATGAAACAAAGCACCAATGCTCTTTCATTACATTTTTCCTTCTCTATTTGAGCAGCCGTCTCGAAAATTCCTACAGCTGATCTTCGAGTGCCCCGTGTCGAGAAAGGGCTGAGCGAGCCAACATTTTGAAGTTATTTCCTGACACCCCCTTCCCTTTGTTTTTATTTTTTTTTCCAGAGCAAGCATTAGCACGAGCTTGCCAACAATAATACAGCCGTCTGGCTCTCCACAAAGCTGCTCGCCTTTTGGACATTGCCTGTCGTGGGTGAAATAGCTGACGTAAGGCCGAGCAAACGCCTCCCCCAATCTTGCACCGTACCGGCTCTTTTACGCCAAAAAAATTAAAACGATTTCTCATCGAAACCCCCATCCGTCTCTCCCGCACTCACCTTTATCCACCGACCCTGCATTGATGGCAACTTCACGTCTGCAAAAATCACTTAGTTGATTACTTTACCATGCTTCCCCAACTCACCTTTACCCACACTGTACTGATGGAAGCTTCACTTCTTCAATGACCACTCAGTTGATTACTTTTCTATGCTGTAAATATCAACTGCAAATCGAACAAGAACTTGAAGCCGCACACATTGCATTTATACTGCGTTTTTCCAGGTGCGTGCCTTATTACATCGATATGTTTTGCACGATACTAAAAGATACCCAGCAAACTTTAAAATAAAAGGAACTCAGCAGCCACAACGCAATTTCTCAAAATTAATTTTGTTTTAAAATTATTTATTTTGGCGAATGTGGAAAATGGTGCCTCGACACACGTCACACATTTTATAGTCTGTTCACACCAGGAGGAAAAGCCTAGTGTTGGCTTAGCGGTTAAGGTGGCTGACTTAAGATCTTAAGGTCTTGAGTTTGAGCCCCTGTCGTGGCATTGAAATAACACCAGGTGGGGTTGATTCATCCTGTCATCCTTCTGAGGTCAGCAAAATGAGTACCAGCTTACTGGTAACAGGGGCACTGCATCAGCGGCACAGCTGCACTTCCAGGAAATGATGCAACCGGCAACCACAGGCTACGTTCGAAACAACACCACCAACCAGCAAGAAGCTCGGTGAGCTCAGCAAGCCCAGGACATTTCCGCTGCATTAGGCAATCATAATTACATCAATGCCCACCGTGACTCATCCGTGAAGGCAGCTGCGGTCAATTACTCCCACTCACTCATCACAACTGCTTTGCAACTACTGTAGACTATCAATGTAAAAGCAAATAAATTCACCAAAGCTTCTGTACAAACAAGGTTCCCCAACAATTATCATAACCAAACCTAACTAACAGTTTCACCCAATGTTGGGACATCATCAAGATCAGTGTAGATCTACCAACCCAGCCAGGTAAAAAAAAAACCTGCAGTTCTGATCATCTGGAAGTTCAAAATAGAGGTAAAGTACTACCATAATATATAATCTTCTGGTATTAATGCCCATCATGTCTTTCTTAAATAAATAAATAAATGTTTTTTTTTTGGTGAATAAGTCTGTTTCTGTTTTTCTGAGTCTATGGGCCAAACACTTTCCCATCGCAGACAGGTCGGTGGTCTCTCTGTCTTCTTCTGCCTTCTTCCTGGTTTTGCACCCTCTGCTCTTTCCGTGCGTTGTCCCCCGAGGTTTCTGCAGGACTCACACAGCCCACCATCAACCCTCTACTGGCAAAACCACCCAAACCCAGCATCACTGCTCACCTCCACTCATTATAAAATAGAAAGGAACATTACCTCCATTTTGCACTCTGCAGAGCATTAGGAAAGGCCTTTGGCCTGGATAAGGCTCTCAGATCTACACTGATGCTGAAGATACACAACAAGGGTGAAATCGGTGGCTCAGTTGGCAATCTGGATATGTTACGTCATTGTGTTTGTGCTGATGGTTTGGCAAACTTTCATTTAGCCGTTGAAAACTGGCCCTGGTGGTACAGCTCGAAAGGCAAGCCTTGTCCTGTTCTACAATGGAGTGAAATCACATACACATGTGTACTCAATAGTCTGAAAAGCTTCTTCTCCCACTTTTTGATAGGACTGAGAAAAATAAACAAACACATTTTGCACATGCTGTCCCCCATTCGTCTTAAAATTAAAGCACAATCCTCTGTGCCTGGGCTCGCTTGCCTCTGCCTGAAAGAATTTATTGTAAGCTTACAAAGCCAGAGTGGATCGTATTCTCCTTAAATATCAAGCCGTGCTTTTTTGCTTCCTTGCCCTCAATCAGAGAAGTGAGAGAAAGTGACATTGTGGTCGGCACAAAAATGCTGCCTTGGCAACCTCGAATTGTGAATTCCGAGCACTTTATGCAGATGGACCCAAATGAAGAACAGTGTTTTACTCTTGCTGATGTTTGACTTGTACTCCGATATAACAACATGCCTATTATATCTTTCATAATAATAATATATTATTATTATTATTAATAATAATCTATATATAATGGAGCAAGTGTTTGTATGTCTGCTCTCTGCCCATTGGTGGGATAGCTGACCTACCGCCAACACACAATACGTAATCTAAAAGAAAAATCCTAAAAAAAACATACCTCTACCATTTTGGTGCTATGGTAAGCCAAATATATGTTTGGAAGGATCATATTCACAACTGCCATGCCCTCCCTTAAATTTTTCAATTCAGTGCCAAACAACTGAAGTGACAGTTAAAAGGATTTATTTATTTATTTATTTATTTGTATGCAGCCTGCAGCTGATAGGCTGCTCATTTTCTGGAGGTACAGCTGTGCCAATTATGCAATTTCCCTGTTACCAGCACACTGGCACTCATTTTGCCAACCTTAGAAGGATGACAGGCTGAGTCAACCCCACCCGGTGTTAATTTAATGGCCCGACAAAGGCTTGAACTCAAGACCCCAGGATTTTAAGCCTTAACCATTGAGGCGACATCAGGCCTTGTTGAAAGGAACATCAAATATCGAAATTTTGGAGCCAAAAGGCGTCATGCACATTGTGAAGGCGACAGTACATTTTTGCCTCAGGTTTCACGCCTCTGGTGTCAGCCCAAGGGCCAGTACAATTGGAATTATCTGAGTTATATAACCACGATGTATTATATACGAGCAAATACAACCCGTCGCTTCGCTGGAGGAGATATTAAGGGGGGAGGGGAGAGAGAGGGAGTGGAGAGAGAGGAGGGAGGGAGGGCGAGAGAGGAGGAGGGACAAGAGAGGAGGGAGGGAGGGGAGAGAGAGGGGGGAAGGAGGTAGGGAGAGGAAGGGGGGAGGGAGTGGAGAGAGAGAGAGGAGGGGAGGGAGGGACGGACGAGAGAGAGGAGGGAGGGAGGTAGGGGATAGAGACAACTGAAAACGTTTTTTACTCATTGTGATCAAATAATATATTTTGCCTTCCTACGTCTGGTGTAGACCCATGTTATCGCAACTGAAACTTGAAGAACGCGTGCCAAGTGGCTTCACCACGCAATGCACGAAACACTTGAAGAAACTTTTAAAAGTGAAATGTTTAATCTTCATTTGTATTTATCTATGTCGAAGTGACGAACAAAAATGGGAAACGTCATGGAAAATAAAATTTCACATTTTCAGCGAGGCAGCCACCACCTGGGGCACCACAGAACGACACGTGGCCAACGCAGGCGAGTAGCCCTGAATTTTGTTCAAGTCGATCTCTATACAGTATTCAGTGACAGTGCAAATATTGCAGAGCACTCGCCAAGTGGCTTAAACACTCCAACAAAACGGTTGATAAGAAACAGCTCACTTGGCACGCGATTAGCAATCACCGAACCATCATATTAAACATACACCTCCCGGACACGCCTGAAATGTCAAATATGTCCGAATT
This sequence comes from Eptatretus atami, assembly GCA_035128595.1. Lineage (NCBI taxonomy): Eukaryota > Metazoa > Chordata > Myxini > Myxiniformes > Myxinidae > Eptatretus > Eptatretus atami. Next base: position 50,973,141 of record CM068963.1, read on the forward strand.
GGACAAATGAACATTATTTTTAAGACTCGGAACTGCTTCTGAGTTCGATTCTGGAGCTTAAATTTTGTAATTCTTCTTAGTTTAAGAGATTCTAGAGGTTATCGCATTTACAAAAAAATGAAATAAAGCCACGAATGCTGATGCCTCCAGGCATTTATTAAGCACTAGCAAATACAACCCGTCACTTCGCTGACGAGTCAATAATTAAGTTGGTGTGGGGGGGGGAGAGAAAGAGGAGGGAGAGAGAGAGAAAGGATGCAGGTGTTGGGTGAGAGGAAGAAGGGGAGGCAGAGAGGATGAATAGGGGGAGTTTGGGGGAAGGTGGGGAGAGTGATACCTCACAAATGTTGCTATTCACTGGGGGAGGGAGGGTGCGGTAGAGAGAACACACACACACACACACACACACACACACACACACACACACACACACACACACAGGCAGAGATAGCGAGAGAGCGACAGAGGTAGGGGAGGAGAGTGCTGCATTTTATGAGGAGGGGGGAGCGAGGAGGGACAGAGTGAAAGAAAAGGGTGGGGAAGAGGAGGAAAAAAGACAGGTGGGGGTGGAGGTGGGGTTAGCAAAGAGAATGATATGTTATGCTTAATGACCAAATGTGAAAAAAAAATCGTGTCAGAACAGCTGTACACACAACGACACAACAGAGTTTGTAAAGAATCCGATGGACATCTGCAAAAACTTTGATATTCGAGTTCCAGAAAATTTGTGGAAAATGAACCAAAAGCAATCACTGAAAACATTGAAGGAACCTGATGTACGACCTGATGATCCATCGGGTGTGAACATCGAAAACAAAGAATTGCGACCAGATATCATACTTCGGTGCAAAAAAAAGAGAAGGCATTGCTGATTGAGGTGTTAATACCGGTAGTTTCGGACTAACAATGCAGAAATAAAGAAAATGACCAAATACCAAGATGTCAAGTATGAAGTGAAAAGATCCTGGAAGCTGAAGAATCCCAAAGTTGTACTAGTGATGATGAAGAACCTCATGGGAATGATGAAGAAGAA
>CM068963.1:51009661-51046600 GCA_035128595.1 Eptatretus atami
TGATACCGCATAACACCGGTGACACTATATGTTACACATTTACATTGAGAGTATCGGGGTCTTCCCCCCACCCTGAATCCCCTCCCTCCCAACAGAAACCATACTTGGAGTTCTCTTAGAAAACATGCTAAATTTGGTTCAGTAGTATTTTTAGTTGTTGAAGCATATATAAACAAATATATATGTACATACATACAAATTCACTTTTATAGTATAGATCAGAGAGCAAACAGAAAAGACAACATCATTCTGCACTGGGCATAAGGAAAGCTTGTTTTTGTATCAAAACAACAGTTTGGCAAATAAAAAAATTAACATTCCAAGGAATGCCTCGTGACATGAAGCATGCAGAACATTCCAATGGATAAGCATTACACATGCAAAAAGAACACTGTTTTCTGAGCTTATCTTTTAATTTTAGCTCACAAACATGTTTTTATTGCTCACTCAAAAAGGTCACCGTTTTGTTTTTTTTAATACAAGATTGAGACTCACGGAATAGCGAGGTGACACATTTTGAAAATTCTCCTACCAGGACCCTTACTAAAGGATGCTGTAATTTTAAAAGCAATTTACAAAATAAATTCTAAACATACACCAACTAATTATTCAACAGAGTGGACAGTGATAGAACCAGGGGTCATAGCCTGAGAGTAAAGAAGAGGAGAGTTAAGACGGTAGTAAAGCGGTGGACTTTTACTCAAAGATAGTTAATGCATGGAATGGTCTCCCTGGAAAGGTAGTGCAGCAGAAAAAGTAGACAAGTTTAAATCAGAATTAGATAGGTACCTGGAAGTTATGGAGATAGAGGGGTGTGGGGATGGTGATAAGACTTTTAGGTAATTTAGCATTGTTGGGTGATTATATATGGAGTGCTGTTGGTGGGGTCTTGTCAAGGGGGGGTTGTGTTTTTGATGTTGTGTGTTTTAAACCAAGCCCATGCCCCCTCCTCGAGGGAAGAAAAGGAAGAAAAAAAACTACAAAAAAACAAACAAAAAAAAGCAAACCGCCCCCCCCCCCCAAATTATTTCATTATTTAAAACCTTTTTTTTCATTTTCTTCCTTGGATCTTGTGTGGATGGATTATTGTAGTGTTCGTGCAGGCATGGTGGGCCGAATGGCCTCCACCTGTGTTGGATTTCCTTGTTATACTCAAACGCACAAATGCAGCCTGTCAACCCCAAGTTATGAAAAGCATTGCAGAATGTAAAATGTGTCCAGTGAGGTCGTGAAGTGCCCGAAAAATCTAGGGTGGTCTGGGGGCATAACTCAGGCACCATGAACAGATTACATATCCCTGCCCTTATGTACAGGGGCACTGCATCAGCAGCACAGCTGCACCTCAGTAATGATGCAATTGGCAGGCTGAGTTCAGAATTGAATCCCAGCCCAATACGCATTTCCTAACATCCTTGACAGTACTCCGTCAAACTGTGGATGAAATTTTTTTAAATGGCTAGAAGCTCAGGTGTGCCAAGGAAGAGACCCAAAAGCTTGAATGAAAGGACTTCAAAAAAATCATTATTTTATTAAAATTGAAATGCATTTGATCCATTTCTGTCTTTTGAGGCCCAAATCAAGAGAGTGTATCAAACTTCATTTTTACACCTCAGAAACATTGCCAGATTGAGATTTTCCTGAAAGATTCCTGATGCAGAAAAGCTCATGCATGCATTTACCTCTTCCAGGCTCGATTACTGTAACTCGCTCTTTATTGGTCTACCTGCCAAATCCCTTCAAAAGATGCAATATGTTCAGAATAGTGCTGCACGGGTTTTAACCAAATCTAGGGGAAAAAAAGAGCACATCATTGGCAGTAAAATATCGAATCGAGCTTAAAATTTTACTTTTGGTTTTTAAGACCTTACATGGCACCAGCCCCACATATTTGCAAAGTTTACTTGGTCATCACACATCTGCATGCACCCTTTGGTCGAGCACTGCCAGACTTCTAACTGTGCCCAGGACGCAGTTTCGCACCATGGGGAATCCGGCCTTTTGCTCGGTTGCACCCCGTGGAATAAGCTCCCAGATCACATGAAGGCATCCGGTTCTATTACAGTTTTTAAATCTAGGCTTAAAACACACTTTTATTCCCTTGCTTTTAAGTAATCTGCTTTGTAATAAGGATTGGTCAAGGATGTTATTATTTTTACTAGAAGCTCCCGCTCCCAATGGAAGCCGTCAAGGGGGTCATGTTCATATATTTATGCCTATTTTACTCCAAGGGGTCCCAGGATTACACACCCAAAAAATGGTTGCGATCGGTTCAGCCGTTTTTGCGGTACCTGGGAACAGACAGATGGACAGATGGTGAATTATAGTAAGAAGATTGTATTGTATGTAATTTGCCATATTCATTGTTATTTCTTTTGAATGTGATTTGACTTTTTCTATTGTTATTTGTATTTTATGTTATTTGATATATTTATTTACATATTTTTTCTCATTGATATTTGTTTCCTTTTTAATGTTCATGAGTAGATTTCCCGTCCCATGGACAGGTGACAGAGGTGGTGGTGGTCACGTGGTTTTGTTGTCCTTCATCGTTCGGAGATCTGCAGTCGTGATTTCGTTCCTTTGTCACGTGCCATTTTTTCCGAATGAGGCGTTGATTACTGAGTGACTTTTATGGGGTTGTAATTGAAGATAGTCATGCGGAGACACCAAATATGTTGTCACAGCATTTTTTTGAAAATGTAGTGCAGTAACAGGTGATAATGAGCGAGTACGTACATTTTCGCTCGTGAGCTAAAAAGTCGATCGATCCAGAGTCATGTATACCAAGTACAATATAGCTGAATTTTGTGGACCGTTGACGCTTCGTCTAAGAGGAGATAAACATTTAGCTCAATTATAGTATAGATTTGACTCTATTCTACTTTTATTCGTATCAAATTTCTATTTTTTCTTTCTTTTCTTACTTGACCAACTGATTTTTCCCTTGTTCAGTACTTTGAAATTTCTTTGCACTTGAAAAGCGCTATATAAATAAATAAATAAATTATTATTATTATTATTATTATTATTATTTTAAGGGTGGTGTATAACACTGCTTCAGTAGCGCTAAATTCTGGATTTTGTAACGATCTTTTAAATCATTATTTTATTAAAATTGAAGTATATACCTGAATACTGTGTTGGGTATTGTGTTATATGCACTTTCAAGTTGAATACTGTATATGTATGTTTATTTAACATTTTCTTTCTTCACCAACATTTCCATAAATATGATGCAAACTGGGGAGCTCACGTATTATCAACCTCCAAGTATGATCATTAAAATGAGTTTTATAATATGTCGATGACTCCTTACATTATACATTTCCGAAGAGTACATTTAGAAGCACCATTACCAGTGCACTGCCAAGCAGATTTCAGAGAATATTTACAGGTACAACATGGTTCCAACAATAACTAACTGGAGCGAAGTCGATACCACGCCATCGCAAATCCCCACGCTTCCCATATAAAGCAAAGGTTGAAAGATGGCAAAAAAAAGTTCCACCAGCAATGACCAACTATCAAATTTTGCATAAAAAATAATCTTCTCTTTTAACCCCTGTGACCCGAAGGCCCCACCCCCTTGAGCATGAAACCTGGGTCAAATCCCCCCCCCAAAAAAACCATTAAATATTTTCATGCATCCCCCAATGTTGATTGCATATACAAAGTTTCATTTAAAAAGTTTTTTTAAAATGCGCCTGCAATTGCATTTTTTGTGTTTGACCTTTTGACCCCACCACAAGGCCCCAGGGGGAAGGGGCAAAAATACTTTTTGCACAACCGTCTCGGAGTTGATAGCGTGACAGACGGATGGACAGACAGACAAATTGAGCCAATTAAAATATTCCCCCCGTTTTATATTTTTAAAGCGTTGGGATAACAAACAAATGAATAATTAGTTGTTGCCAAGAGCAGTGAACATGGAGTGGAGAAAACAAAGAACACAAAATTCCAATTGCAAATACAATTTGGTGGAGTGATGACAGTACCACTTGTTAATGCATTATGATTGAATACGACTGCAAAAACAACTGCTTATTGCATTTTGCTGTTGTGCAACAGTAGCCAAAATAAACAAGACAATTAATGAGAGCTGATGAGTTTTTTGTATCGTCTGAACACTCCCCACCACCCAATCCCTCCCCCCCATCCAGGAGATGATGTTTGCAACATCCAAAATAGTGAAGAACCAAGGACAATGACGAACGACTGTACATGCTCGGGGCCAACACAGGAAGCTAAAGAGAAAGGGAAAGAAATAAAATAAAATGGAGGGAAAGGGTTAAAAGGGCGAAGAATAATCAAAAGGTACAGGCCTGATAGTAAGATGTGGGGGAGTAGTGGAGAGAGGGTAGCGGGGAGAGTAAGACCAAGAGAGGAGTGAGGAAAGACTAGAAGATACGGCCAAAGCGCAGTTATTGAGGAATCGTGCAAATGTCATCAGGTCCAGTTGGAGAGGACGTGCCAACATGAACTAGAAATTACTCAAAAAAAAACTTTTTGGTCAAAACAAGATCCTAAACTCGATTGACATTTACATTGTTCATTGAACCGGCCAGTCTAGCAGCATGTGGGCCATTCTGTACACTTACAGATGCATCTTTAAATAATTCGCACAAGGCAAAAATGGATGTCCATCTCTCTCTCTATCGAGTGCAGCCTGTGGCTGCTGGTTGCATCATTGGTTGGGACGCGGCTATGCCGTTGATGCAGTGTCCCCCTTACCAGTACACTGGTGCTCATTTTGCCGACCTCGGAAGGATGACAGGCTGAGTCAACCTCCTGGTGTATTGTAATTCAGCGGCCAACGTGGCTTGAACTCAGGGCCCTAGGATCCCAAGCCGCCACCCTAACCACTAAGGCAACACCAGGCTTATGGATGTCCATGACAAGTGATCATCACCATGTTGCACAGTCCATAGTTACTTTTGTTTTTGCCTGTTCAGTTGCTAAACTCTGGAAATCCCAGTTAACTAGTCCCCCTCACCCTTTTGCCCCTCTCTCCCACCTGTGGAATCGCCTCCATGAGTCTATCCAATCATATTCTTTTCTCCACTCCTTTAAAGTAGCAAGACATCACTACCTCATGTCATCCGCTATTTCGAGTCCCAATCTTTACTGTTCTAACTGGCTCTCCTGGGGCTGGCAGGGTGACCCAGAGGTATGCATACTCGCCGCTAAGTAATCATCACAGTGTTTTATAGGCAGGGTGATTCATCAATGTGTGTGCCGTCCCTCGGATGGATGTTAAACTGGCGTCCTGTCTCCCGACATTACTTTGTGGACGTCAAAGATCTCATGATGTCCTTCATGAAGAATAAGCAAGCTGTTTCCGGCATGCTGGCCAAATTTCAAACTCCTGCCATAACCTACAGAGGGCATTGCATCAGTGGCACAGCTGCACCCCCAGCCAAAGATGCTACCCTGCAGCCTTGTGCTGCAAAAAGAAGACCGGCTCCCCTGTCATGTCCTACACTACCCTATCCACCAGCACTTTTCCTCTATTCAATTTTCAGGCTTGTCAAGACTGTCTCTGGTGTATACTCCCCCTCCATTCCGTCCCTCACCTCAAACAGCATTACTCCAGATGAGATAAGGCAGAATGTGTAAACTCTGGCGTTACCTCAAACTCTCATGTACCCAACCCATCGGGCTCTGCCTTCGTGCTACCCCATCATATCCACTGTCTGCTGGACTTTGTATCCTTCTCGCACGAGAAGCTGAAGAAAGTTCTGTGTGACATTGACTCCAAGATGGCATCAGTGAGCATGTTCCCAAATCCTGCTTTGCCATTCTTGCTTCCCCTCTGTTTGCCTTATTTAGTCACTCCTTATCCTATGGCTGGCTGCCCTCTGAATGGAAGTCAGCAAACAATACTCTCATCTATAAAAAGGGTGCAAAAACAGACCCTACCAATTATAGATTCAGCTTGCTTCCAGTAACAAGCAAAATCATAGAATCCATCATTGCTTCTGATGTCATCTTTTGTGTTTTCAGACAGCAATGATCTCTAACCAACCGTTGGGATTCCATCCCAGTCACAACTCTGGACATGCTTCAGTCCTCTCTCAGCAGTGGTTGGAGGCCCTCAATCGCAAACAAAAGGTTAGAAATAAAAATTCCATCCGAATCTGTCCATAACTTTTTGAGGGAACCTGTTCACAGACAGACAGACAGATAGATAGACAGACAAACAGAAAGCAGTGGAAACATAACCTCCGTCCACCTTCGGTGGCAAATGAAATAAATAAATAAATAAACCAGTAAGGAGGGGTCAAAATGTTGTGTCCCAAGCTATGAAGTGAAACATGCCAAACATGGGAGTCCTTTTCAATGCAGTTTCTCCAGAGTGCATTGTTTTAATGAAGGAAGGTGAATTTATGAATGCCTTCAGAATAGAGGTCTCATTTGTCTTTCTGAAAATGTTAAGGGAGAAAAACCTTTTCTCTCTTTATATAATCACGATTTATAAAACAACAACAACAACAACAACAACAAGAAAAAAGTACAATGTTGACACCTTACCAGGCAAGAAGGGAATCGTTCTCTGTTTGGGGTCTTTCTGTCCACCTTCAACTGGAAACTTGTCAAGGAGTTGCATCTGCAAAGTCCAGCAAGGTGTGATTGCATCAAAATAAAGTACAAGGTGTGATTTTCATGAGGGGTAAAACAAGGTTTATTTGTGTGTGGGGGCAAAATAAGGTCCCATAATGTGCGGTGGCAAAGCAAGGTGTGATCGTGCGCGGTGGCAAAGGAAGATGCGATAGTGCACGGCAGAAAAGTAAGGTGCAATCGTGCGCAGTGGCAAAGGAAGGTGCGATAGTGCACCGACAGAAAAGTAACGTGTGATCATGCGTGGTGGCAAAGGAAGGTGCAATGTGCGTGGCGGAAAAAGTAAGGTGCGATCGTGCACGATGGCAAAGTAAGGTGCGATAGTGCACGGCAGAAAAGTAACGTGTGATCATGCGTGGTGCAAAGGAAGGTGCGATGTGCGTGGCAGCAAAGTAAGGTGTGATCATGCGTGGTGGCAAAGGAAGGTGCAATCGTGCGTGCGGAAAAGTAAGGTGCGATCGTGCACGATGGCAAAAATAAGGTGCGATCGTGCATGGTGGCAAAGTAAGGTGCGAGTGTGTGAAGGAAATAAAGTTAGTTATATATATATATATATATATATATATACATATATATCACCATTTGAAAGCCTTTATCCCTGAGCAGGGGTCAGCTTTTTGCGGGCTCCAATCATGGAACGCTTTCTTGTAGCAAAGTTTTTACGGCCGGATGCCCTTCCTGACACCAACCCTTTAGTCGTGTTCATTTTGCTGACCTTCGGAAGGATGACAGGCTGAGTCAACCTCCCTGATGCTAACTCAGCGGCCAGCGGGGCTCGAACTCAGGACCCCAAGGATCCCAAGCCACCGCCTTAACCACTAAGCCACACCAGGCTCATATATATATATATTCTCTTTAATTCTAAAGGCAAAAGAAAATGAGGATAATGATGTGAAGGTGAATAAAAAGAAGGAACTTATACAGGAATCACAATTAATACTTGTTTTAGGATTGCAGTTAGCAAATCTATATTGACATATATTTAAAATCAAATGATAAAAAGTAATCCATAATATTGTGATGATGCAGTAAAAAATAAATAAATAAAAACCCTGTCCCTTTGCCTTGATCTAATCTCAGGAGGGTAAAGAACTAGTGAATCCAACTTACTTAACATCATAAACTGGGTTTCGTTCATCTTGCAATACTGATACAATTTTCGATGCCCAACTCAATCCAGGACTTTCAAAATGACATAATCCGTCCCAGAATGCTCGGCACACATGCGCATAACCCCTTAGCAGCAATGTTCATTGGGACATGTTAACATATACACCCTGCTTCATTACCAACGAAGTAATGGCGACCAACTCTTCGACAAAGGACATCTCCACGATGTGAAAATACGAGGACCATACCAAAAGTCATGCGCATCACTGGATTCCAAATGTTTGTGCAAAATATAGTAGAACGAGTTATTAGCGAAATCTATCCATCTATCCACTCCAATATGAACAAAGACTCGGCACATACACCCCACTATTGTTCCCACAATCAATGTGACAAAATTACCATCAATGACATATCGCTTTGCCAACATGCAGTGATTGAATTCCTCGTGAAGGAGAAAAACTCAGCTGCAGATATCTACGGCTGATTGAATCAAGTGTACGGAGATGCCTGTGTGGGTGCTCGGAGTGTCAGAATGTTGGTGAAACACTTCAAAGACAGAAACACGGACAGTGTCGATCAGCCACACTGTGGTCGGCCGAGAAGCGCCACGACTAAACACAAAGACCAGAAAGTTTATGCCCTCATCAGTGAGGACTGAAGGGCGATGGTTAGGGAGATCGCAGCACAGCTTGGCATAGGACCCCATGCTGTACAGGAGATGATAGCGAACTTGGGATATTGGAAAGTTTGTTCCCGTTGGATTCCCCGTTTGTTTCGAGAGGAACACAAAAACACACACATGGGCATGTCATCACAGTTGCTTCAACGACAGGCTGCTGAGAGCGATGACTTCTTGTTCTGTATCATGACTGACAATGAAAGCTGGTTCTACCATTTCGACCAAGCAACAAAGACCAAGAATGGCGTCACTCCACATCTCTAAAAAAGAAGCCGGCCAAAAGAGTATCCTACGCCAGCAAAGCTACGGGAACCATCTTTTGGGATGCCGAGGGATACATACTGGTTGATTTACTGCCCAAAGAGGAAGCAATGAATGTGGCTCACTATGTTCAGATGCTCAAGAACTGAAATGAAAAAAAGCTCTCATCTTTCAAAATGACAATGCTAGCTAGACCTCACATTGCATGTCTGATATTGGAGGAAATCTCAAAGAATGGTTGGGAAGTGCTCCCCCACTCCGGGGCAGTCCGGTCTTGGACCCCCTAATCTGTTCGAGCCCTTGAAAGATCACAAGAGAGGCCAGAACGATGAAAACGACGAAGAGGTCCAGACAGCTGTGTGTAGCTAGTTGTGAAGTGTTGGAACGGACTTAAAGCTCAGCACTATTTTTAAGCTCATGCAGCGCTGACAGAAATGCATGGATTGTTCTGGAGAATTTGTGGAAATGTGATGCGGTATGTCCAGTTACTCATGTCAATGTCAGTTTTCTAACATATACGTTTGTTTTACTGTACACGAAACGTGCTCATGACTTTTGGTACGGCACACGTATACAAAACCTCTGCTGGAAATTATTCACGTGGGAGCCAAATGTAGCAGGCAGACTTTCCTGAGGGAAACTCTGTATCCGATTTGGGTATTTATTCATAGGAATGCACAGGGTAAGTTTAAAATGAACTTTTACAATTATATTTACCATTAATCATATTGGGGTGGCAGGGAGGGATGGCAGCTGTGAGGGTTGTTATAAACGTGTTTTTTTATTTGGTTCCGGGGCCACGAGGGAAATGATAATACATTTTTGCATCCACTGCGAAAAGGTGTGTACGCACGTGTGTTGCTCGATCGTATTAACAGGAAATGTAGGAGCACGACACCTCTCATCCACGGATATTTCTTGTATTTCTATGTTTCCGTGAGTCTAATTTGCATCCAGGAACACAACAATTATGGTTCATCATCATGAAATTGCCACTCTTTTGTTTAAATCCTGAAAATTTAAATTGTTTGAATTGCAGATGTCGCACGAACGACGGCAGGTTAAAAGTGCCCACACTATCAGAAGGGAGTCACTGAAAAACCACACACAACGCGTGTGCGAAACGCCTCGTTAGCATTCATACTTATGACGTGTTGAATACACACAAGAGCTGTTCATGTGGTTATTTGAATATTCTTACTTGTGAGAAGACCTAACACATAAAATGTCATTTTGGCAAAAAAAATCAATTGTATGTTAATTTGCAACATGAACAATCAAAATTAACATCAAGCGAAGAGAGATTTAAATACACTTTAACTGGCTGTATAATCTTACATGAAGGCTGCTTTCTTTACTCACCTCCATATATGCTACTCTTCATGTTCAATTCTCCCTTTAAGTTATTGCTACAATTTGTAACCAACATTTTCTTTACTAATAAAGGCCTTTCACAAGGGTGAGTCAATATATTTATATTTGTTAAAAAAAATACAAATATCGTTTAAAAGGAGGGGAGTGGCTTTGAAGAAGAAAAATCGTTTCACACTCAGCATTTACTCATATCCCAAATGCAAATAACTATTCAAAGTGCCTTACGACAACTATGTTCTGTAATGCCAACACTGAAGTAGCAATACCAAAACTTCCATTCATCCATTGGGACTATACTCTGTACAGAGTGTCGGTGCTGCCGAAGCAGTCTCCTGGGCTATTGGGCACAATCTTGGATGGATCACCACTCCGACGAAGGATACTTGAATGGCTCAATCATCCCAGCAAGCTGGTACTCACTTTGCCAACCTTGGAAGGATGACAGGCCGAGTCAACCCCACCTGGTTCTAATTGAACAGCTAAACGGGATTTGAACTCAGGACCCTCGGATCCCAAGCCCACCACCCTAACCATTAAGCCAACACCAGGCATAAAAAGTTAATGGATTCTGGGGAAATAAATAAATAAATAAATAAATAATGAAAACCGTTCAGCCCAGCAGAGGCACACGCTCCACCGAGTGCTGTTCTTTGCATGATGAGGTGAAAAATACCACAAAATATATCCAATCTATAAGAAAGATATGTCTGTCACCATTTTTCTCAGAAATGGCCAAACAGATCTTTGTCAAACTTTTAGAGGTTCATCAGTGAGTGCCGGGAGTGTTTTAGGCAAAAAATAAAAAATCTAAAAAAATTAAAAAAAAATTTTGGGATTTTTTTGCATTAAAATAAATAAATAAAACAATAATTGCTCTTTGGTGCCTAAGCTTTTGTAGCTATTTGAAAGGTAATCTATCATAATAAATGTCAGCATGTGTGTGTCCTCCAACACCAAAACCATGAAACCTAGCAGTTCAAAACTATCTATGCGTGCGTACAAAGGAACTCCAAGGGAGTGCCTAAAAGAAAACTGGGTATTTGGGTAAATTCAAACACCCCTTTTGAAGATAATTAACTCATCTCATCATGAAAAAATAGGACCATTGGACCTGTGACTTATCTGGGCCGGGTGAAATCCAAAAGTCATTAACATTTTTAAAAAATGCATTTTTGGCTCTGAAATATTCCATAGACATCAAATTTGGGTAAAAGTTGGTCTTCATACTCATCTTGGTAGGAGTCAACTTATTAAATACCAAAATAATTGATTGACATAATATTTATTTTTAAAAAAATGACGTTTTTTGACACGAAAAAAGCCTGTTTTTATAGAAGCATTCCTCCAGTAAATTTTTGATTTGTAATGACAGATCATATCAGAAATAACTGTTCAGAATTAATTTTGACCATATGGAACAAAATAATTTTTCACCATATCACATCAACAATGTGAACAATGAACATTTTTTTCCGTCCCTTCACAATGTACTATACGAGAAGTTGGTTGGGACTGAACTTTCACTTAAAGTACATATAAAAATGCTATTCAGACATCTCCCATATGATTACAAATGCAGTAAAACAGATTTCATTTAATTTAATTTATAATGTATATACACTCTAGGCAAGAAATAAAAGTTAAGATTTCTCAATTCTATCGATTCGCCCTTCGCCATGATTTTTTCCAGAATTTTTTTATGCATCAAGTGACTAATTTGAAATTGGTGTACTTATGTAGCCCAACTCATCGCTTCAAATTATACTCTTTCCTGGATTAATACCCTCAATCAGTTTTGGACTCGAAGATTATTGTACCATTTTCCGTCCCTTCGCTTTACGGGACTTTTGGATTTCACCCGGCCCTGGCCTAATGTTTACCCAAATTTGGTAGCATTCTGACTGGTGGGTTTGGAGAAGAATGATATTTTTGAAGGAATTTACACGATTTTCACAAAAATTTATGAAGACCTCCATTTTGACACACTTCCGGTCATGGAATTGGCATGACCTCTGCAATTTAACATCACGACCCTCTTCCAAATGTGGAACCCAAATTTGGTAGCATTCTGACTGGTGGGTCTGGAGAAGAAGATTTTTGATGGAATTTACAAATCCGCCATTTTGACCGGCTTAAAGTCATGTGACCAGAACGAGCTTTGAAATCCCTGTTACCAGTCAGCAGTTGAACCTTGCTGCCAAATTTCAGCAGGATCGGCCCAGCGGTTTGGCCGGAGAAGTCGACATAGGAGATGGACTGACGGACGGACAGCCTGTGCATGATGACGATACCTTATCTGGCATTCCAATTACAGATAAGCTAAAAACAAAAACAGGCTCATCATTGGTCAGCCCGCTCTCCGTCACAGGGGTCTTAAGCTGCCATTTGTTTCGGCCTCGTCAAAAATGCCTTGCCTTGGAACCACGATGTACTCTCACGGACTAATTAAAGTATATAATCAAAATCTGTTCAGATTTGAGGATTAGAGAATATTGACTAATTAAGTTTTGAAATATGGAGTGAAATCTTAAAATTTAAAGAAATGAATGATTCTTAAAACAAAGCGTATTTACGTATTCACTTTAAGCAAGCAAGTCTGTGATCCCTCCTTCTCCATATTTACACAAGAAAATGTGAAATTGCGAAAGCCTTCCACATCACTTTTTCTACTGTTCGGATAATTATATCGAGTGAAAAAAATATTAAGGAAGGTGGTGAAAGTGTAACTTTATTGAGTGCAATGAAAATAATGAACCAGCGGGAATGCAGCGAAGGCCCCTGCAGCTGTGTTGTCCGTGGGGGAAATCTCTGGAGTTAGGAAGGCAAAATAAATTAAATTAAAGATCAAATTAAAAGAATGATCAACATAATGGGTAAGGAGTAGAGAGTGGAGTAAAGTCACTGGGACACTGAATAAAGAGTATTGTATATTACGCACGAGCATATTTGTATATTCATTAATCTTGAAATTTTCCACGGACCATTTTTGAGGACGTGCAACTCTCACCCCTTCCTTCGCTCTATATGGGACTAAGACCCTTCCTCGCTCTCCGCATCTCTCGCTCTCCAGACCAGGCCGCTTCCTCGCTCCTCACCGTGTGGATTTTTGTATGTTTGTGCGGGCGGTGGAGGTCGGATGACGCGTTTGCTAGTGGGGATTGGGGGGATTTTTCTGGGTCTCAGCCGATGTAGTAGTGTGGGATGGTCATTTAGTAGTATTTCACAGGTATCCTTGGCTCTGACTCGCGACTCCTCGGGCGCCGTGCGACCCCATTCCGCTCGGGCACTAGCGGGGCTTTCTTCCTCGTCTCCTCTTATCGGTTCTCTTCCTGCAGCACCTTCACCACGTTTGGTGTTGGGTGTTGAGTTTATTCCTTCCTGTCCTCTCCCGCCTCCCTTCCTCGCTCTCACCCCTTCCTCGCTCCCACCCGCTTCCTGCTCCACCCCCTTCCTCACTCTCACCCCTTCTTCGCTCTCACCCCCTTCCTCGCTCTTCACCCCCTTCCTCGCTCTCACCCCTTCCTCACTCTCCCTCCACCCTCCCTCACTGCCCTCCTCTCTTGCTCCCACCCCCTTCTCACCAATACCCTCCCAGAGTGAATAGCAATGTGTGGTGATACGTCTCTCTCCGCCCTCCTCACTCTCCCCCCATCTCTTCTGTCTCCCCCCCTCTCTCTCTCTCTCTCTCTCTTCTCTCTCCTCTCACCCCTCCCGTCTCTTTTTCTCTCATTCCTACCCCCCTTCTCTACCCCCTCCCTCCCAAAGTGCATGCGACGTGTGGTGAGGTGTCACTCTTCCACCCCCCCCCCCCCAGCCAAACATCACATCACACTCCCCCTTTGCTCTCTTTCTTTCGCTCCATCAACCTCCTGGATTGTATAATGACATGTGGTGAGGTATCACTATCCCTCCTCCCTTCCTCACAGCACCCCTGCCCCCTTTTTCTCTCTCTCCTCTCCCACCCCTCACACCCTATCCCTATCTCTTCTCTATCCCTCTCTCTCTCTCTTGAGTGTTCCCATCAGCGAAGCGACAGATGATGTTTTTATCTAAATACGTGCTTAATTGTGGTCGTCCAATAGATGTACGTTAGATCTCACGCAATGCCGAGTACTTTTTTGGGAGGAGGGGAAGGGGAAGGGGTGGGGTGGGGTCCAGAGGGAGGGGTGGGTGTAGGAAACAGAGGAAGGAGTGGGAGGAGAGACGGCATTGCCGGCAATGCCGGGTACTTTGCAGGTATTAAATGATCCCCTTTAACCCCACCGTCATTGTAGGAAAGTGTTTTAGGGTCCCCACGAAAAATAGAAAACAAAAAATAAAGATTTCTTCAAAATGCCAACAGGATTAGAACAGCAATGGACAACGATGAGTACCCCTGCTACCATTACATAAAACAACAACACTAAGCATTAAACAATGCAAAGCCTCACTGGAGTATGTATACATTACAGTAGGTCTGAGAGTGAAGGACATTAGACATGCGTGCGGACTCGCACACTCATTGATATATATACTAATTACTAACAGCCTCTCCCATCCCTTCAGGAATGGGTGAGGCTAACAATGCTGGGTTGCATAACTGAGGCAGAACATGAATGCGCTGATGCAGTCCAGAATAAAAATGTAGGGAGGCTGCTCTCAAAGGGGCATGTTTGAACAATGACATGATAAAGCATTGAAAGGTTCAGAGGAAGCAAGGTTCGGCCTAAAAAGGTGAACGAGGACAAACAAATCATGAAAATTGTGCCAGGGGCTTGAGGCATTGTAGTGAAAATTCACAATATGACTCCATTTAAAACACTTCTTCTCTCATCTTAAAAATTCAAAAACTACAGCAGTGTCATCATTGCTGCCATGTCCGGCCTAATCGTTCCAGGCAAATTTCCGGTGCATGATGATTGGCCATAAAACTATTGGTGAGTCACGCATGATGCCACTTTTGCTTACCAGCATACAATGAAGGATACCACCCTACTGATCTAAAATGGTTACATAGGACTTTGAGCATTCGCTACAGGGTGCGTATAAACTGGGTTTGGAACCCCATGCTAATTTACCAATCGGCCTAACATTAACTGTGCTCTGTCTCTGTCTCTGTCTCTGTCTCTGTCTCTCTTATAAATGCTGAGCATCAAGTAAGGAAGCAGCATTTTGCACATCCTCTCTCTGCCCTTTTCACATTTTTAAAAAGTGTTCCGTTTGACTCGACCGGTGTCAGAAATGAACCTCTGACCTCCCAGATTAATGTCCTTCCCAATTTATGAGTCATTTCAAAAATACATCATAATAATAACAACCAGAGATACTAGGTTCAAAATTAACTGAAACAATCATAGAAAGCAGTTCTGTTGGATTAATAAAAGAAGTGATATTTACAATATTCATACTTTACCAATTATCCACGCAGCGATAGAGCTCGTACTTACTTACTCTACTTTGGACCCATCCTGATTTTCATGGAGCTTATAGATGATCAATAACGGATTGACTCTTTGTGCATACGTACATTCACAATGAGTCATTTCCTTGCAACAGGAAGGGAAGTGGAATTTTCAAGAGTGACATCGTGCATGACGAAGCAAGACTGCAGCGTTCATGGAGCTACTTGAAACTGTCATTCTCTTCTCTGTGCGTCATTGTACCCTCAGCAATCATTTGACATACATTGCATTTTACCAGCAGGAAAACCACAAAATTCCAAAACTTACACAAGTAATAAAATACCAGTGGGAATAGTGACGAAAGAAGACTAGAAACACCGTTTGCATCTACAATTCAGCAGGTGCACGGTAAAACCAACCTGCAAGTCGAAGAACTTGCTGTAACGGCGGTAGATCGTGTGCGTCGAGCCATCACTCCAACTCACGCGGATTATGTAAACCTGTCGCACAAGAAAAAGCACAAAATCCCTTATAGTACCTCTTCATACCACATAGCTCCATAAAATTATAAACATAAAAAGGCCTACTCCATTGTAAATGTACAAAGAGTAATTTATTTATTATCGATGACAGAATTTAAAGCCGCTCTCCCCGCAAGACAGCAAATTGAACTTGTACAACATTCAGGGTGTTAAGAGAAACTGCACAACGTGTCCAATGAATTCCAAGACAACAAGTGCTATGATAGAAAGCTATGTACAATACATAAATAAATAAATAACTAAATAAAAACTGACATTTTCCAACTGTGTGACTCGGTTGATCAATTTGTCTTCAATCATCAGTTGCCCCTTCATTGTCAAAGATAGCCATTTCATGTGTAGGTTCTCTTTCATGTATTGTGTGTGCATCTGTACATCCCAATTATTGATCTGCAGGACTTTCCTCACTCAGGACTGAGGGCGTGGAGACGGGCTCCACCATGTTGCCAACGAGTGCGCCAAGTGCGCACTGCAATGTTGGTGTGCCTGCAGTGCCGTCATGATGCACAAACCTTCCTAATTTCCTGAAAACCCACCCGTTTCGACAAGAAAGGGGAATACAGGACAGGACATTGCTATTCCTAACCAACATCGAAATAGACAGCGTCATCACCCCCAGCAATGCAGCAATGGACAACATGGCTTAAAATTGTACTTTATAAACCCCAGAATTTCTAAGCCTTACATGAACATCCGGTGCTCAAGTCTTTCTTGTAACTGACAACAAACCAGCACCCCCAGGCTCTCCTTCCCCCAAAATAAACGTAACAGTATTCAGCCCAGTGGTTCTGCATTGCCATTTTCTCTGTTAGGAGGGATTCCTCATCGGCACTGAGAAGAGGTCAATCTGCCAGAGGTGAGGATAGAGACCTTTGATGGATTTCAGGACTATGTAAAATTTTCTCACGTCATATTCATCAGCACAACTTTGAAGCTCACCTGCTTTCTTGGCCTACTAAGTATCCTGCATCTCACAGTCGGGTCACGTCAAGTATGGGAGCAGGTGCCGGAGCAGCGTGTTGCTGCGTCCACTTTCCGCCGGTACTCCAGGGGCCTCCGTCTGGCCATCCCCCAGGCAGATGCCTGGCCCATCCCCATCTCCTTGAGATGCTGATGTCTGTCTTTCCTTGAGATGCTTGAGATCTCACGGTGTTTACTGCATTTTCCCTTTACTTTCCTGGAATGCCATTTTCGTAGCAGTTGAATCTCTGCACCAAGCTATGCTGCGTGAGCTGCATTTTTCTCCTTCAGCAGAACCTTGATATGTTCATCATCCCTTACAGTACCATCATCCGAGCGAGTGGTCCTGCTCAGTCATTCCGAGCGAAATGCTTTGTGCTCCTTCATTCCGAGGGAGTGGTTCATCATTCCGAGTGAGTCGTTCGTGTTCCCTCATTCTGAGTGAGTCGTTCGTACTCCGTTATTCTGAGCGAGTCGTTCGTGCTCCGTCATTCTGGCGAGTCGTTCTCGCTCCGTCATTCTGAGCGAGTCGTTCGTGGCTCCGTCATTCTGAGCGAGCGTCGTTCGTGTCCGTCATTCTGAGCGAGTCGTCGTGCTCGTCATTCTGAGCGAGTCGTTGTGCTCCGTCATTCTGAGCGAGTCGTTCGTGCTCCGTCATTCTGAGCGAGTCGTTCGTGCTCGCGCTCATTCTTGAGCGAGTCGTTCGTGCTCCGTCATTTGAGCGAGCGTTCGGTGTGTCATTCTGAGCGAGTCGTCCGTGCTCCGTCATTCTGAGCGAGTCGTCGTGCTCCGTCATTCTGAGCGAGTCGTCCGTGCTCCGTCATTCTGAGCGAGTCGTCCGTGCTCCGTCATTCTGAGCGAGTCGTCCGTGCCGTCATTCTGAGCGAGTCGTTCGTGCTCCGTCATTCTGAGCGAGTCGTTCGTGTCCGCTCATTCTGAGCGAGTCGTTCGTGCTCCGTCATTCTGAGCGAGTCGTTCGTGCTCCGTCATTCTGAGCGAGTCGTTCGTGCCCGTCATTCTGAGCGAGTGCTCGTGCTCAGTCATTCTGAGCGAGTCGTTCGTGCTCCGTCAATTCTGAGCGAGTCGTTCGTGCTCCGTCATTCTGAGCGAGTCGTTCCGTGCTCCGTCATTCTGAGCGAGTCGTTCGTGCTCCGTCATTCTGAGCGAGTCGTTCGTGGTCAGTCATTCTGAGCGAGTCGTCGTGCTCCGTCATTCTGAGCGAGTCGTCCGTGCTCCGTCATTCTGAGCGAGTCGTCCGTGCTCCGTATTCTGAGCGAGTCGTCGTGCTCGTCATTCTGAGCGAGTCGTTCTGCTCCGTCATTCTGAGCGAGTCGTTCGTGCTCCGTCATTCTGAGCGAGTCGTTCGTGCTCCGTCATTCTGAGCGAGTCGTTCGGCTCGTCATTCTGAGCGAGTCGTTCGTGCTCGTCATCTGAGCGAGTCGTAGTGCTCCGTCATTCTGAGCGAGTCGTTCTCCGTCATTCTGAGCGAGTCGTTCGTGCTCCGTCATTCTGAGCGAGTCGTTCGTGCTCCGTCATTCTGAGCGAGTCGTTCGTGCTCCGTCATTCTGAGCGAGTCGTTCGTGCTCCGTCATTCTGAGCGAGTCGTTCGTGCTCCGTCATTCTGAGCGAGTCGTTCGTGCTCCGTCATTCTGAGCGAGTCGTTCGTGCTCCGACATTTGAGCGAGTCGTTCGTGCTCCGACATTCTGAGCGACTCGTTCTTGCTCCGACATTCTGAGCGAGTCGTTCTGCTCCGACATTCTGAGCGAGTCGTTGCTGCCCGTCATTCTGAACGAGTCGCTCATGCTCCAACATTCGGAGCGAGTCATTCATGATGAGCACGATCCCAACTGCATGAGAAGTTCCAAGGTGCACAGGGAGAAAGAGAATGTCCTGAAATGTTACAAGGAAGTCCATGAGCAGAAAATGAAGGCAGCCACTCAAGTCTCCATTATGAAGTTCTTCAAAAATTCCCAATGAATCAGCCTCCATTTCATCTTCTGAGCCTTCAACCTCAACTGGACAGCCTGCCACACCTGAATAAGCCTGCCACAAGCTATATGTACTGTATCCAATCCCAATCATGATAACACATAAAAGCAATTCATTTTAATTGATTCGCTATATATGCTAGATATCCCTTTATACGGGTTTTCGCGTCTGTGTTGTGTGTGTGTGTGTGTTGTCTGCAACGCGAGGCTCCACGCACGAACCAGCGAACAGATTTCGATGAAACTTGCCAACATGTGATAAATATATCGGGAATGTGAGCGTTTGAATTTCGTTGCCTAGCAACCACCCGTTGCTGTGGCAGTGGCCGAAAAACCGCGTACAGTATTTTCAATACTTGTGTCTTGCAGTTTATGAATGTCAGTAGAAACGAGACGGAGCTTAAACTGATTTTAAACACTTAGGGTGTGTTGTTCGAGATATATCTGTAGAAATATTTACTTGAAGTCCAGAGTTTTGAGTTGAGTTTTATTTTCAAATGTTATGTGTCTTCAAAAATCAGTGGTCGTAGGTTATTACTCGTCATTTGTTTGTATGAGGGCTTTAGTGAAAGTGGACGTTGGTGGATGGAAAAAAGATGGTAGTGGGCATATGGAAAGGTGGGACGGTGGCTTTTGAAAATTTTGTGTGGGCCAGGGAGGTGTGTGGTGTGCAAACAGGAGCATTGAGAGGAAGTGTTTATGCGGGTTTTTGTCCGTGTGTTGTGTGGGTGTGTTGTGTGTGTCTGTTGTGCGTGTGTGCGTGTGGTGCGTGTGTAGTAGTGGTCGTGTGTGCGTTGGCGTGTGTGTGTGGGTGTGTCTGTCATTTTTATCGGGCGATGGTCTCCAGCAGCCAACAGCAGATAGACCGATCTATTATTTACAATGTAGTTCAACAGTAGTGTGTGTCTAGTCCGTCTGTTTTTGAGGAGTGCAGCGCTTCGCGGAATGCGATAGGATCTTGCCAGGAAGGTACAAATTGCGTATGTCAATAATTTGCAAGATCGCGTGATGGTAGAATGACTATTCCTTGATCAGCGATGGTCGCTAGGTGTTTTATGACCGCAAGGAGAGTGGGATCAGTTTGGGTCACGTATTGTCGTGTATAGTGGCAACACTAACTGCTTTTCCGGACGTTCGCAGATGGAGAGAAATTTTAAATTGTTGCCGATCTGCTTGAGATGGAGATGCTGGTGGAGGTCGAGCTCAGATGAATGATAGTCATAAGCATCTAGCGTTATGGTTGGCTTGATGGGGTTTGCAATGGGGTGCTATCGATAGCTTCGTCGTACCGGGTGGTGTTAAATACCTTTGACTCTCTTTGCCGAAAGAGGCACAGGTAAATTGAATACTTCATATGCAAGTACCCTATGGGTATGTATGGTTTTTATGTGTCGCGGCTCGGTTAGACTGTCATACATGCATATGTAATTACATGCGACATACGCGCTTGTTTAGATGGTTGGAGCGTCAGGGATATATATGGCACTAGAAATGTTCGTGTACGATGGATGAGTGGTGACTGTCACTATTGATCGATGAATCACGTGGTTTGGCACCTATGCTGGAAAAACGGAAAAACTTTGGACCTCTGTATCTCTGAAACCCACCATGGTAAAATTGAAACTTCACATATGGCAAGTACTCCTCATGGGAATGTATGATTTTTTTATGATGTCACTCGGGCTTTCGTATGATGTCTAATGCTATGTAGAATACTACATCTGATCAGTAAGGTTTTTTAAGGACTTCTAGGATAAAATGGTCCACAGAAAAAAAAATCATGACATCAATGGTCACGTGATTCAGCACCATATTGTTTTTGTTTTTTACCTTCAAAATTTCTTCTCTGAGTGCTGACAATTGAGGGAAGAAAACTTTCCACATATTACAGCTATCCATGGGAACAAAAGGTTCACACATATGATAGTGTTTGTAGATTTCCGCCCGTCGGCGTGCGACGAACGACCGGTCTAACCAATAGCGGTCGCTTCGCCCACCGAACGGACAATCCAGTCGCGGCTTTCCGGATCAACGGCCGAAACCAGCCACGGGTCGTTTTCAACCACACCACAACCTTGTCCGCACTCTACCACGCGCTACAGGATCCGATCGCCAAATCTTCGATTTACCTAATTATTCGCGCGGGTAGGTTAAGGAGAGATTTACTTCAACGGACGTGGAAACGAGCCGCTTAAGCAGCTCGCTTCCTTTTGGGATAACCGAGCGGGGTATTTACGCGCAGTCCCGTTGGACCGATCCTTTACCGCTATTAAAAAACCACTATATTCCGAGTGCAAGATGGCAGCTCAATTAGGGAATGGACGCAACGAACAGGTTACATTCACACAAGGACATTTAACTATCTATAATTCCAGCAATGTGTGTGGTGTGTGTGTGTGTGGTGTGTGTGTGTTGTGTGTGTGTCTGTGTGTGTCTGTGTGTGTCTGGTGACCGCTGTTTCTCGACAACCACTGGTCCGATCTATGAAACTTGCCGGTATATTGCTGGGACCTGAGGTGTCTTTTCAAGGTTTGATATTAATCGGACAAGTGCTTCCCAAGTTATGGCCATTTATTTACCAAACCAATGACAGACACGTTGTTGCGTGGCGTGGCCGATGGGGAAGGAAGCTCAGCCCGCTTCCCCATTACGGGTTACAACGTACAGGCTTCCGGAGAGTGAGACTTCGTGTATTCTAATAATTTCTCGATTTCTTATGCGCATTTAATGATAAACACAATGCCGCAAGTTTATGATCGTTTTCATATTAGACGGTGCATAAATTTCGGTAACATCAGAGTGCTGGTGTGCTCCGAACCAGGAAGTATTTTTTTTTTCTCTCTTCTTCTCCTCTCTTTTTGTTTTTCCTGGCGATGACATTGCGAAAGGCAAAATACGTTGGCGCTAAGTGAATAATTGGCCATTAAAACCTAAATTGCGAATCATCGTAACTGTGATATGCAAACTTCCGCGCCACGCACGTCGGGCACGCGAGAGCGAAGAAACGGCCTGTGTGGTTGTTGCTTGTTGCTCGCGGTTGGAATATTTATTTATTTATTTTTTTTTTTACGGGCACGTACTAGTTATATAAAGCACGTATGCAATTAAACAAGGCAAACACGTATGCATTATACAAGCAACAAAAGCACGACAAGAGACTACAACCGTCTACTTATTATGTACAGTCACTTGCACTTAAGAGCAGTTCCTACTTATAGACGGGCCCACGGACACATGTACGCACACACACACCAAGAAATAGTGGCAGAGGCCTTTAATAACGAGCTCCAGCTCGGAGGAAAGGTGAGCTGAAACCAGAACCTATCTCGAACCTCTCCACTCGTGTTGTCTTAAGTTGTTCGGACCCGGGCTCCAGCGAGGAGCGAGCTGGATCCAATCGCCGTGAGCTGCGATCCTTCCCGAGCTCCTGCGAATCCTCCCGCGCTTCTCAACACGTGCTGGTGAGACGAGGCGCCGATCCTTCCCGTCGATGCGTCGCTTCCCGAGGAACCACCTCCAAGAAGAGGTCGATGAGTCGCACCAAGCCGGGAACCAAAATGGAGAACAAAGGAGCTCCACGGACCAAGAAGAAGAAGAAGCCACCATTCGCAGCTCGAGCCGAGCAACCGGCTCAACTTCCTTCCAAAACAAACAGCTCGAAGCAAAAAGCTCTCCCGAGCCAAACAGAAGCGAAGCTCACTGAACCACCAAGCAAAAAGCCTCAAAAAGCCTCCTCCCGAGCCAGCTAGCCGAAGCTCACTGAGCCAGCCGAAGCAAAAGCTTCCGAAGGCCTAACCCTAACCCAAGCCAAACAGGACCCGAAGGTCTGCTGAGCGACTACTCTCTGCCGAAGCAAAAAGCTTACTACTAACTCCCTTCTCCAACTCTGCCCACGAACAAAAGAAGAAAAGATCTCCTCTTATCCTTCTCCGCCCTTCCCCGCTCCCGGCGTGACTCTGACTCATGCCCTCGTGCTCCATCCCCCGCTCAGCCACGGGTGGGAGGGAGTTGTTGACTGAGTCACGGGACGGCAGGGTCTTCTTCCTCTTCGCAGAAGACGTCTCCATTGTTCGTTTCCCTAACTGTTAAATCCGATCCGCAGCGCATCTAATCGATTTCTGAACATTTAAACAATGAAAGGTGAGCTATCTAGGGAACAAGCACTTATCGACATAGCTTGACTAAAGGACCTGTATGTTGTGTGCAATCGATTCCAAATTCGTAACAATATCATAGGTCACATGGTTTGGCAGCCATATTAGATTTGCCATAACCTATTTTTAAAAAAATTCTTCTCCAGAACAGCTGGACAGATCGAGGGGAAACTTCACACAAATGTTTCCCAAGCCTTGGAATACCAGGGTATTCACGAATAATTTATAAGTAACATGGTCTGGCAGCCATATTGTATGAGCGAACATCTTTCTTTTTTTAAATCTTTCTCTTGAACCGCTTATAAATCAATGTGAAACTTCACAATTGTGATATTGTAGTGATGGGGAAAGTGTGTTTTAAATTTCAACCTGATTGGATGCATGGTCTGGCAGCCAGAATTATTTATTTTTTTGATCTGGGTTCTTTTTTTATATTTTATTTTTTAAATAAGGCTTACTTCGCTGTGCCTGAATGGGTTTGAGGGTAGAGGAGTCGCAGCCGAAATGTGAATCCTATCCAGGTTCTCCCTGATGACTTCATCTTTGCTTTTTGTTTGTTTGGGTCCTTCTGATGACTCCACTTCAGGAATGTACCTATTTGGTCTTCCATTTGATTTGAATTGAATTTATTTTACTCCCATTCTAAATTCAATTTGAATAATAATAGCATCCGTTGAAGACAAAGTCTTCGATATCCCCCGCCAAGTAAATGAAGACAAGTAGCAAAGCACCAGTTCAATTTATTCTTGATGTGTGTACCAAATTTCATAAAGAATAGTTAATAAGTTTTGCACTATGCTCTGGAAACAAAGGTTAACCTCAATTATTTCTTAATACCCAACTTGTTTGCATGGAAAGTGACAATTTTTGGGGGGAAATCTCTAAATATCAAAAGGCACCACTTCACCAACTTGCTTGATATGTGTACCAAATTTCGTAAATATATCTGAGGGGATTTGTAGTTAAGCTCCGGAAACGAAATGTGACGGACGGACGGACGTACAGAGGGCCGTATGGACGGACGGACGGAACCCATTTCTATATCCCCCGCCAACTTCGTTGGGGTGGCGGGGGATAAAAATGTCATGGGTCAGGTGTCCAACCAAAAGCGGGTTGCATCAAAGCGGGATGCCTTGGTACCCTTCTGTCCCGTCATCAATGCCAGCAGTTATAAAGTGCAGTTCAATTATGTCTCTTATTAATGATGTAACACACCATTACACAAACACCACTAAATACACCCACAAAACTAACAAACACCTCACAAACAAGTCCTGGCAAGGGCTTACAATCTCCTATTGCTCTTTTTCTTGGTTGTTACAAGTCTTATTACTTACGAAATCTTTAGATTTCGTAAGTATATTGATGACTTCCGTCATCTGTTTGTGTGTTTGTTTGTTTGTGTGTGTGTTTGTTTGTTTGTAGGCACGATAACTCGAGAACGGAAGAAGCTACCAATGTCAAATTACACATGCGATTCAGGAGGGCGATGGCTAGTGCTGATTAGATTTTGGTCAAAATCGGTCAAAGTCAAGGTCACAGTGAGGTCAAACATTCGATTTTTGATGGTTTGGTACAGAATCATCGTAGAAACTTTGGTTTGCGTCGCTACTTCTCTAGAGACAGCTTTTATTAGACAAGGTCAGAGGTCAAGTGACGATTTCGTAAGTACCAGTCTATAACTGCTTGTTTACAGATTGTTACTTACAAAATCTAAAGATTTCGTAAGTATATTGATGACTTCCGTCTCTGTTTGGTGTGTTTGTTTGTTTGTGTGTGTGTTTGTAGGCACGATAACCGAGAACGGAAGAAGCTACAATGTCAAATTACCACGTGATTCAGGAGGGTGATGGCACGCGCTGATTAGATTTTGGTCAAAATCGGTCAAATGTCAAGGTCACAGTGAGGTCAAACATAATTCCGTAAATTCATGTGGAGAAATGGAGTATTTTTGCTTCGGTCGACGTTACGAGTTCGTTTAACTTCGATTTTAATTTTGTCTTCGGTTTTTGCGATGCTTTAGGACGCTTAACACTCGGTTGTCGAAATTCTGGTAAAATCGGATGTTTTGGAGCGTTTTAAGATTGTATAAAAAATATTTCACTCGCCGCGTCACGGCTCGTCACGTGTGCAGCGCGCTCGAGCAGACGCGTCGTTGGTCACGTAAAGGTTTTGGCGTGTGCGCGCTGACGGTGTTTTCGATAAAGATGGTGTTTAAAATCATTTTTTATTCCAATAAGGTTATCGTCGCATGCCTGACTCGCTAAGCGCGTCGGATTATGTAAAGATTGTTGGTGGATGGCCGAATATTACGGTTTTGTGACTGATAAAATAATATATAAATAATTGCGTGGAGAAATGGAGATTTTTGCTTCGGTCGACGTTACGATTTTTGATGGTTTGTACAGAATCATCGTAGAAACTTCTGGTTTGCGTCGCTACCTTCTCTAGGACACTTTTATTAGACAAGGTCAGAGGTCAGTTGACGAATTCGTAAGTACAGTCCATGACTGCTTGTTTACTGCTTTTTTGCCCCCCCACCTCCCCCTCTCCCCTGCTTGGTCTCCCTACTCCCTCATCCTCCACCACTCTCTCTCTACTCACCTCCCCCTCCCCTTAGTATAGCCGTCTCCGGATAGTGGTATCTCCGGACATGTCTGGACAATGGTTATCTTGGACATGTCTGGATGGTGTTATCTCCATGTGTCTGGCCAGTAGCCATATCCGGACCTTAGTTATCTACGGACGGACCCTCCCCTCACACTACCTTCCCTTCCCTCCCCTCCCTCATGCTATCCTCCTCCCAAATCCCTCCTCCACCATGCAGCTCTCCAGAGGTTGAAGAGAGGAAGGGGTGTCAAAGAATGTATGAATTGGAAAAAAAGAAAGCTTTCCTTTTTTTTCGCAGTTCCCCCCCCCCCGGCTTTCCTCAAGTCCCCCGAACAAAACGCAGGTCAGAAGACCCCCTTCCCCTCCCCACTACCCCCCTCCTCAATCCTCCTCTCTCTTATCTCTTCTTCCTCCCCCCTCCTTTAATATTCCCGTCAGCGAAATGACGGATTGTATTTGCTAGTCGACACTAATAAAAGGTGTGTGTGTGTGTGTGTGTTTTTGCACCTGCCTGATGTTTTGCATGTGTATGCCACCCTCTTCTCTCTTCTGGACGTATCCGGACAGTAGTTTATCTCCACACGTATCCCGATGGTGGTTTATCTCCGGATGGACCCTTCCTCATACTGCCTTCCTTTCCCCTACCTCACACTGCCTTCCCTTCCCACACCCCACTCCCAACCCTCCTCACTCCCACTCCCACCTTAGTATTACCGATAGGTGGTACTGATTAGTATGGATGTGTGTATATGTATATATAGATACTGGCGTAGTAAGGGGGTGCGGGGAGGCAGTCTGCCCCAGGTGACAGCTGGGGAGGGGTGCCATTGGGAGAGTTTGAACTACAGTAGGCGAGATATATAACGAAGAATGTTTAAGTTGCAAGTGACCTTATAATGTTATTATTTACCTAATAATAAAGACAGTATCTCAGAACTAGAACCATTGTTATATCATTGTACACAGAACCAAACATAAACATTGAGCAGGAACAGCATTACATTACAGGGTGGGAGGTGGTAGAAGTGGTGGTTGATGGGAGAAGGGGGTCGGAGGAGGCGGAGCTGATGTGCTTGGCACGGGTTCGTGGGTGGATAAAGCAGATGTTGATGGCTTGAAGTAGCTGCTGAGAGTAGATTGTTTACAGTTTTTTTTAATTTCTCCTCAAGAGTCCTCATATAAAGCACGATAGTACGATCCCAGAAATGCTTTTTTGTCATCAGCTTTCTCCACCAATTAGAAGCAAGCTTTCATACCAGGGCATTATGCATTGTAGGAAAGGTCATGATTCGTTCTTTGGGTTGACGTCAGTTTAAACTCATGTGCATACACCACACACGTCTCGGCCACGATGGTAGCTTGATGCGCTTTATGGGTTAACCCTCTTCACTCTGAAAAGTAAATTTAATTACTGTACTGTATTCGCAGGCATTCTGAAAAGTTAACCTCCTCCAATTTTAAATAGTTAATGGGCAGGGAAAACATCGCCATGGAAATGACGTTGTGCAATCGCCGGGTGTTCCTTGACACTGGATTTTCTGTTTACGCTTTTTGAAAATTCTTCCAGGTGATGTTTTCTCTGTGGTTGAAAGATGTGTTTTTTGTCACACGACGAGCAGAGTACCCACCCTACGGGCGGTTTTGTTCAAGCATGCAACACGTTCTCTGACACATACCTTTATTTTGACGGTGTACAGGCAACGGACTGCTCTGTAGAGGAAAACTAAATAACCCGGGTTACATGTAATGAAGCAAAAACATATCTACTGCTTTCCATTCAAAACAGCTCAGCAGTACTGGAAAACGTGGGGACAGGAATACGTGCAATGTAAATGGTGGAGGCTTGTATATCCCTCCCACTAGAGGTGGTGCTACACAATACACCATTTACATGGAAAGAAAATGTGTCTGCATCCCCTCCTCACCCCACCCCTCACCCCTCCAAGACCACCCTGCAAAGATAAAAACATTCCTATACATTAATTGGGTCACGCTGATCGTCTGGAGCAAGTTTAGATGTAATTGGCCCAGAACTGTAGGAGAAGTAGCGTGAAAACACACACACACAAACACACAACATAAAATAAACACACAAACACAAATAACACACAAACACACAAATATAACACTGGTCCGTGAATGACAGTAAGGATCAATGCCAAGCAGTGTTACCAGGTTTTCTGAATTTTGAATGTTTCTGCATTTTTCCTTATTTTCAATTTATTACTATGGGTACAGTCCTGTAATCCGCTTGAAGATTTTACTTGCAAACATGATACAGTATATGTTTTCTGTGTTTTTAATTTTTGTTATGTGTTACATTTGCTAATGGGGGGGGGGGGGTAACCAAGGAAGAGTCCACCCTGAGTGCCAAATATTCTGGGTACGCCCCTGATATATATATATATATATATATATATATATTTTTTTTTTTATTATGATATAGATATGTAGATATTGTTGTGGGCCGGGTATCGGCGACGAGCAAGACCGCTAGATGGAGCAGTAGAGGTCGGCTCCACCGAACACCCGGAATTTATAGGTCGTCACCCCGGACCGGATAACTCCGGAGCCAACGGGTTCCCTTATTCGGACCGAAGATCGCCCAATGAGGTCGACCGCGTGGGATAGGGTCGATTGCCAAATTTCAATTTACCTAAAAACCCACGTTGTCCAAAACTACTGGGGAAATTCACCCTCGCGGAGCTCGATGCAGAACGAGCCGTTAGCGTGCTGGAAACCGTGCGTAACCTGAGCGGATGGTTACCAAGGTCCGTCGGTCCAAATGCACAATTTGCCGCTTCCAAATTTCCAAACACGCACCGTGCTAAACCCAATAAAAGAAAACACAGAAACGAGCTGAAACATTTAACAGGGGATTTATTTATAATGGGGGGGGGGGAGGGAACACACAAAGAGCAGAGTTTAATGACTAAAGCTGTTATCACTGGGCTGCTACAGCTCGCGACTAGTTGGAGACACCAAAATTGCGATAAAACCGATAATTTTTCACTTTGGAATCAACACTGAATTTAATACTAAAACACATTTGCGTATGTCTCACGAATATCGCACGAATGTCCACGAACTCCCGGCGAAATTTGGGATGAACTTCGCCTGGAGTTCGCATACATGTCGCACGACATTCGCGCGAACGTTCAGGTGACAAAACTGAGATTTTTTTGGCAACATGCAACTGTCGCGCGACGGTCACACGAACGGTCGTGCGACCATCGCACAAATGTCATGCAACAGTCGCACCGACAACTGTGCGTGACAATTGAGAAATCGGGACCATAAATATATGAGGCCTCTCCTTCAGCATCTTTGTCAGTTGGGACGAGTAGAGAGTACCTGACTGAAGTACTACAATGGTGTGGGAGCTGTGCCATGGCAGAAACAAGGATGGTGGGATTAACAGGAAATTGCTGACCAAGCCTGATTGTTCAAGTGTTCTGGTTACTTGTCAACGTTGCACCACATACTTGTGTGTACACCAATTGTTCATATCTGGCCTTGATAGGGGCTTGTGGGTGGTGACCATATTTATGTGTGTGACCTAATTATGTAAAAATATGTGTGACGTGATTTATGAATGATGGAAGGTGAAAGGAATGAATGGGAAAGTGAAAAGTTTGCATTGAAGGCTCATTACTCAGAACAGGAAGAAAGAGGACAGACAATGCTAGGTTTACAATATGACTATGAGTTTTTATTACGAAATCTTTAGATTCGTAGTATATTGATGACTTCCGTCATCTGTTGTGTGTTTGTTTGTGTGTGTGTTTGTTTGTTTGTAGGCACGATAACTCGAGAACGGAAGAAGCTACTATGGTCCAAATTACACCACGTGATTCAGAGGGTGATGGCTAGCGCTGATTAGATTTTGGTCAAAATCGGTCAAAGGGTCAAGGTCACAGTGATGTCAAACATTCGATTTTTTTGATGGTTTGGTACAGAATCATCGTAGAAAACTTCTGGTTTGCGTCGCTACCTTCTCTAGAGACAGCTTTTATTAGACAAGGTCACAGGTCAAGTTGAACGATTTCGTAAGTACCAGTCTATGACTGCTTGTTTGTTTGTTTGTTTTTTTTTAGTCATATCTGGATTGAACTATTGTGAATACTATCTACATTACATTGCATGTCACATTTGTCGCACCTTCTGACTCACGGAAACTAAATTGAGAAGGGTTCGAGACCGGTTCGAGACAAACCGGCGACGACTCTGTGACTATTTTGAGATAAAATTTGTCGCACGAATTTTTTGAACATGTTCAAAATTCCAGCGACACCAGAGCGACGTCCTGCGACTCACACGAGGAAATTGAGAACCACCACGAACGTTTCCAGACATTTTGGAGAATCCCGTTCGCATTTTGTCGCGAGCTGTCGCAGCCCAGTGAGATACAGGCTTAAGCAATGCAAACAATGTATAGCAAAGAGCACTTAACAATTCCTACTTACAGACGGGGCCCAAGGACACACACACGCACACACAAATACCCAAAAAGAAGTGATGGCCGCGGCCTTAATTGAAGGTTCCCAGCTCGAGGGAATATGAGCTGGGAACAGAGCTATCTCGGACCTTCCGCCTCGTGCGGTCTTCGACGTCCTGGATCGGCGGGACTCAAACCGCAACTCGATGCGCTGCAAGCACCAGGTACGGAGGGCAGCGTCGGGCTCCCGCACGCGATGAGACCAGAGCCAGCGACGAGACGAGACCAGAAGCCAGCGACAGGACGAGACCAGAAGAACCAGACACTGCGCCGTCCTGTCTATTTTCTTTCTTCGCTGGCGTCTGGGGTGGGGGGGGGGGGCGTGTCTCGCCCCTCCGCACACCTCATTCGCCGGGGAAATTGGTCGTCTCTCCATGACTGGTCGGGGGGGGGGGTGTCGGGGCATCTCGATCCCCCGCCCCCTGAAGAGGCTCAGCTTTCTGGAGCTCGCTCTGCGCCCATTGGGCTGAAAAATGACGCATACCCTCATTTGGCGCCAGGCCAGAACGAAACGCTTCGTGAGCACGCGAAGAGGCGCGGACAATGCCGTGAGCAGAGTGTCAGGATGGAGCGAAGGTGTTGTTGTCGTTGTTGTCATAAGTGTAAAAATCCAATCTATAAAATAACTCAGCGCATGTGCACTTAATCCCATTAGACACCGGGGAAAGGGAGCTATGTATCCACATTTACTTATTGAAATAACTGAGCGATAGGGACTCTGAATGTTGAGTGCTCATGGCTTCCAGATTCTATAAATATATATATAGACAACAATATATAGATCTATAAATATATACACAAATATATCTTTTGCCCTACATAGCATTTATAGGATAATCCAGGAATGTAAACAAGGGCCAAATGATAAAACTTTACAAATCACAGAAATGTTTTTAAATTCTTTCATCATCAGAAAACGTTACTCCACACGGAGAGGCAAAGGAATCCCATTCAAACTGTCGCTCGTCTTGGTTTCGTGTGATTGTGTCCTTGGTCAAGATAACCCCCCCGATAGGAACGGTCCACGTGATCAACCCAAGGGCTTGGAGAGCTGACTAAACGAATGGAGGAGAGAGAGAGAGCACGTGTCACACACAGGACGGGAGTTTGTGAAACTTCTCGTCCATTTCGCAGCACATCCCGGTCTGCCGGAGAGTGGTGCGGATCGCGCTCACCGCGGCGCTCTGAACCTTCACACGAGCGTCGTGTTATCACCACATCGTACGGACAACGCTCAGTCCGTACTCAACGTGCATCGACGGCACGTACTTTGTTCTCGAAGAGACGACGGAATGAGTCGAAATGAGTGATCGGTGAAAGAATGAATAAAACGTGCATCCACACAAAGAAGAAGAAGAGGAAGAAGAAGAAGAAGAAGAGTGATGATAAAAAGAAAGGAAACGACAAAGGAAAAGAAAGATCGGAAGCCGTGGCGCGGCATCGCAGCCCACGCGAAACGCCTTTCACCTCAGGCCGCACTCACGTAGTGTTTGCTCGGCGCTCTGCGCTTCTGGAAGTCCTGCACGCGGACATCGGCGACAACCCTGCGAACCATCGTCAGCAAGAGAGGCACGGGGAACACAGATACCGATGAGGCGATGTATCTAATATCTTTTTTTTTGTTGTTTCTTTTCTCCTCCTCCTCCCTGAATCCGCCCTCAGCCGCTAAGCCACGCCCATTAGGCGCTCAACGGCGAAACCACGCCCATTAGCGCTCAACGGCGAAACCACGCCCATTAGGCGCTCAACGGCGAAACCCACGCCCTGATAAGTTCAACGGCGAAACCACGCCCATTAGGCGCTCACGGCGAAACCACGCCTTGATAAGTTCAACGGCGAAACCACGCCCATTAGGCGCTCAACGGCGAAACCACGCCCATTAGGCGCTCAACGGCGAAACCACGCCTCCACGCACTGCCAAAAAAACCGTTTAATTCAACTTCCCGTTACACTGTGTGTTGTCTGCAGTCAAGGATAGACTCGAAAAACATTGAAATGTTCAAATGTTCGTTGTAAAAGACATTGTTTAACATCATGAGTTATCTGCTGTCGCATTCCGGAAAGAGGATAGTGGTGCCAAGGTGGCTACCTGGGCAAAGAAATGCACCTTGGGTGATTTGTCACTGCCTTCCCATTGGATTTGAACCTCAAATCATGAGATATAAAAGCTCAGCCAATTGAGCCAACGCAGACCCCATTTGGACTTCGCACTCACCTGTAAATCAAACAGAGTGATCTCAAGGCAACAAAATAATTGGCTGAAAGACTGATTGTGAATATAATTGCTTCTTTCTTCACTCTTTGTACCAAATCTTCCCTCTTCCACAAGTGAAGTACATATCGATGTTTTCATCTTCCTTCTGTTTCCATCTGTCATGGATGAACAGATATACACATGTGCATTCATGACAAGGATGTGAAACAGTAAACATTAACATGAACTTGAAGGGCTTCAGTAGATAAAGAACGAATCAACAGTACCTGGGATTTGCATCATCAGGAGATGTGTGTTCAGATGTAAAAGTCAAACAGATTAACCCAAAGAATAGGAATTCCACTGATGATACAGCTTGAGTGTTCACCATGACAACGATTGTGTTCACCATGACAACGATTGTGTTCACCATGACAACGATGGCACAATAGGAAGGAGCAAATTGCTGCCGGACAATCATATCCCTGGTTCTTACACTGATCACTGCATAATGTCATCCATCCTTCACACAGGACCAGTTGAAAGTAAACCCATTGAGCACAATCCCAACCTCAACGAACAAGGAGGGGAGCCTCATGCCATCTTGCATCAATCACGGAGGTGGAATTCATCATCGCAAAGGTCTGATCGAACCGGCTCAGGAATTCGATTCTTGATGAGCTCCTCAGATGTCTGGTGCATACTTTCCTTTCTGAGTTTCAGAAAAATATAAAATAAAATAACGGAGCATGGAACATCAGGCAACCCCCTCCTACCATGATTCTGATCCCCCGACAGAGAGAGAGCGCAGCTGGCATATGTCTCTGGCGATGTCGAATGTATAATATATTGTTACAGATCAGTGTATTAATTTCATTATGCTTTGGTGAAGTTTATATTGGTTGTTACGTTTCATGTTAAGTCATGACAACAACAACGAAAATAACAAGCTCAAATGAGCTAAGATCCTCGTCCTCTTAATGATGACGTCATAAAAACGAATATGACGTCATTGTGATGTAGCAGGTTTGCGATAAATTATCTGTGCTAATGCCCGGCTTGATTCCGCAAACAAAATTCAAACAGCTTGCCTAGTTCGGAGATAATGGTATAGGCGATTTCCATTAGCGGCGACATTATGAGGTCAACTTTTTTTCTAGGAAGAATTTCCAAAATCGGAGATGGTTACTGCCTGCGCGTGGCTTTCTGCATATACATGGCAAGTTTCACGAAGATCCGATGAAAACTCTGGGTGTTGAAACAAAAAATGTCAAAAATAGGAATGACGTCATAAAAATTGATATGACGTCAGATGGATGTATCATATGTGCGGTAATTCATCTCTGCTAATGCCCTGTTCGATTCCCACAAACAGAATTCAAAAAGCTTGCCTAGTTTCGGAGATATTTTTTAGGCGATTTCCATTAGCGGAGATATTTTGACTCATATACTTTTTTTTCTAGGAGGAATTTTCAAAATCGAGATGTGTTACTGTCTGCGCAGGAATTTTTACATATATACGCCAAGTTTCGGGAAGTTTCGATGAAAACTGGCGGACTGTTGAAAACAAAAAAGTCCACAAGAAGAACAACAACGTGAGTAAGACCAAGAGATCCTCCACGAGGATCTAAAAAGGGGCACCGCAGTTTTAGAACGGAAGGAGTTGAGGAGGATGAGGAGAGAAAGAAGGTGTGGACATTTTCTCCTGAGTCGCCAAGCTCTGTTCCAAGTGGTGCAAATCATTTTAAAATCGACATACCCGGTGAAGGGGGAATCTGGGTCTTCTTTCTGCGAACCGGTCGCGGTTCAGTGACACCCATTCCGTGACCACGACGGCTCAACTTCAACCCGCTGTGCGTTTGTCTGTGGAGATTCAGTTTTGCTTCTTAAATCATTCCCTGTGAGGTTTTCTTCGCTGAACTCCCTCCACTCGTGGAACCGACCTGTCAGACATTGCTCTGCTGTTATCTCGGCGACAATTTCAAAGCCGCCCCTTGTGAAGCCGCCCCTTGTGAAGCCGCCCCTGTGTTGAAGCCGCCCTTGTGAAGCCGCCCTTGTGAAGCCGCCTCTTGTGAAGCCGCCCCTTGTGAAGCCGCCCACTTTGAAGCCGCCCACTTGTAAGCCGCCACTTGTGGAAGCCGCCCCTTGTGAACCGCCCCTTGTGAAGCCGCCCCTTGTGAAGCCGCCCCTTGTGAAGCCGCCCCTTGTGAAGCCGCCCCTTGTGAAGCCGCCCCTTATTGAAGCCGCCCTTGATGAAGCCGCCCCTTGTGAAGCCGCCCCTTGTGAAGCCGCCCCTTGTGTACCCTCATTGGGGTAAGTTTTGGATGATTTATGTGCCGTTTTTGAGAAGGTATTCGGCCGGTTGACTGGTGCGTACTCTCAGAGCTTATTAGTCCCTCCAACCTCACCTTGTCCTTCAATCGCCCTTTACATCTTGGAGTTCCCGTCTTCATCATCCGTGATACAGCTTGACCTGTGTAATCTGGTTCTTCTCTACGTTTCATTGATACAAGGACTTCACCTTCTCAGGACTTGCAAAACACGACTGTTCAGTCAGCTTCATCATGTGCGCACCCTCCCGACTAGGTCCCCTCAACCATGTTCACCTCTGACCTTTCACCCATTTATAACCCACGAGGGTTTACTGTGCGAACTGCTGGAGAAAGATAGAGGGAGAGGGGTGGGAGAGAAGGAAAGGGGTGGGAGAGACAGGGATAGCAACAACAACGAAATAACAAAGCTCAAATGAGCTTAAGATCCTCGCCTCTTAATGATGGACGTCATAAAAACGAAGTATGACGTCATGTGATGTAGCAGTTTGCGATAATATCGTGCTAAATGGGCCCGGCTTTATTCCGCAAACAAATTCAAACAGCTTGCTAGTTTCGGAGATAATGGTGTAGGCGATTCCATTAGCGGCGACATTATGACGTCAACTTTTTTTCTAGGAAGAATTTCCAAAATCGGGGATGGTTACTGCCTGCGCGTGGGCTTTCTGGCATATACATGGCAAGTTTCACGAGATCCGATGAAAACTTGGGTTGTGAAACAAAAAAAATAGTCAAAAAATAGGAATGACGTCATAAAAAAATGATATGGACGTCATAGTGATGTATCATATGTGCGGTAATTCATCTCTGCTAAGTGCCCTGTTCGATTTCCCACAAACAGAATCAAAAAAGCTGCCTAGTTTCGGAGGCTAATTTTTTGCGATTTCCATTAGCGGAGATATTTGACGTCATAACTTTTTTTTTCTAGGAGGAATTTTAAAATCCGGAGATAGTACTGTCTGCGCAGGAGTATTTCTACATTATACGCCAAGTTTCAGGAAGTTCTCGATTTGAAACAACTGGTAGGCTTGTGAAACAAAAAATCCACAAGAAGAACAACAACGGAGTAAGACCAAGAGATCCCACGAGGATCTAAAAAGGGCACCGCAGTTTAGAACGGAAGGAGTTGAGGATGGATGAGGAGAGAAAGAAGGTGTGGACATTTTCTCCTGAGTCGCCAAGCTCTGTTCCAAGTGGTGCAAATCATTTTAAAATCGACATACCCGGTGAAGGGGAATCTGGGTCTTCTTTCTGCGAACCGGTCGCGGTTTCAGTGACACCCATTCCGTGACCACGATCCGGCCTCAACCTTCAACCCGCGTGCGTTGTCTGTGGAGACTTTCAGTTTTGGCTTCTTAAATCATTCCCTGTGAGGTTTTCTTCGCTGAACTCCCTCCACTCGTGGAACCGACCTGTTCAGACAGTTGCTCTGCTGTTATCTCGGCGACAATTTAACAATTTAAGCCGCCCTAAGCCTTGTGAAGCCGCCCTTGTGAAAAGCCTAGCCCCTTGTTGTGAAGCCGCCCTTGTGCGCCAACGTCCGCCCCTTGTGAACCGCCCCTTGTGAAGCCGCCCCTTGTGAAGCCGCCCCTTGTGAAGCCGCCCTTGTGAACCCCCTGTGAAGCCGCCCCTTATTGAAGCCGCCCTTGTAGCCGCCCCTTGTGAACCGCCTGTGAAGCCGCCCCTTGTGAAGCCGCCCTTGTGAAGCCGCCCCTTGTGTACCCTCATTGGGGTAAGTTTTGATGATTTTATGTGCCGTTTTTGAGAAGGTATTCGGCCGGTTGACTGGTGCGTACTCTCAGAGCTTATTAGTCCCTCCACCTCACTTGTCCTTCAATCGCCCTTTACATCTTGGAGTTCCCGTCTTCATCATCCGTGATACAGCTTGACCTGTGTAATCTGTGTTCTTCTCTACGTTTTTCATTGATACAAGGACTTCACCTTCTTCAGGACTTGCAAAAACAGACTGTTCAGTTCAGCTTCATCATGTGCGCACCCTCCCGACTAGGTCCCCTTCAACCATGTTCACCTCTGACCTTTCACCCATTTATAACCCACGAGGGTTTACTGTGCGAACTGCTGGAGAAAGATAGAGGGAGAGGGGGTGGGAGAGAGGAAAAGGGGGGAGAGACAGGGATAGGAGTGGGTGAGGAGAAGAGAGAGGAAACAAGTGGGAGAGACAGAGGCGTGTGATTGAGAGAGGGTGGATGAGAGAGAGAGAAGGGGAGGGAGAGAG
>CM068963.1:51050442-51092929 GCA_035128595.1 Eptatretus atami
GCTTGCCAGGGTGGAAGGTAGCTTGCCAGGGTGGAAGGTAGCTTGCCATGGTGGAAGGTAGCTTTCCAGGGTGGAAGGTAGCTTTCCAGGGTGGAAGGTAGCTTGCCAGGGTGCTGCTCCCTTTGGCTGTCACTTCCAGTTACCTGTAAGCATTGAAAGAGTCCATCAATAACCAACTTGGAGCTTCTTTTTGGCTAATGGCTCTTTCCACAAGACATAGCCTCACTCCCATTATTCCCTCCCCAAGTTGCCCGAAAATAAGAACGGAAAGTTCTAATGCCCCACGAAAAAATGAAGTATCGTTACATTTCCTGCCAGAAAAGATGGACCTCTTTCAATGTCTACATCCGTTTGGGCCATAAAGACTTAATACTTGACAATCAGGACATTTCAGAAAGAAGGCTCTTTCCATGAAGTTTGAGGAAGGGTACATTCAAAATAGTTTACAAAGAGGAACAGGAAAGGATGGGGTGGGGGGAGGGTGTTGTGATTTTTTGAGAAAATTTCCAACATATAGGATCATAATTGAGTCCTAATGTCCACCAAATGCAAAATCACGGCATACGTCTCATTCTCCGCGAGGAAAGAAAAGAGATATTTGAAAAGCTTCATGAATTTCACCTCCTCAATGAAATGATACAAATTGACAATGAATAATGATCAGTCTATACTTAGAATCAAGTTGAATTCAGTGTTATCAATATCCATCCATCCATTGGGACCATACTCTGTGCAGCGCGTTGGTGATGCCTGAGCAGTCTCCTTGGATATTGGGCACAATCCTGGACGGGTCGCTACTTCGACACAGGATACCAGCAAGCTGGTACTCATTTTGCCTTCCTTGGAAGGATGACAGGCAGAGTCAACCCCACCTGGTATTAATTCAACAGCTGAGTGGGATTTGAACTCAGGACCCTAGATCCAAGCCCACCACCCTAACCATCAAGCAAACACTTATTTAACATCGGAATTCTCTCTTTCATCCTCACGTCCTCATGAGAAAAGTGACAGGGCACAAGTGAGTCATGGGGGGAAAAAAGTCTTCCAATTGAGAATTGGTCACACTGCTTCTGATTTCCATCACTCAGTTTCAGAGCATCATGTCCCAGAGGAAAGAGTTGGTGCAGTTCCATTGGGTGAATGATTCTGCTGTCAGGGTGGACACCTCCAATTTCAGTCATCTTATCCAAGAGGAGGAGGAGGTCGATGGGGTCTGACGCAGGTCACTGATATGGATGCAGTTGGCAGAAGGAGACGAGACAGACAAAAATTGAGATGTAAAGAGGTGGTGGATAGGGGCAGGAAGGAGAGAGGTTTGGCGCAGAGAGAGCGGCTGTTTGGGATAAAGAAAAAAAAACATGTGCGCCGACCATCACAAGAGGGTGACCATTACAAGAGTAGAAGTACATCCATGGGGAACATCACCATGAGGTCAAAGACAGGCTATCAATCTAGCAGACCACTGAAAACCACTTCAAAGTGAAGAGAACTCTGTGATGGATTGTGACTGACATGACCCCTTCACTATATTCCATGGTTCAGCACACATGGATGCCTGATCGGCTCTCACTCCGACCAGTTCATCTCAACTAACTTCCCTGGACCAGTAACATTGCGTTTTGCTGTTTCATTTTTACTAGCAGCAAAAGTACCCACCCTACGGGCCATCTTGCTGCAAGCATGCAACATCTTCTTCGAACACATACCTTTATTTGGGCAGAGTATACGCAACTGACAGCTGCCCCAATCACTCCAGGAAATTTTTAAATAAGTAGCCCGGGTTATGTGCATGAAGGAAAAACATACCTTCTACTTCCAATTCAAAACACCTCACTGTACTGGAAAATGTGGGGACAGGAACACTGGACGGTACTGTAAATGGTGAAGACTGGTAATACCCTGCCCCACCTGGAGGGGGCGCTACACGATACACGTTTACACTGATATCACCAGGACCTGACAGATGAAAACGACATGTGAACGAATGCGTAGTGCGTGCGTGTTCCGTCCCTCGTTTCAACAAACGAGCACTTTTACACCGTCATTGCTAGAACGAAATATTTAAGTCAAATAGTCTTTTTTTAACATAATATTGAAAATTTGAACGAAAGAGTGGCAATTTCAAGATGGTTAACCATAATTGTTTTTTTTTTTCCTGGATAAATAGTAAATGTTGTCATTTTAAAAGTTTATTTTAAACTTGCCCTGCGCGTTCGCAAGCCCCATCCATGTACGTCCTTCCATCGGCGTTCAGAAGCACCCAATTTAGTGACTATTATGCCGTTGAAGGACATTCCGAGCAAACTTCTGAAATATTGCACACTCTCTTGGGGACAAATTCCCATACAACAGCCAATGGAAATGGGTTACTGCTCCTGTGTCCATCTTGTCCACCCCTCTTTATTACCCGTATTCCTTGTTTGTCCGTTTCTGTCTATTTTCACCTTTGGCCCTGCTGTTGCTGTTTCCCCCTTCTCTTTCTGCTGTATCTTTTGTTATGTTGCGTCCTGATTCATTCTGTGTTACAGCTCTTTCATGAGCCTTGAATTTTTATACCACAAAAAAAAGAGAATTTGTGACCCCCCCCCCACCCCCCTTTCCCCATGACTATCAGCATCAGTAAAGATAAAAACACCCCGATCCACTAATTGGGGTGATGCTGATCCCATGTAGCAAGACTGGAGGTAATCGGCCCAGAACTTATGGAGGCATATACAGTACTGGGTAAGTTAGAGGCGACGAAAAACAGGTTGGTCAGAATCTAAAGCAGGTATTTATTTTATTTATTTATTTTTACCAAACGTCCCCAACCCCTCGATCTCTGTACCCACCCTACCCAGTCGCACCCAACTGCTCCTGGACTCTATCTTTTACACCTGAGAATGTGGGGAAGGTTCTTTCAACCCTCGATTCTGACTCTACAACTGGGACCGGACGGCATCAGCTCAGGTGTCCAAAGGCCCTGCTCTGCTGCTCTTTCACATGCGCTCTCTGCCCTTAATACCCTATCATTCTCCCTCGGTCATCTTCCATGTGCTTTGAAATGAGCAAACATCACTGCATTACATAAAAAATAGGTGTAAAAATGGATCCACATATTTCCAATCATCAATGCCATGGAATCCATCATCACAGTTGATATGAAAACCTTCCATTTCTCCAACAACCTCATTTCAGATCACCAATCTAGTTTCAGACCAGGTCACTCTGCCTTCAACATACTGTTTCTACTCACCAAATAATGGGTGGAGGTCCTCAATGTCATACATGAGATCAGGGTCGTCTCTCTGGACATATCTCAAGCTTTCGATAGTCCGCCATCGTGCCTTACTCTCCAAACTCTCTGCCTATGGCATCCAAGGCCAACTCCACACATGGCTTACAGATGTCCTCGACTCTCATTGCCAACGTGCAGCTCTCAACAGAATCCTTTCATCTCCTCTCCCGATCAAGGCTGGACTGCTCCAAGGCCATGTTCTGAGCCAAGTCCTATTCCTAATCTTCATCAAGTACCTCTCTAACTCCCTGAAAAATGCTCTTTATCTATTTGCTGACGACTCCACCTTCTGCTGTGACACTCCTCCTCATCATTCAGATAGGCAGGCTGCAGCCTCTCCCTCTTTTCAGAACTTGACAAAATCATAAGCTGGTCTAACACTTTTTCATGTTTCTTTCAATCCTGATAAATCTCACACTCTCACTCCCTCTCTGAAAGGACCATCTGGAAACCCCTCCTATCTACTTTCTTAACAATCCTCTTGAGGAAGTTCAGTCTATCAAACTCCTGGCTCTCACAATCAGTCATGATCTTTCTTGGGCAAACCACATTTACAAGTTGGCCTCCCAAGCCAGTCGCTGATTGGGCATCCTCCATCATAGAAAGTCCTTCTTTGGCACTCCTGAACTTCTATCCACCAACAACACTTTCATCTGCAGCTTGATCGAGTACTACTCTCCCCTCTAGGTTGGCAACCGTCTCACATCTTGCTAAGTTGACGCCATGGAAACGAAGGCCTTCAAGATTATTGGAATTCCCCCGATGAAGCTGAGTCTATGGGTCTTACTACGACATCACAGACAGGTCTCTCTGTCTTGTATTCCCTCCCTTCTGGTCTAGCATCCTCTGCCCTCTCTGTGCTTTGTCCTTCACAGGTTTCTGCAGGGGACACGCAGTCCACCATCGACCCCCATCTGGTGAAACTCCAAAAATCCAGAATTACTGCTCACCTCCACTCATTGGTTCTTCTTTTTTTCCCTCCTATGGAACCAACTTCCACATTCTCTTCAATTTCAATCTTCCCTCCAGATGTTCAAGACAGCTGTCCACCACCATTTCAGGTCGTCCTCTATGCAAAACTACAATCTTTTCGACCCCAGTTAACTCCAAACCTCTCTTTTTCCAGTTTTTCCTGCCTGAGTGTTTGCTTCTGTGTACGTACATCTTGTCCCTCAAACCTCCCCCATGCTTCCTCCCCGACTCCTCGTTCCTCCCCACATCTCCCTCTATTTTATCCTTCAACCCTGTAGTTGGTGTTTTCCCCCACTCTCCACTGCTCCTTTTGTTATGTTGCATCCTGATCTGTTCAGTGTTCTAGCTCTTCTACGAGCCTCGACTTTGTATCCAAAAAAAACAACCATTCCACATGTATAGACGAAAATCCTGTCATCTTCTCATTCTGGCTGGTGAAGAGGTAATTGGGGGGGGGGAGGGGTGGATTATTTTGTGACCATGACCTGACCTTGGATACCCTGAGCATGTTTGCACAATTTGGTGGAGATCGGCCCAGCTGTTCTGGGTGTGCCTTTCATTCCTCTTCTACATAAGGTTAAACGTTTAAATGTGTCGATCAAGGAAGCTGCTGAATTTAATCGGTGCTCATTTTCTCTGGAGAAGGACCAAATCTATGCACGTTATTGGAACATCCTCTTGTGACCCACTATTGCCATCGGATTTGTTTTGTTAGGATATACAACCATTACTGTGCTGTCTGTGCTATCCAAAATATAGTATTTGTGCATCTTTGGCTGCAATCAGCGATTTACTGAAAATATTGTCATTGTAAGATCCTCATATTGTGTATGAGATTGGGGTGGGGTAAACTTGACCAACACGAAAAGACAATGCACAAAATCCCAATCTGATCACATTGTTGGTTGTATGGCTTCAACTCTGCGAGAACATATCAAGGTCTGGCACATGTCAGCATCATTGTCTCTGAAGAACACAACTTGCAGATGAAATGTTATACTGAACCTTTGTCTTCTTTCAACAATGCTGCACTCGAGTTGGCATTGTTCTGTGTAAATTTAAATGTCCCCCCTCCCCCCCATCCCCACGTTCTGGTCACTGAAACACGGAATTGCTCTTCCTACCCATCCGGCAATTGGATGGTGCTCTGCATTTGAGACAAGAGTTATGTTCGACAATCTCTTGGGCTTTTTAAACTGTTTGGCATCTGGTACAGCTTGCCAACTTCTCAGCCAGGGACATCTCGGACCCACTACTACTACTTCTTCTTCTTGTGTATGGCAGCTTGGTTGCCATCGCAAATAATGCAATTCACAACATGACATTTCCATAAAATTTATTTTTGGGCAAACTTGCACATAGATTCTTATACACAATTTGAAGCAAAAATGAAACAGCGGCAGCACCTTCACGGCACAAAGATATTGCAAATTTGAGATGTACAATGTAAAAGCAGCAAGCTGCAGGCTTTAAAAAAAAAAGTGCGAACGTTAAAATTTGCAAAAGCAATTTAAAATACAATTTAAAACAACATGGCTGGATAAAAATCATATGTTCAAGAGTGCATACACCTGCAAAAAGAAATTAAAATAATAAAATAAAATAAGAAAAGTACAATTAAAAAAAAAAATCACAACTTTGGTACAAGTGCAGCCATTCCAGTGTGCACATCAGCCTGGTTTGAATATCGGGAAGTGGGTGAGGGGGGGGGGAGGGGCAGTAAAGGCTTTGCTCGGTATAAACAGTCACAGGAAGAAATCAAAGAAGAAGTTTCACATCACAGAAAGATTGTGAAACAGCAGAAGGTGTATCCTGGCCGGAGAGTATGGCGTACGAGTAAGATAACACCGGATAAATGACTACGACCAATACGGTGCGAAGAAGCTCATCTCATTCACAAAGGATAGGAGTCGAGCTGAATCGACCTCAGAAATCACAGCAAATACGGTTTTCATTGTCAGGGGAGAAAACTTCAGTGGTTGAATGTGGCACAAGTCGAACGAGTGATTCGCGAGATTGGAAATTATGGCTTCAGACGAATGAAATGTCACGAACGCTTTGACACAGACAATGGCATGTGCAGTGTTTTGGTGTCTGCTTGATTGACAGCACATTGGCAGACACAAAGAAAAAACAAAATGCACTACTTCCTGCTTTTCACATAAAAAAAAAGGCTCAAGTGAGACCGGTGATCTTTACAAGACCAAGTGTTAGAGCAACTGTGGTTTGAAAAACTGGTGCGAGGTTATGATTTGTGCAAAGCCACAGGAGCCACAATATTACGATGTATTTTGCAAAAATAAAAGTAAAAATTCAACGACAAATAATCATGAAACCATATTTCCTGTTGATTGCAAGGATATTGAAACCAGCTCATTG
This sequence comes from Eptatretus atami, assembly GCA_035128595.1. Classification (NCBI taxonomy): domain Eukaryota; kingdom Metazoa; phylum Chordata; class Myxini; order Myxiniformes; family Myxinidae; genus Eptatretus; species Eptatretus atami. The sequence continues at coordinate 51,057,071 of CM068963.1, forward strand.
AAAAAAGAAAAACTTGAGATGATGCTTGGCATTGTTTCTGCACATAGGCTCCAGCTCATTGAAAAAAGAAAAACTTGAGATGATGCTTGGCATTGTTTCTGCACCTGGGCTCCCTCTCCCTCTCAAGAGAATAAGTATGAAAAGTAAGGAAAGAAAAGGAATTTTTTTTAAAAACCGGAGGAAGAAAAGGACAGAGCAACAGAGATGAGTGAGAAAAGGTATTAAAAGAAAACTCCGGCGTCGGTGGGTCAGCATAGGTTCTTCATAGGTGGGTCAGCATCGGACCCCTCTGCAGGAGGCTCTACGGAACACGAGGGAAACATCAAGGGCCATTGTTATTAGCGAATGCATGTTTGACTGGGATTCAATTCCAATTCAGCCCGCTGGTTGCATCATTATTGAGGAACAGCTGTGGTGTTGCCAATGCCCCATAATCGGTTCAAGGCAAAAATATGGAAATTGGTTAAGGTGGCAGTGACAACTCACCTCCTCTTCACAATAGATACAGTGGGATCTTTAACGTCCACCAACTAATGCCGGCATGCGGGAAACCTGGATTAACGTTCATCAGAGAGACGGCACACACATTGATGAATTGTCCTGTCTGCGTGACGCCAGGATGAGAGTTTGTAGCTGGGCCAAGAAACGAACCCAGGCTAGACACATCTCAGAGGTGAGTGTGCATATCTCTACGTTATGCTGTCAGCTCAATGGAACATTCAAAAAAAAATTAATGTTCTTTGCCTACCTTTGAAACCAAGAAACAGGCATTGTGTCTTTGTTTCCAAAACTTTGTGAAGCTATATTTATACTTCATCTTCATTATAATAAAGCTTCGTCTTTGTTGTAATTTATTCCATTATAATGTCTGAACATAACCACTCACCACGTTGCCTTTTTTGTCTTCATTACCTGTTGGCGCATCCCTTGTCTGCTTATTCCCCTTTGTTCCAGTGTTTAGCTGTCATTCTAGCTATTACATGTTTGCTCCCAACATCTGTCCATCTGGCTCTTCCATGAGCCTGAAACCCCTCACGAAACAAACAAACAAAAACACCTTTAGTGTCCACTTTTCCTTGACCACATATCACATGTTTGAGGAGAAAATTACTTGAGAAAATGCAACACTTATGGTCACACACAAAGGTGCAAAGTACCAATTATTCGACATCAAGTGTGGCCTGGAGGGACACACACTCGCCTCTTAGCTGTCCAGCCTGGGTTCAAATCTCGGCGCAGCTATAAACTGTCATCCCGGTGTGTCACGAGCAGGATGATGAATCATTGTATTAATCCGTCCCTCGGATTGATGTTAAACTGGGCGTCCCTTCTGCCGGCATTAGTTAGTGGGCGGTAAAGATCCCACCGTGTCCATTGTGGAGAGTAGGCGAACTATTGCTGGCACCCTGAACAAATTACAAATTCAAATACCTGAACAAATACAAATACCCAAAAGACCTAAAAGACTCAAAAGATCTAAAGACTAAAAGACCCAAAATATCTAAAAGACCTAAAAGACCCCAATGACTTTAAAAATGCAAAATACCCAAAAACCCTGAGGAAACAAAACACTCAAAAGACACTGAGGACCCCGAAGACTTAAAATACCCAAAGGACCCATTGGACCAAAAAGACCCAGAGGATGCAAGAGACTCCAACAACTCAAAACACCCAAAAATCTAGAAGACCCAAAATACCTCAAGACCCAAAATACTTTTTTCCAGGACCTGAAAGATGAGACTCAAAATACCTCGAGAACCCAAAATCCGAGATGACCCAAAAGACCTACCGACGGACCATCTTGGATCCATGGAAATTCTGCATCGTGTAAAATGTGATCATCTCACCCTAACATGAAACTCACCCTAACTATTTCACTCAAGCCGACTGGCAGGGTCTCCAAGCAGCCATCAAACTTATAGACTGGTCTCCTATCGCTACTTTCTCCAACATCAACTCATCCTGGAAATCCTTCAAAGAAACTTGCTCTCCCTCATGCACCGATTTATCCCCTCTCGTCTTCAGTTGTCCTACCCTTCCTCCCACCCTTGGTTTACTGAAGCTTGTGGCGAGGCAGTTGTCCTGAAACAACTTGCCTTTGCCTCATGGAAAGCAAACCCAACTGAGGGGAATCTCAGTTCCTTCCATAAAGCTCGGAACAAGTGTGTATCTACCCTCAGGAGAGCCAGAAAACAACATCTTTCTGAACTCTCAAGTCTGAACTCAGTCTGAACTGAACTGATCTCAAGTCTGAACTCTCAAACCTCTCTCCCTCCTCAAAATCCTGTGGCGTCTAATCAAATCTGTTTCTGGTGTATGTTCCCCTCATCCCTCCCTTATCTCAAATGGCCGCACTGCTGATACCACACGTGAAAAAGCTGAATGCCTAAACTCGGTGTTTGCAGCTAAATCTTGTCCAAAACCCATCACTTTCTCTACCCACCTTACCCAGTCGCACCCAACTGTCCCTGGACTCTGTGTCCTTTTCTCCTGACAAGGTGGAGAGCTTGCTGTCAAACCTCGACTCAGATTCTGCAACCGGTCCAGACGGCATCAGCCCACGTGTCCTCAAAGCCTGCTCTTCTGCTCTTGCTCACCCTCTCTCTGTTCTATTCACCCTCTCATTTGCTCAAGGTCATCTGCCATCTGCTTGGAAATCGGCAAACATCACTGCCCTGCATAAAAAAGGTGCAAAAACAGATCCCTGCAACTACAGACCAATCAGCCTTCTCCCAATCATCAGCAAGGTTATGGAATCCATCATCGCTTCAGACATTAAATCCTTCCTCTTCTCCAATGGCTTGATTTCTGATCATCAATTGGTTTCAGACCAGGTCACTCTACCCTGGATATGCTGCTTCTGCTCTCCCAACAATGGATGGAGGTCCTCAATTCCAGACAGGAAATCCGAGCCGTATCCCTGGATATATCGCGTGCTTTTGACACAGTCTGGCACCCTGCCCTGCTCACCAAACTCTCTTCCCATGGTATCCAAGGCCATCTCCACTCATGGCTCGCAGACTTCCTCTCCTGTCGCAGTCAACGTGTGGTCCTCAATGGAGTTCTTTCATCCCTCTTCCTGTCCAGGCTGGAGTTCCTCAAGTAGCTTCTGGGCCCTGTTCTTTTTCTGGTTTTCATCAATGATCTCTCGACTCTCTGGAAAATCCTCTATATCTCTTTACTGATGACTCCACCCTCTGCCGTACCATCGGTCAACCCTCAGACCGGCAAGCGGCAGCTTCTTCGCTCACTGCAGATCTGAGTAAAATCACAAACTGGTCCAACACGTGGAACATGTCTTTCAATCCGGACAAATCTCACACTCTCACTATGTCTCTTCGAAAGGACCGTTTAGAACCCCCCCCCCCCCCCCATCCACTTTCTCAACAATCCTCTGGAAGAAGTCCTTTCTTTCAAGCTTCTGGTCTCACTATCTGCCATGACCTTTCCTGGAAAGCCACATTTCAAACCTCACCTCCAAAGCCAGTCGCCGAATGGGAATCCTCCGTCGTGCAGTCCTTCCTCGGCCCTTCTGAGCTCCTGACCATTACAAAGCTTTCGTCCGCAGCCTGATGGAGTACTGCTCTCCCCTCTGGGCTGGTGCTCCTGCCTCCCACCTTTCTCGGCTTCACGCTGTAGAAACCAAGGCATTTCAGATCATTGGCATCTCCCGCAATGAGGCTGAGTCTTTGGGCCTCTCACTCAATCACCGCAGGTTGGTCGGTGGTCTTTCTGTCTTCTACCGTCTCCTCTCCAGCCTCGCCCCCCCTGCTCTCTCTGCAATTTGTCCCCATCATATTTCCGCAGGGCACTCAAGGTCCGCCAACAACCCCTTCTAGTAAAACTACCAAAATCACGAATCACTGCTCACCTTCACTCTTTCATTCCTCTTTTTTCCAGCCTTTGGAATAAACTCCCTCACTCTATTCTTTCCATTCTTCCCTCCAGGCCTTCAAAACAGCTGTTCACCACCACCTCTTATCATCCCCATCCAAATCCTGATCTTTTCTACCCCGTTAATCCACCCCAAACCCACCTCCTTCAAATTCCCTGCTTTCTTCCTGAAAGTCACTGTGATGTCCATCTTGTATTCCCCATGTTCCCCACCCCATCCCTCTCCCTTCCACAGATCTCCTAATGTCTCTGTTCCCCACCGTTTTGTCCTTCCCACTCCCTCCCCTCCTGTCTCATGCCCCCCTTGATGTGCGTTGTGTGTTCGCTCTCATACGAGCCTCGACAAGGTATACAAAAAACAAACAAAAAAAAAACAGCAGTGAGGCGTTTTGAATGAAATGCAGTCGGTAGGTTTTTGCTTCATGCACGCAATGTCATGGTTTTTTTGTTTTTGCCTACACAGAGCTGTCAGTTGGCTATACACTGCCCAAATAAAGATATGTGTCAGAAAAACGTGTTGCATCCTTGGAACATGTTCGCCCATAGGGTGGGTACTCTGCTAGTAAATAATAATAATAAAAAGAAAACGTTGGCATTTCTCAGACTATGACGAGTAATGTCATTCTGAAAACATTAATAAGTCGGCTGACCGAGTCAGGTTTTAAATCAGCCTCGACAACTCGGGCAGCGCGGTACTCATGAATCAAAACACAAAAGAGATTTGATTGAGAAGATGAAGACATCCAAAGCTAATGCTGCACTTTGACAGCAAATGTACAGATTTAATTCAAAATATTTCTGGAAAAGATTTGGCAAGGTGTGCTGGACAGGGAGTATGAAATGGGCTTGCTTCCAAACAAGACCGAGGGTGAAGTTGATGGTGTGCCATTGCAAATCCCCACACTTCCCACCGAAAGCAAAGTTGAAAGATGGCAAAAGGTTTCACCAGGAACGACCCAATGTCTAATTTTGAGTTGAATTTTTTTCCCGTTTTGACCCTCATTACCCTAAATCCGCATCCACTGTGGCATGAACCGGGGGTCAAATCCCCCCAAAAATTGTTACATGTTTCACGCATCCCCCAATATTCATTGCATATACAAAGTTTCACTTAAAAATGTGCCCGTAATTGCTTCCAGGGAGTGGGGCCAAAAGTGATGCTGCCCTTGCATCTTCTTGCCATGTGGCGATCATAACTACCGAGTCTGTGAATTTCTGCCCAATTTAATTAGCCCATCCCCCGCACAGGGGGGAGACGGGGTTTTGCAATCACTTGTGTGTGTCTGACTGTGCATCTGTCTGGGCCGCAACTTTTCTTTTTACCATTTGAGCTTTTGTCATCAAATTTTCAACAAAGCTTTATTATGCGAATATGGACAAGACAAATCAAGAATTTGGTCAAAAGGTCAAAGGTCAGCATGACAAAAAAAAAATCATCAATTGTCATCCAATTGACCTGAAATTTTAATTATTATTTGAGCTGCTATCAAATTTTCAACAAAGCTTTATTATTAGAATACGAGGACAAATTAATAATATGGTGAAAGGTTAAAAGTTCAAAGGTCAGCATCGCATAAAATCATCAATTTTCATGCAATTGACCTGAAATTTTAATGATCAATTTATTTATTTTTTGTGTACCTTGTCGAGGCTCGTATGAGAGCTCACACACAACGCACAGTAAGGGGGGCATGAGACAAGAGGGGCAGGATTGGAAAGGACAAAACAGTGGGGAACAGAGACATTAGATCTGTGGAACGGAGAGGGATGTGGCAGGGAACACGTGGTATACAAGATGGACATTACAGGGACTTTCAGGAAGGAAAGCAGGGAATTTGAAGGAGGTGGGTTTGGGGTGGATTAACGGGGGTACAAAAAATTGAGGATTTGGATGGGGGACGATAAGAGGTGGTGGTGAACAGCTGTTTTGAAGGCCTGGAGGGCCATTTTTTTGAATTGAGCTTTTGTAATCAAATATTTAATTAAGCTTTATTGTGGTAATATGGAGAAGACAAATTAAGAATTTGGTCAAAAGGTCAAGAGGTTAAAGGTACCGTTTAACATATGGAAGAAGAAGTCCGGGTTCAAAGCGGACGGGCTTTGCATTTTCAGATGCTTTCTAGTTTCATCTGCATTGCAAATTACGAATGAATGTCCACTCTTCCTCTACAGTAGATAATTATCCCATCAAACACCCACATACTCAATCAAGCTAAAATTTCTGTACAAATCACCAATTGTTATGGTTCACTTGTTTGTCCGTCTGTCTCTGTCTGTCTACAAACATCAATTTATAAACCGAGGAACAACTTGATTTTAATTGAATGTTTTATTTTGAAACATGAATCGGAAAACGATCCTGGAGTTTAACATTATTTTATCTCTGAATTCATCCAGATTGAGCATGCGAAGAGAGCAGTGAGATATATATATATTTTTTACTCTGTCTTACTGTCTGGTAGTCAAATTCAAAATCATCCCAACCAGGAAACTTTTTTTTTTTTCAGGACGTCATAAAGGACACAACCAAGAGGCACAAAAAACTAATATAACGTGTTAAATAAGGTGGTGGATAAAACACTGCATCAAGAGCGGTAAACTTCCGGATTTACGACCTTTAAAGTCTTTATTTTATTTCAATTGAATTATATACTTGAACGCTGCAGAACACAAATCGCTTGTTTGCCGCTTTCAAAACCCTTCCGTTTAGCAGTAGTTGGACATGTTAAACAAGGTGGAATGTGGAACTACATCAGCGGCACTAAACTTGTGGAATTTTTTTATACGACCTTTAAAATCATTATTTTATTTCAATTGCAAATGGTGCAAATGATGTTTATTTTATACGTCCTGTACATCGAGTGCAAGGCATTTGTAGAAGGCTGGTAGGAGAGCCTAGAGGTATGTACACTCACCCCTGAGCTGTCTAGCCTGGGTTTGAATACTGACTCAGCTATAAACAATCACCCCGTTTGTTTTTTAAAATTCAGGGCTATTCCACCAATGTGTGCGTCATCTTGGAAAAGGACGTCAAGCCGGAGGACTGTCCTACCAATGGCAGTTGTTGGTGGATGTTAAAGATCCTCGGGTGTTTTTCACAAAGAGGTGGCGAGTTATCCCCAGCACCATGAACGAATTACAAATCCCTGCACCTTCAGTCAAAAATCTTGTTGTTGAGTGGAGATCCATCCAGGATTGTGTACGGCCTAGAAATCATTTCTTGACTTGCTGTTAATACCTCAAAGCTCTGTGAACGGTACGGGCCTCCATCATTATCAAATACTCTTGCAAAGGTGAAGTACAAAATCTTCACCATTTTCAACTGCTTACAGTGAAGACTATTTCCAAGATTTCTGGACAAGAACCCACTTTGCTTCGAGGTTTCTATTCTTGTCCATCTCATAATAATTTTCTATTGTTGCCTTTTGTGACGATGTTAACTCGACAATGCTATTTTGGTGAGTGCTTTGTGTATCCATCTTTAAAAGTGGTTTATTAGCCCCCTCTGGTGAAGCAATGCATACAACTCGGCTTTTCTTGCGAAGAAGCGTCTTTGTGTGCACGCGGAGGGAATAAAAAGGAATCCATCAAGGTTTAACCACCGACACTCCGCCCAGCCCTTTACCCCCTGAGGCAACAGTGAATCTGTCTGACCATTCACTGTTCCCTTCAGCACAAGGAACTTCTGTCTCGGGTATAAGCCCCTCTTTTATGAACACAATTATTCAACAAAGGAGATCAGTGTTTTTTTTTTTTACAGATTCCAATTTTTATATTCTTCATACAGTCTTGCAGGATGTTGCATGGTACATATAATACATATCTGCCATTTGTTCAAAAAGCAAATGCGATCTATAAATGCAAAAAAAAAGAGGAGATTGGCTGAAGAGGAACAACGGCCGAAAGGGATAACTTGGCAGTTTGACACATCGAGGTTTTGTAAGTGGACAGACAGTCTGAGAATGGAACTATTACGAAAGCTTCAACAATCCACTTGATTGATTGAGCTAATTAACGTTATATATTTTCCAATTTCCTGAATGCCGTTATGAAAGCTAACATAGATATTTAGGTTTGGATCATCGTGAATGGTCAACTTGTGATTTTTATTTTTTTAAATTTAGGTTTGGATCATTGTGATTGGTTAATTTTTTTAAATTTTTTTCATTTAATTAGCCTTGGATCATCATAAATGGTCAATTTATGCTGATTTGTTTTTTTTGTTTAGAATTCTAATTGTTTAATCGATATAAATTGCACATGTACGATGTACATGCATGCATACAATTCATCACGTTCCACTTTGTTCAATTCCCACTGGAATGTCTGCTGGCTATCTTGCTCGACCACACCCAACAGCAAATGAAAGACAAGTCATTAAAAGACTGCATTTGGCTGGGAATGCAAACGAGATGGAGGTAATGATAACGACGGAGAGGATTATATCAACTCTCTGCTCTTTGGTGTTTTATTGTTATTCTTCTCCTCTGCTCTTGTTACATCAACAAACAGGTTCCTTTTTAGAATACCCTTCTCCAAATAAGAGTTAGCTCTGCTGAATTAACAGACTAAAAAAAAAAACAAGCTACAAAACATTCTGAACTACTAATGTGACCATTAAAGAATCCAGATAATTTATGGCGAGTCAAAAGTCTGGAAACGAAAACACAGGGAGGATAGCAAAAAAAAAAAAAACACAAACAAAAACAAAAACAAACTTTTTGATATTTCCAGAATTTTGACTTGCCCTGTATATCCTAATAAAATGGGTCGGATATTCCTGAAATCCAAACTAAAACTGAGTGCAGGAGCAAGCATGCAACCAAACAACAAACCCACAGCATACCGGAACATCTTGTCGAGGTTTGAGCAAGAAACGTGTGTAACTGCTACACTGATTCTGCACCCTATAAACGTTCTCAAAGTCCGCAAGAACACGGAAAGAGAGCAATCCCTTCTCTTGCTTCTCCTCAATGAGGACGTAGGTTGAAGGATCACTTTGCCACAAAGGTGTCATCTTAAACTTGGCTTTGCGCAGGATCTGTAAATACAACAAAATAACATCAGAAAGGAGTAATTTTTTGTTTGGATTAAAGCACAAGTTAAAACGAGAAGGGCACTCAGTAGAGCGCATAACTCCACCATTCAATGCCTGATCCACGAGAACATTTCGGGCACACTACGTTTTTGAAATATCATGCTATACAGTACTATATTGTTTTTGGCTCGATCTCTCAATGGTGAAGAATCACTTTAAAAATTATCAGATCCGGATTCGGATCTTCACAAAAATTGAATCAATTCTTCCTTGTCACACACCCAACGTGTCCACCGAGTTTCGTTTGAATCCGGACACAACTTTTTGAGATATGGTGCGATATCTCATTTTTGGCCGTCTCTCTCAATGGTGAATAATCACTTTAAAAAATTCTCGTCGTCAGATCCGGATCCGGATCTTCACCAAAATTTAATCGTCACACACTGAACCTGTCCACAAAAGTTCATCCAGATCCGTCCACAACTTTATGAGATATCCTGCACACAAACAAACAAACAAACAAGCAGACAGACAGAAAGGGGTGAAAACATAACCTCCTTCACCTTCGGTGGCGGAGGAAAAAATGGAAAAGAAAAAGATAAAACAAAAGTCGAAGACACGTGATTCACCTGACGTATGACATCCTGTGCAGTGCTTGCTCTGCTCGTTCGCAACTTTGTGCTTGGCTGCTCTGGCAAGATATCGTACACAGTCACCAAGAACTCTTCGTTGTCATCAAGCTCTCCACTGGAATCCACACCAGCAAGACCCAGTTTTCCCATCCTCTGCTCAAATGCACACGAGGAAGAAAGCACAATATGCGAATGAATCGAGCACATCATCACCAACACCATGGAGTATGAAGTGAAAATAAAACTGGTTAAAAGGCATAGGGGAACATATTTGAACAGGTCATTCGACTTAAGGAAAAAGATAGGCATACATATCGAATCACGCATGATAAATTTGGTGTTCTAGCATGAGAAATGAAGCTATAACCAAGATTTTTCTTCCTCCGTCAACCACCATCCGGCACAGTCACCACTGCGTCTCTCTCGGTGGCAGTAATGGAGAGCAAGTAAATTGCTTCAGCAATAAGCTAATTAATTCACATGTACAAGCAAGATAAAAGTGTATCACGATACTCTTGCTCGTTTCCACATTGTTATTTCCTTTTGTTGGCAATTGTTTGCAATTTGTTTTGTAAAAAGATGGAAAAACAAACATTGTTGTTCTTCAGTTGTGTAGAAACAGGCATTTAACAGAGCATATTGTTACTCATTTCTCAAAGGACATAGATAGTTTTCATGAAGCTGGAGAAGAGTCACACCGATTGCATACGAACACACGCACACGCACAACTTCTCCGACTCTCACTTCCCACTTTTTAAGCAAACGTCACAAATAAACACACCGAATAGCAAGAGCATAAGAAACAGTTGGCACGGTGAAGAATTGCCTACTTGTCAAACATTGTCATCTCAGGTCCTCTGTGTTGTAAGCCCGAGGATCCTTCCATTACCCATCGTTCACTTTGATATTAAAGATGGATGCTCTCCGGTCTTGTGTGACTTGATAGTCGTACAATCGACGACGGTAGGCCTACTAATTGTTATTCTTTCTTTCTTCCCATGTGACATTCCAAATTATAGCTGTAATTGGAATTGGCTGGGAGAGGTGAGAATTCCGTTGCATTTTACGTCAAGCTTAGGTTTGCATCTGTGTTGTCACAAGTTATCCTGTTCTTGCTGAATAAAGCATATGCTGTACGAGTACAAACAAATCAAGCCCGTCTCTTTGACACTCCCTTCAGCTTATCTCAATTTATTCAGCAAGAATTTCATTAATGGATAAGTTCTTACAACGTGAATGGTTTGAGGCAAACCCAAACTCGAGCAGTGCTGCACAGAAATGGAACCATTGATTGGTACAAGATATTCCACGACCTCTTGAGAGCAATCGAGCGGCACGGACCAGAGAAGTTAACTATTCTGATAAACGATGTTGCTCCAAGTGTGTACGAGTACATAGCTGAGTGTGAAGACTACGGCACTGCCATGGAGACTTTACGAAACACGTATGTAAGACTGAAGAATGAAGTCTTATGCACAGCACCTATTGGCAAGTCACCGACAGCAACCGGGCGAAACTCTTGATGAGTACCTGCAGGCATTGAAGCATTTGAGTGGAGACTGTAATTACAAGGTTGTGACTGCTGAGAAATACGAGGAGGAGTCCATCACGGATGCCTTCATAAGTGGATTACAGTCTCATGTCATTTGTCAATGACTCATCGAGATTAAAACGTTTGATCTCCTGAGAGCTTTTGACCGGGCTTGGGCTCTTGATCAAGCTCAAAGGAATTCCGAGTCGTATACGGCACCTGTACCACCCCTGAACGTGGTCACAACTTCTTCGGTAGATAGACCAACAGCCGAAGCTGAAACAGGGACTCGGCAACCTACTCATACAGACGTCTCTCAAGTAGTAGCTGCTGCTGGAAAGCAACAGAAGTGCTTTTTATGTGGGAACTTTTGACACCCTCGACGAGTCTGTCCCACTTCGGATGCTGTGTGAAATAAGTGCCAGAAAACAGGACATTTTGCCAAGGTTCGTTGGTCGACTAGACTGGGCTGTAGGTCGAATGGGCTGCAGCCAAGCTCCACACCCAAACTCGAGCTACGATGTCCGCTGGACGAGTAGAAAACCTATCGAAAGCAACAGTTAACGTGCTTGTGAAAGCTAACAAGTGCAGAGCACTTTTGGACACTGGGAGCTCGGATGGTTTTATGTGCCAGAGGCTGGTTAATGCGTACAACCTTTGTGTACATCCTGAGTCAAGTAGAGTGTCAATGGCATCTACATCATTGTCAACTACAATGACTGGTCATTGTTTAGTGAACCTCGAGCTTATGGGCAGTAAATACTTTTCTGTTCGACTTTCCATCTTACCTGATCTTTGTAGTGATGTAATCCTCGGCCAGGATTTCATGAAACATCACGAGTGGGGGATTGTGCAGTTTGGGGGAGACAAGCCACTGTTCCCTGTCTGTGCGATAGGTACACCCTCTCCATACCTCCACCACCACTCTTCACCAATCTCACTCCTATTTATAAGTCCATTGCTGGTAGGTCAAGAAAGTATCGTGCACCAGACAGGCGTTTAATTGAGTTAGAAATAAGAAGGCTGCTCAAAGAGGGCATCATCGAGCCCAGCACCTTGTCCTGGTAAGTTCAAGTTGAAGTTACAATGAATGAGTGCCAAAAAAGGTCGATGGTGATTGATTATTCACAGACATTGAACCGCTTCACGCAACTAGATGCCATTGAGAGCCACATGTTGGCTACGAAAGGAGATGACATCAGTTACCCAAGAGTGGAGTTGGCCTTGGATGCCATAGGCAGAGTTAGGAGAGCAAGGCAGAATGCCAGACTGTATTGAAAGCTCGAGATATGTCGAGAGAGACGGACCTAATCTCGTGTCTGACATCGAGAGCCTCCATCCATTATTGGAAGAGCAGAAGCAGTATTTCCAAGTTCGAGTGACTGGGTCTGATTCTGTATTAATAGTCTGAGATCAGGCCATTGGAAAAAAAACAGGAAGGAATTGATGCCAACAGAGATGATGGATTCAATGACCTTGATTGGAAGTAAGCTGATAGGTCTCTGTTAAGTAAATCAGTTTTTGCACCTTGTTTATGTAATGTGGTGATGTTGCCCAGCTTTCAAGCAGCTGTAAGAACAGCTTGGGCAAATGATAGCGTGAAAAAAGCAGAAAGAGGATATGCAAGAGCAGCAGAGCAGGTTTTCAGGACACATGGGCTGATGCCATCTGGACAGGTTACAGAATCTGAGCCGAGGTTTGACAGCAAGCTCTCTACCTTGTCAGGAGAAAAGGACACAGAGTCCAGGAACAGCTGGGTGCGACTGGGTAAGGTGGGTACAGAAAGCGATGGGTTTGGTACACAAGATTTAGAAGCAATCACGGAATGTTTTCTGCCTCTCCTTAGAGTGTATATAATATGCACTTGTTGTGGACTTTTTGGAATTATCTGAGGTTGCCAAACTTCATGGTTGGAGTGGTGGTAAGGATGATTTCGGAAATGAAGAAAGAAAGCACTGTGAACGTGATGGTTGATGGGGCACGGTTTTTCTCACTCTTCGGGAGTTAAACAGTAAAGGGAAGAAGCAGTTTGTGAGAAAGACATTTGAAAATGACAGTACATGAAAATTAGATATTATAAAAATTGTCATTTAAAAGATTTGTACAGATGGCTGTAAAAAGGGAGGAGGAAGAAATGGGGAGATGATGAAAGAAATCATTTTTGACTGAACCACTTAAAGGGATGATATCAGAAGTAGTGGAAATTAAGGATTTTTCATTATTTGTTTGTGGTCGCAAAGAGAAGGAAGAAAGAACGAGGGAAAGGTTTTGAGAAAGAGAGAAAAAAAAAACCAATCAAATGAAAGGAGGATGAGGAAAGAATTTTTAATAAGAATTTTTAACAAAAAGAAAGTTTAACATGGAGTGAATGGATGAGAAAGCAGGCCTGCTGAATACGTGGAAGGCTTATAACCAGCCAAGGTAGATCAAACAAGAGTGAGAATTGCTTTGTAATACATGTCCCCTACCGATGTGATATTTTCTCAGTCCAAAAAGGGCATAACTGAAAAGTTGACGAAATGCCCTGAAAAACTTGAACTTTTTCTTTAACATATCATAATAAGGCCATATGTACCAAGTTTCAGTTGAATATGTTGAAGGGAATGGGAAAAAAGAGTGTCTGAAAAAGCACAGGTGGGATGGACGGACGGAGAGCAAACCTATAGTCCCCTCCGGTGAAACTGCTGGGAGACTAATAATTAAGCAATCAGGCATGCAAAGACACGGCGATGAGCATACAATATGAATAAGAAAGGAAACAAGTAGAGTGACATTCAAACTACACCACCCCCATGCCAAATAAATAAATAACAAGTCCTCCAGCGTACGACATTGCCAGAGCGCCTTTGGCGCCCAGCGATACGATCGTGCAGCACATGGAGACAGAATTGGGAGGGAGCAGTGTGTAATAATTGATTGACCAATTACATAATTAAAATAAATAAATAATAATCGTAAAATGATTAATTTCTTAATCAATTGGCTAATAGCATACCAAACCCACCAATGTTTCATTGTTTTAATGGTGATTAAAATCTGTAACTTTTTGAAAATCAAGTAATTAATTGGGAAATTAAATAATTAATTGATTAATCAATAAATCAAACAATACCCTTTACAGCCAAATCACTTGGTCATGGTCGTGTCCAAATATCAGCTTCCGAGATCAAAAGGTACCCGAGATATTGCCCAGATGAGAAAGAAAATAAAGTAATGAATAAATCGATAATAATTAAGGAATTAATCAATTAATTTATTCATCCGAAAAAAAAATACCCTTTTTGCCAAAGCACATCTTCACTTTTTTCCCCAAAATTTCAGCTTCCTAGATCAAAGGATGGCTGAGATATCGCCCGGACAAACAAACCAACAAAGAAACAAATGAAATTGCTCGTTGAGCAAGGAATTGCCGGAATAACTTTGTCATATCTCCATGATCTCTGAAAAAAAAAAACCTGGAAATCTATTTGTTCTATAAGTCGATAGTGCGACTGTTTAATGAGTTATAGCACTTAGTTTGGTCATGATCATAACTTAGAAGTCAATCGGACTTGAAACGGCGTTTTTATCGCAATTTGAAGTTTTGACCCGACCCCCCTGACATTCGACCCCGACCGCTAAGAAGGGTGTTGGTGTGACACCCCAATGAGACATATGGTTGGATGCAGTATTGGAAGATGCACATTTTGGATTTGATTTGAAGTCAATACGACCATCTTAGCGGTCGTTATTGCGAAAATAAGAATTTCGGTTTTTCGGTGACCTTGACCTTGACCTTTGACCTAGATTCACTAAAAACGACAAGTGTCTAAGTTGGACCATGGCCGACGTCTGTACCCAGTTTGGTCATGATCGCTGAAATGGTGTGGCTGCTACAGGGTAAACAAACACACAAACAAACAGACACACAGAATGACACACACAACCGACCAACATAATTGCCGAAATCCGAAGGATTCCGGAAATTAATAAACAAACGGATTAAAAACTTAATACTCCTTTCCTTCGGCACGCAGCGATGACGTCATGCATCGCCTGGATATGGAACTGGGAAGGAGTGGTGTACAACAAACAGAGTGTAGGCAACAATCGATGGCAACAAAGACAAATCCAGAACAGATTTTAGGTTCAAGTATTGAAAAAACAAAACGTATTCAACATCTACACCAGTTTACTGTCTTTCCCTTGGAATAAAATAAAGCTCATGCAACATACAACAGCCAAAAGATATTTCTAGTTCCTTGAAATACTTAAAAAAAGGTTTCCAATCGTTTTCCCGGGACTCCATATTTGTTTTCCGATGAAGACTTTACCTCTATGACGAGCCTGCCAACATGGCCATTCCTCGAGGTCCATCGTGCAAGAATTGGGAAAATAGGCTCTTTCAAGCCAAGCAATCGCCGGGTCCCCGACTGGGCGCATTCATCCTTTTTTCTTCTCAGGGGCAAGAGGTCTTCCACAAGTCGCCAATCTCCTTCATCGGTGTTAAGGTGGGGCGTCGTGATGGAAATCTGTACATTAAAGGGTAAAGCAGGTATGATGAATACTTCTGCCACAAAAATTGAGTGATATTCTGTACACATAACTTCGGAACTAGCTTGTGGCTTTATGTGCTTAAAAATATTTTTTAGCCAGTTGAAAGCCCATATTGTTGATGAAAGTGTGCATTAGTAAGCATGGCAACATGTTTTTTTTTCTTGGAAAAATTAAAAATAACCTGAACTAAAGATGTGCAAGGTTTTAGTAAATAAATAATACGAGTTCCCTTACAAAGAACTTTCAACGCAGGAGGCCACTAGCCCTATACAGCTTGAGCAATGCTTACCAACCTACGGTTATGCGTGCATGCACTTTTCTTTCTAAATGCCGAGCATCAAACAAGAAAGCTGCACATACCATTTTAAAAGTCATGCCAAACATCAAACAAGGAAGCAGCATACATGTCTGTGGTTTGTCAAACCACAGGTTTAAAAGTCTGTGGTTTGACTCAGCCAAGGTTCGATCAGCTGACCTCCCAGACTCAAACCATTAAGCCACCAAGTCTGGTAATTCTATAATATTTTTTCATGATGTTTATGCGTATGAGGAGTCCAATCAAGTAACTTGTGCAATCAATCAATTAATGAATTCTGCCATTATTCAAACTTGAAGTATCAATTCATTATCGTCTCTGCATCATTTTGAGAGACGAGCTATTCGAGGTCGGACGAATGGCTAACCTTCTCCAGCAGGTGACCCACTGTAATGTTTTCTGGTACAGAGAATACCGAGAAGGTGTTGCTTCCAGGAACCCCATGCACCGTCACGTTACGTTTGGCTGGTGAAACCTGCTTCGGGAGGATACACAAAGAAAAGTGTAGAGTAACGATGTTGTTCGTGTAAAATTCATATTTTAACGTCAAACTTTACAATTAACAGAGAGCTATTATAAGTAACTGACAATTATATGGATCCATGCTTGAACCCAAAAATGATTCTTCTCTCAAATACAACAAATCCCATAAGTCTGCATTGGTAAGATTGGTGAAGTTATCGATCTGCAGTTACAATTTTTTTCAATATTACAACTTTTACTTCCTGAGAGTTTTTTCTTTCTTTTTCCATCCTGTCCACCCTATGTGTCCTTTCCTACCCCCCCCCCCCATTCCAACCCACGTCTCTCTCCATCTCATCTTTAACTTTGCTGTTGGCGTCCCCCCCCCCCGACTCCTCTCAACTGTTCCTTTTGTCCTATTACGTCCTGTTCTGTTCAGTGTACTTGCTCTTCCACAAGCCTTGATGGTACACAAAAATAAAATCATGAATGACAACACTTTGGCAATTGATAGAGCATAAAACTCCTGTACTCACTCTCAGTCTCCCTCACATCCCTTATTTGTCCAAGTCTCCTCTATTTTGTCCCTCAACTCCACTGTTGGCATCCCCCCCCCCTCTTTCTCCTATTACGTCCTGATCCATTCTATGTTCAAGCTCATCCATGAGCCTTGACTTCGTATCAAAAAAAAAAAACATCTCAAATGTTTCCAGCAAATAGAATGTATTTTCCTCTATGCATGCTGATACGAGTCATCTGGTTGATGCACAGGTTCAAAATGGGAGAAAGCAGAGCATTGATAAAGTAGGATCACAAAGAATCTGGAATCGAGCTGTCCCGTCAATAATTCGGTACAGAGAGCCCAGGATGGAGACAAATGGAAGGTATCAGGAATTGAGAAAGGCAACTCAAAAGGTGGACGGATGAGCTCGACAAGCAATGGGCAACAGTAAATTGGAATGAGAAGACCGGGGACCGGAACATACAGTGTGGCCATGTTAAGGCGGTCTTCAAGCAGCGGACTGACGATGACGATGACGATGACATTGCCGACAATGAAAGAGAGTTTGTGTTCATCGATTCTTGATACTCATCGTAAGCGAAGTGATTCGGCAAAGGATATTTTTCAACAACAGAATTATCATTTCTACTACATTCATACCCCGGTTTACGTCGCCCCTTTTTGTGTCATTTCGCAAATACGTCGTCACGTTATTAATACCACTTCTCGATATTTGTTGTCTCAACTCACACTTACGTCGTTTTAAAAGCCATACCTTTTATTCTAGAGCGTTTTCAGACCTTACAAGACCGATAAAGACGCCAGAAAACATCACTGAAGTACCAAATTTGGAGATCGCAAAATCGCCGAAAGAACTTCTCGACTTTGCTTCGCACATAAGGAAATGTACTGTCCTGTAAATTGGCGAAAAGGCATTGTAAAAGTGTTACCTTAGTTGTGAAAATGGATGTTATTCGTTGAATGGGTGCTGCTTTTAATGGATTGCCGGGTTATTAAGTTTTCCTCCAATCGATAAGTATGCCCACCATTCATTGTAAGAGGAGGAAGACGACGACGTACCACCACCTTCGACCACTTCCGAGAGACTTATTTTTTTATATTTAAATATGCCTGCAATTGTATTTTATTTATTTCTGTGCATTTGTATTGGAATATAACTGTCATTAATCAAAAAAGGGGAATATCATAGGTGAAAGCAAAATATAATCTCTGAAACGGCGAGGTGAGGAACGCAATCCCCCTTATTATTCCATTAATTATGAGAAAAACTCCTTTGATTTTCATTTCGATATTCGTCGCACTTTGAAGGAATACATCCCCGATGCAAACTGGGGTCTTACAGTATCTCATCTATCTATAATTCCAGCAATCTCTGTGTGTGTGTCTGTCTGTGACCGCTGTTTCTCGACAACCACTGGTCCGATCTAATTGAAACTTGCCAGGTATATTGCTGGGGCCCTGAGGATGTGCCTTTTCAAGGTTTTATATTAATCGGATAAGAGCTTCCCAAGTTATGGCCATTTATTTACCAAACCAATGACAGGACACGGTGCATTATGACGTCACAATTGACGTCACAATTGTTCTTCTTTTTCCTTTTTTTTGCACGTACGGCCACGCATGTATGGGCACGCACGTACGGGCACGTACTAGTACCTTCAGATTCTGTTATGAGCTGGCCACAAGTAAAAACTCCTCAATCTGAAGTACATTACATCCGTGTTTACATATGCTGCAAAGTACGTTCCGTATCTGTGCTAAGCACACACAGAACCTCGTGGTTCGGAAATTACATTGTAACCTTTAAAGGAACACATTCTAAACAGGACTTTAATAGCAATGATTGTGAACCATATATATATCCTCCATTCCACCACACCCTATCCCTAACCACACACATTGAATATTTAAGAGCCCACACGTTTCGTCGGCAAAACAAAACATGGAAACATTTGTCCCAATATTTTCTAGCCGTAAGCTTGCCCCTTTATGCACAGGGGGTGAGTTTTGTTTGGCAAGAGGCATAGTTAAAGTGCCGTAGTTGGGGAGTCAGGGCTCACTCTGCTTGCGGCCACAACTTGTACACAACAAAGTGATCTGATACGACTAGGGTGCCAAAGTTAAATAGATGAGTGACAACGGGTTGTGAATCAGGTTTAAATCGATGAGGGAAAGCATTACAGTTGGGATGTAGGAGGAAAACAACAAAATGTATTTAAAGAAAGACTCACTGCAGATGCAACATTTCCGAAGTCCATTGGGAACTCTTCAGTGCGCTGACTAAGAATCAGAAGGCTGGAGATAGCGAGGGGTTCATTCCGTGAGTTCCGTAACCTCAAATGTCTGTAACCTAACAAAAGAGTTCAAGAAATTGGAGAAAATTGGGCTTAACAACAAGAAACAATCCTCATCACAATGTGCTCCTGAGATAAAGGAATGAGATTTTGAAATTTAAAAATACTTTTAAAACAATCAATAAATAGAACAATGTACTTTATTTGACAAACCTATGATGAACGCCTCAAGGCCTTAATATGTGAACGTAGTTTACCTGTTAGTGTTCCCACCGGAACGTACCGTTCATTATGCAGGGAACGCAGGTTCAAATCCCATAAACAACGTTTGCTTGTCCATTGTCTGTCTACTAATGTACTTACAAGTTGTGTAAATGTACACATGATGTACAATAATATCTTTGTCCTGAGTGTGATATACACAAGCGCACATGTGCACGCACACGCACACCTCACTCACCAGCCTTCCTGTATTTAACATAATCATCCAATTCAAAATGAAAGTGTCCTGCATCCCATTTCACATCTTCTTAGGATGTCATTTGTCCCATATGCCTCGTGTTGGCTTCATGGTGAGGGTGGTGGGCTTGGGATCCGAGGATCCTGAGTTCAAATCCCCCATCGGCTGTTGAATTAATACCAGGTGGGGTTGACTTTGCTTGTCATCCTTCCGAGGTTGGCAAAATGAGTGCCAGCTTGCTGGTGTCATATGTCGGAGTGGCGACCCATCCAGGATTGTGTCCAATCACCAAGGAGATTGCTTAGGCAGCACCAACGCTCTGCACAGAGTATGGCCCCAATGGATGGATGGATTTGTCCCATATCCTCAGTATTTTGGCTTGATTATTTCAGTCGTGGAGTCAATTACCATGGCCAGCAATATTTGCGCAACAAAAACTTCAGAAATTTGATCGACAGATAAAGTGACAGATCGACAGGTGCTTCTAACAAACCTGACAGCCCAATCTCATCGGAGAGTTACTATACGTACCCATACAATCAGCACTATAGAGCCTGATGGCACGTAATCATTGTTGGTGTACAGTGCTGGTGTGGTATATAATGTACAGTGGTGCTACCTGTAGCTATGCTCGCACACATGTACTGGAGGCTTATGTAGCAGCAATCCTACATGCAATGAGCCTGGGGGAGTAACTGCTGAAATCAATCTATCCGGGTTCTTCCCAACATCTTTGTTCGTTGTTCCTCTCTCCTCTCTCTTTATTCATTCTAATTCTTGCTTTTTCTTTTCTTTTATCTCTTTTACTCTTTACTTCTCGTTCTCTATCTATTTGTCTAAGGAGATGTGAATTCTTGCAGAAAGTTTTCTGTCGGGCTCACTTGGCTGTGCCTGGATGGGGTTGAGAGTCGAGGAAGTAGCAGCTGAAACCCGAATCCTATCCAGGTTCCTCCTGATGACTTCATCTTTGCTCTTTGCATCTTAAGCTCTTATTTGGTCTTCCGTTTGATGATGTAATACATGGAGGGATTGCTGAGAATAAGCATGTGATGGGCCCACTTTACCTCAACACAGATTGAAAATCACCTCTCAGGGTGAACAAACGGCTATGCGAAAACAAAATAATGTAGCACCCGCTTTGCAACACTGATATATTCAAAAAGATTTAGTGACAACATTAACTGCGATTTAGGTGTCTTAAATGTATATCTCGATTTATTTCGTAATTGACAATTTTTTTAATGTTTATCGTTTGGAAAAGCTGAATGCACCGCAAGCACGTACTCCGTGAATAATGCGCAGCAAATTAATCACCCACCAATGTTTCGCAAGATCGACATCAGATCCTTTGCTTTTAATTCAAAAAAACAGAACTTGAATGTTAAAATGGCTTTAAAAATATATCAAACTCAAAAGTTTATGTGCCTTCTAAAAGTAAATATAATCTTTTTCTTAAACGGCAACAATTATTCGCATGTTCTTGTGGGGTTGGCCGGGGGAAAGCTTGGCCCAAGTCTTTCAGGAACCGGCTGACCAGGCCTGATGTTCGATTGAAGTCAGGGCAAGAATTTTGAATTTATTCAGGGTGCTGGAGATATATCACCTACTCTTCACGAAGAACACTTTGTCTTTCTGTCTTCTACCGTCTTCTCTCCGGCCTCGCCCCTCCCTGCTCTGTCTGCGATCTGTCCCCACCACATTTCCGCAGGCCGCTCAAGGTCCGCCAACAACACCCTTCTGGTAAAACTACCAACATCACGGATCACTGCTCACCTTTACTCTTTCATTCCTCTTTTTTCCCGCCTTTGGAATAAACTCCCTCACTCTATTCAATCCCATTCATCCATCCAGGCTTTCAAAACAGCTGTTAACCACCACCTCTTATTATCCCCCATCCAAATCCTCGACCTTTTCTACCCCCGTTAATCCAGCCAAGCCCACCTCCTTCAAATTCCCTGCTTTCCTTCCTGAAAGTCCCTGTAATGTCCATCTTGTACACCCCATGTTCCTTGCCCCCATCCCTCTCCCTTCCACAGATCTCCTAATGTCTCTGTTCCCCACTGTTTTGTCCATCCCACTCCCTCCCCTCTTGTCTCATGCCCCCCCTTGCTGTGCGTTGTGTGTTAGCTCTCATACGAGCCTCGACAAGGTACACAAAAAAAAAAAACCACCGTGGGATATTTAACGTCTACCAACTGTCGGCAGATGGGACACCCAGTTAAATGTCCATCCGACGGACGGCGCACACATTGATAAATCATTCTGCCTGTGAAACAGCCGGATCATAGTTTATAGCTGGGTCAGGCTTCAAACCCATGGTAGACAGATTCTCGGTGAGTGTGCTTACCTCTTGGAGTCTTGGCCATCGTACCAGCTAAGAATTAAATACAATATTAAACTAACTTGGTTTAAAAATATACCGTACATATGAAGTCCTATATTTCTATTCACTGCCTTTGGAATGTTTTCCAAACATAGACAGCTCCGAGAGCTCATAAAGTTAACTTGGGGAAACTGCATACAAGTGCATGTTACATCTTTTGCCAAAGCACCTTCATCGACTCGACTCTGCAGTAAAATCTCTATGCTGTTTGCAGTACACATGATGTTACGTAGAGCTTAACTTGTATATAAAACTTGGTGCTTTCACGCACTGCGTCACTTATGTAGACGTGATGGATTATGATCACGGATAGAAATTCAGTTTTCGTCTTGGTTTTTTGGGGGGAACCCTGACATGGTGTCATCAGATTCACACCAGGCACAAGATAAAATGCCAACGTTTAGTTTTCTCTCCCCTCTCCTTGGAACCAACAGACATTTACATTGTGTTATTCAGTGTTATTTTTAAACAAATGACATTGCCAGGTACGCATTTCCAAAAGTGTATAGAAAGAACGTGTTCACAACTTATTGACGCATTTGTTTACATTACATCATCATTCATGTGAATCCTATGGTAAAGACAATAAGGAACTAAAAAGGTACTCGGTAGAGTGTATACCTCTGCTAGGCTGAACAGTTTATGTTTTGAATCCCACTGAGAGAGAGAGAGGGGGAGGGGGAGAGACATAGAGAGGTGGTGAAGAGACAAAGGGATGGAGAGAGACAGAGGAATTGGGGTTGGGGGAGGCAGAGGGAGAGGGGGGAGACAGAAGGAGGGGGAGGAAGTCAGACGTAGGGGAACAGACAGTGTGTGTGCTTGACGTGCTTACATCTATGTGCTTGTACAGTAAGTACGTAGCCTGTGCATACACAGTGTGATCTTACCATTCTCTCTAAGCAATCTCAGGCATATTGAAACCCTTAAAACCTCAGCTTCATCCCTTTTGACCCCAGCCTGAATGTCCCTCCATTTTTCCATGAGAACTGGTCACCCTGACACGCACGCACACACTCCACCACAATCCTTAAATCATCAAATTTCTTACAAATCGCTGATATCTGCAGAATCCCGAGAGAAAAGGCAGTCCAGAGTCCAGTTATTTAGAACGTTTTAGGTTTCCGGCAGCAGCAGCTTCCCAGGAAGCTTGGTATCACTGAAAGCTTAAGCAATAATGGCATGCTTTGTAGTTTTACCAGACTTGGTGCCATAATGGTTAGAGCGTTCGTTCCGAGTCTGGGAGGTTGGTGGTTCGAACCGCGACCGAGTCATACTAAAGACTTAAAAATGGTATGTGCTTCTTCCCTGCTTGATTCTCAGCATTTCAAAAGGATAGGGCATGACCAAACAACCATAAGTTGGCAAAAGTTGTGCAGGCTTCGATGGGCCCAATGACATCCTCTTGCGTTGAAGTTCCTTGTAAAGCAACTTATTTAATTTAATCAGTCATTATTATCCAAAATGTCACAATTCAAATAAAATATTAAACCAGTTGTTAAGTCTGCTCGTCTTGCTGGTGGATGTTTATAAATAAATAGATAAAACTTATTTTACCAGGTAAGCCTTCATCGTTAAAACCCAATTTATTGCATTGTACTACATAGTTGCTAATATCTCGCTCTCAGTATATTTTACAGGCATTACTTAACCAAGCTTGAGCAATCTTTACTCTTAGAAGAGGCATTCGGCAATACTCAAGTATAAACGATACGTTGTATCCAGGAACAGTTGATGAAGGTATGCTAACTGCTGTGGAAAGCAAAACAAAGCTGAATTTTCAGGGTTTGCCCCTCATCAGAACAAAATGTCTCTGAGTTGCATAATTTGCACAAGGCCTTCATGATGCAACACTTACGAACCACCACTTTCTTGGACGAAGGGATACTACCTGAAACAACAGGTTTATTTCGCTTCCAACACCAGTTAGCAAACCCTTGTCAATCGTTTGAACTGTCCGCACACACAGAAAGAAACTAACCTCGACAAAAACAACTTTCCATTCTTATCAAGTATACTTTTGAGGGTTGGCAAAACTTATTCTAATCCTGCTACGATTGAAGAGAGTTCATAAGTCTTGCCTCATGCAAATATTAGAAAGCATAATTCTCACCAGGTTTGAGAGTGTTGAAGGGGATGACACGTTGTGCAGTTATATTGGAAGTTCCATTCTCGATCACAGTGATGCGAAGGAATGTCAGAGCTTCTAAGCACATGGAAAACTCGAATGACTCATTCCATATCGGGTTGAGAGCATTACGCAAAACAGTCTTTGTGTGGTAGTGGCACGACTCAGAAGGTAGTCCGATAAGGTCCAGATCAACACATGGGCTGCCTAATGGGTTGTTGGGGCAAACGTACTGCCCAGACACAATCTGCGCAAACAACATATGGCACATAAGAGGCCTGCATAATGTCACAATGGGCACAGTGCGATGGGAAATAAACTAAATTGTCAACAACACAAAAACAATGCACATCATTTTCTTTCTCTACAGACTAATTTTCATCTGAAATTCAATCTATTCATCCTCGGGCCTCAGGACGTGCAGACCATAAATCAGGTGGTCCATTGAGCATGTCACACTTACAATGGACAGCAGGAAGTGATTTTGCCACAAAAACTTGTCAAAATGAGAATGCCCGCTGTTGCATCCCCATGGATGATCATCAGTTTCTGGAGTAATGTTTATTGCTATCCAACATCATCTTTGAAGTGGTTCAAGTTATCAACCTCCATGTCTCAGTTACACTTAAATACATGTTGAGCAACAACAAATTCATGTTAGAAATTACCCCACGTCGTGTTCAAGCATAAAATTCAATTGAAATAAAATAGAGAATTAAAGGTGGCGGAAAAAAATTAATCTGAGTTTACCGCAGTACATGCAGTGTCTTGTGCACCACCTTATTTAAAACCCTTTGAACCCTGAGCTCCTTGGACTTTCCGCTCCCCCACCCTGGGCTCCCTCGAGGAAAATCCGGCCACTCGGGTGTATGGAGGTTTGAATAGCAGCTGGTAAAACGGCCGCTAGGGTTCAAAGGGTTAACACGTTACATTAGTTCTTGTACACCACCTTATTTAACAACCAGTCTTATACACCACTGTAGTTCTTTGTGTCCTTTATAACGTCCTTAAAAACAGTAAGTTTCCTGTTTGGAATGATTTTCCATTTTGTTTGACTGCCAGACAAGCAGACAGAGTAAAAAAATTATCTCACTACCTTCTGCGCACGTGTGATCGGGACAAACTCAGAGCCAAAGTACTGCTAAACTCCAGGTTTGTTTTCCGATTCATGTTCAAAATACAACATTCAATTGGAATCAAGTTGTTCCTTGATCATAAACTGACATTTGCAGATGGATGGACAGACAGTGAACCAATTTCTCAATCCCACTTTTCATTTTGCTTGTGTGGGGTAATGAAGAGATATTCTGCTTGGGATCTTAGGGTTCTGAGTTTGAGCCCCACTGGCCACTGAATAACACCAGGTGGGGTTGATGCAGCCTGTCATCCTTCCGAGGTCGGAAAAATGAATACCAGTGCACTGGTATAGGGACGCAGCATCAGCGGCATAGTCACGCCCCAGCAAAATGATAGCTGCCCGGCAGCCAAGAGGAGAAGGAGGAGAAGGAGAAGGAGAAGGAGAAGGAGGAGAAGAAGAAGAAGAAGAAGAAGAAGAAGGAAGAAGGAAGAGGAGGAGGAAATATTCTGCATTAAACAAAAATCTGTGAACTTTTCAACAAAAAAATTATTTCAATTACCTGCACCACTGAAGGTGGATGCAGGTTACATATTCACTCCTGTTTCCTGATAACTTTGTTGCAACTGCCAGACCGACTGCAGCAGCTTGAGGTACACATGCAAGAAGCACGACGTTGAGTGTACCCCTGCTTGTGGAAACTGCAGAGGATCTGGTTGTCCAAACACAACACAGCCGGCATTTGGTGATGATGAAGATGATATTGTTGGCTTCTGAATGCATCTTGTACATTGACACAGGTTACCCATGGTGGTGAGATGCTGGCAATATGGCAACAGCTCATCTTATCTGCAGATCTATACTTCTCTTGCATAATATAACATGTACATGCTCACTATCGAGTTCTCCACAGACTCTTTGTTGTATTCTGAAAGCTCTCAGTATTGTGAAGGTTCTCAGTATTATGCTTGCAATTTGGTATTATGTTTTACCATTACCAGCCTTGCCAGTTGATGCTGTTCAATATTTGTATCTTCATTTTTGAATTACTTCTGCCACCGAAGGTGGACGGAGGTTATGTTTTCACCCCCGTCTGTCTGTTTGTTGGTTTGTTTGTCTGTGAGCAGGATGTCTCAAAAAGTTGTGGACAGATTCTGACAAAACTTGGTGGACGAGTAAGTTTCAAAAACAAGCTAATAAGATTTTAGTTGAGGTCGGTATGCAGATCTGGCCGAACAGTGGACTACAAAATGTAAACTGTTCCATCTGGTGGAGGTATGCGATCTATCGAGTGCCGTTCCAGTTATCCCACGCAAGTGAAGCGAAAAGTGGGGTTAAGCAGTTGGTTCACATCCGTCCGTCTGTCCGTCCATCCATCTATCTATCTTATCAGCTTATGATCGAGGAACAACTTATTTAAATTGAATGTTCTATTTTGAACACAAATCTGAACAGAAATCGGAGGACAAACCTGCTGTTGAACAGTACTTGGTGTCTGAATTAATCCCGATCACACATGCACAGAGAGGATTGAGATGATATTTTTTACTGTGTCTGCTTACCTGGTGGTCAAACAAAATTGAAAATAATTCCAAACAAGAAACTTCATATTTTTAAGGACGATATAAAGGACACAAACAACAGGCATGAATTGCTAATGTAATGTGTTAAATAGGATGATGTTATAGACACTGGGTAAAACGGCGGTAAAAGCCAGAATTTATTTATTTATTTATAGGCCTTTAAATCTCCAAACCTTTATTTAAATCGAATTATATACTTCAACACTAGAACACAAATTGACTTCGTAATACTTCCAAGAACCTATTATTTTGCAGTACAGAACCCTTCAATAGCACGAGTTTCTTTCAACTGGGGGCAACTTATTGTGTTCCGATTTTGTTCTCGCGGTATTTAATTTCAGCCAATCACGGGCAACCTATTGTGTTCCGATTTTATCACGGTATTTAATTTTGACCAATTGCAGTTTTGGAGCTGTTGAGTCATTGTTTGTGTCCACGTGTATGATTACCTCACATTATGAGACTTTTCGTGTTTCTCACGCACTGTTAATTGTAGTAATCAGACCAGCATACGCGAGCGAAGCTAAATTTAATAATTGCCATCGAACAGGAAATGGAATATGGAGATCTTGTCATACTGGAGCTACAAGATCTAGTAGACGCACAACCCTTAATGATGGTGCCCAAACGTAAAACAATGGACAAAATTAATTGTGTCAAAAGCAAAGAACAGTTATGACATTGTGCAAATAAATTGAGTGGTTAGATACGTCGGCAAGAAATGAAAGTGCAGCATCTGTGGGCCGCCATTACTGTACTGGATCAATGAATCAACTGCGTGTTAACGTGAGTCAAATATCCACGCAAGGGTTTCTGCCAGCAAAGCACAAAAGGCTCAGTCCAGTCCCGTGATAATCATATTGAAAGGATGGAGAAAGCACTTCACGTTTGGATCGAAGACCAAACAAAAAAAAGGCCTTTGAGTGGAGCGGTGTATGGGAGAACCCATTGTAGATTTACCAACGTTTTTATGAGGCACCCGGGGCCGAAGGCTTCTGGGTTCAACCATGGCTCATGGAACTAATCGAGGCAAAGGGATTTACGCTGGAGCAGGTTTTTAACGCTGAAGAGATAGGATTATTTTGGAAGAGGATGCCATCTCATACCTTCTTGTCCAAGCAGGGAAGATCTGCTCTGGATCAAAGTGGCTAAGGATCGTTTTAGCCTTCTTCTATGTGGAAATGCAGCAGGTGACTTCGTCGTACTCCCGATGATATAACAGCCATCACAAGTTCTACATCCACATCTTTCTAACCTCCAACCTCCCCCCCCCCACTCCCCCCGCCAATTGCAGCATCATCATCTCCGAGCTTTGTCTTGTATTTTCTATTATGGCAGAGAACAGTACGAAATGTTTATCCTTACCACCTCACTGTTTGGAATAAATCAAAAAGTTAAAACTCATGTGTTTTTGTTTAATTTACACTATTTATTGTATTTACATGTATATTTCAATGTTAACAAGATTATATATATACACACATATATACTAAATACACACACACACACACACACACACACACATTTATTTCAAAAGTAATGTGGTTATTTTCTTGCTGCCGTCATTTTCCTCAATAGTTTCTCAAAGTTCAGGAACCGAACCCCCCTCTTTCATTGGCCCTTGGTTTCCATGATCACAGTTTTAACTATCACCGCATTTTCCAGGAACCTTAACCTCCACCAATATTGGACGGTTTACTGTACTGTACTTGGACGTGTTCTATAGGGCGGTGCATGTAATGGGACCTGTCAAGCGCAGCCCCTGGGAAGTGGGCATGGTATGTGAGAGAGTGCAGCATTGAGGTGAAGAAGAGGCCACCGATAAGGCTATGTACAACGCCGATTGATGCTGCGTTATATGGTGATCAATAAAGCCTCCATTTTCTAAACTGACTTAATGTCATCTTGTTACAGTATATAAGGGTTGTGTATAAGACTGCTTCAGTCACGCTAAAGTTCCAGATTTTTTAAAACGATCTTTAAAATCATTATTTTATAAAAATTAAAGTACAGTATATACTTGAACACAATGTGGGGTATCCAATTGTTTCTGTAATTGAAAAAGGTTGGCTGAAAATTCCACCGCTGGCATTCAGGGGCAAAGACAAATAGGAGAAACTCAGCATATTTGCGTGATTCTCACCGTGATCGTGTAGAAAATACGCGTCGAGTGGGAAAGCTCCTGCGGCGGGAAGTATATTTGGCATGATTCATCGCGGAGCACAGCTGGTTTGAGGACAAAACCACAAGTGCCATTCTGTTCAAACATGGCTCTATTTATAGCCATGCATACATCTGTAATGGAGATGGTAAGACATATCAGTCCCCATAACAAGCTGTAAGATTTATGGCTAAGCATTTGCTTCACTATCTCTTATGATACCCCCCATCACCCACTGCCTACTCCTCTTTTCCCATTCCACACTGAAATAAGTGATGAAAAACTGCTTTCAAAATTAAATAATTGGAAGACTACTATTTCCCTTTTGGCTTCAATAAAACTCAGCACACTACTTTTACATACACTACAACCACTACTACTATGCTTGTAAACCATGATTCTTCCTTTCTGGCCTTCCTCCTCCATCTCAGTTCAAGACTTCACTTTCATTGCCTTCTGAAGAAAAACACACCTTCAGTCTGATAATTTAGTGTCACCAACTGGAAGCCATGCATCCAGTAAATCAATGGATGAGGATTGGAGGAGTCGATACGCCTTGCAGAGGGGTATGTACGCAGCAGTTGACACCGAGAATGCTGCGTCATTTTGGAGTGGTATCGACGGCAAAGGCGCTTGGCTGCGGTCTCGTTCATGGAAGACATGTGGTAACACTTTGGGGTCCGGATTAGCTCCGTGAGTGATGGCGAAGCCATGGACATGCTTTGTGTTGTCCCAGGCTCATCTTCCTCTGTACCCATTACATCTGAATAAGGGGCAGATTGTGAGGGAAGATCAGATGCAAGTATTTTTGAAACACCTTAACATGTGTGGAATATCAAAGAGCAAGTTTGGTTTACACTTCTTATACCATAATTATCTATTACGAAAGGGTATGTATGAGTGTGTGCGCGCGTGTGTGTCATGTAAAGAAGAAGCACAACCTTGAGCGTTAGCGGTTTCTGCTGTCAGAGGAAAATAAGAACGGCACCGTTGGAAAGCTAATAATCGATTTAATTGGAACAAATATTTGTGTTCGTTTAATCTTAAAGAATCCCGTTTTAAAGCCCCTCTTCCTGCCATGAAAGAAGAAGAAGACGAAAGGGGAACAGGAGCACAATGTAATGGTTCAAGCGGGAACATTTATTATTCCACGACAGCAGAAACCCTCTGGGACACAAAAGGAACAAACAAAAAGACATGTACAGCAGTAATACGTCACAAAGCAAAAGAAAAATATAAAAATACACAGAAAGAGCACACAAGCAACAGCAACACCAACAACAACAACGTGTTGTAAAAACAATTACTTCTTTCATGGGTTTCACTTCATTTTACATCCTCAATGAGACTCATAGACATATATGCAACATGGTGGTGAAGTACATGCTTTTGATTAAACCAGTCAGCAAAACTACGGGTCGGCACACCTCGTGATAATGAAGCGCCACATTATTTTAAGAAGCCACCCAACCTAATGCACTGGTAGATCGAAGATACGACTGCAAAACCTCTCAACCCACCTCTACTTGCCGGCTTTCCACTGCCGTTTTCAGTTTCATTTGCCAAGCGGTTGGTGGTGAAAAAAGATATCCGGTTGTTCTTACACTTGTGGCGACTCGATGCCGACGTATTCGACTTGGAAAAGCCTGCAGTGACAGATGAACAATTCAAAATTCACTTTTTAGCTTTAGTGCATTTAAAAATTGGAAATTAAGGATCACGTGCAATGACAGTCATCATTGAAAGGTGGCTTTTGTGTTTTCAATAAAAAGTTACTTTCAAGAAATTTTTGTTTTGTTTTGTTATTCAATTCGAACTTCATTTTTGGACTTTATTCTTAATCGCACTGAAGATAATGATGTAGGCATTGTTGTCAAGGTAAATAATCATTATGCCACTGTGTTATGCTTCCTATGTGTATGGACAACGTGTGTAACGTTGCTATTGCCCGTTGGTGTAGGTGATGTTGCACAAGGATCCTCATAGCCTGCATGCATAAGTTACAAGTATTTACACATGATACTTCAAAATACATGCAATTAACTTCCACGACAAGTTCGCTCTGGGAACCTCATTGATCCACTACATGGGATATCACGGGGCTTCCCGATCAGTCTTTACATTGAAACTCGAGGTCAGACATGCAGCTTTCAAAAATGTTTGCAAGGAAAAAAAAAAACAACAGAATATCATTTTGTAGTTTAAAAACGATTGTGCAAACCAGTGACCTGGAAACTTGACGGTTTGGCAGTAGACGACAAGATCAGACATTTCCTGTGCGATCTGCCGGCTCTCCTTCTTATTAGTCGATGAATAAAATACTTCTCCCGGAGTGTCGTCATACACCTACAGCAGGCAATAAATAAATAATGTCAATGGGTATCTTATGATTATTGTGTTAATGGACAATAAGGCACATTGATTCAACTGTACTAAAATTGCAGCAGGATAGGTGAGCTAGCTTGGCTCAAGAACCAGTAATGTATTCCAAATGGAGGTTGTTGATTTTGTTAATTGAATATGCTTCCCAAAAGGAGGAGCTCAAACATCAAAGCTCATGCTACCATATAACTGCAAGAAGCAATTTTAAAAGGCAGAAAAGTGAAAAATAAGTGGAAAAAGTAAACATGTATCTTTTAACGAAATTTGTCTAAAGAGGGGAAAATGGAAAGGGGGAAACTTCTCCTAAATTATGCTGCTGACTTTGTAAAGAAAGGAGACGTCGGAAAGATGGTCTCGTCAGAACACAGAGTGCTCTGGGAAGTTCCCATCGTTTCCCCCAAGGTCAGTGGCTATGGTCGTCTGAAGTCAAGTCCATTTTTGTCTCGGTCGTCTCATTTTTGTCATAAAATATAGAGTCGGTCAGGGTAATTAGTCTTGCCTTGAAGGGGTTGCCAGACTATTGTAAAATGCTGCATTGTGTTGCGTTGCGTGCCCACCTCAACATATATCTTTGCTTAAGTTGTTTTTTTTCTGCAACCGCTTGTCCAATCCGATCGATACGAAACTTTAAACATTGGAGGGACCTGCTATAGATAATATTATATTGCTAACTCTGATGTCATGGCAGCAACATTAGATTAAAGGAAAATAAATTGGACATCTTTTTCTCCAAAAGCACTCAAGGAAAAAATAAATAAACCAATGTCACCCGTAGGGTGATCCGTATCTTGCCAAAAGGTGACCACGTGTGACTTCTTTAGGTCACACTGAGGTGAACAGAGCTGCTATCCACCAGGAGCGACTCCTTGAGGAATATCTGCCTACGAGAGATTCCGATGAGAATCGTTCTACAGAGTAACCATGAAAAAAATATGCGTTTGCCTCATAACGTCACGAATAACGTCATAATGTCTCAAGCTTGATATATCTAGAAAGCACTCATCGAGGTGTTCAATTTGAGGTACTACACGATATGGTTCCTAAAACTTGAAAATTTGACCTTGGGGTCAAATGTTTGACCTTAGGCGTTAACCATGAAGGTCAAGGCCAATCGCCACCAAAAATTAATCAGCTGAATGCCAGACCATGAACTATATTCCCATGAAGTTTGAAGACGATCCGATCAAAATTACTCAAAAAATAAGGGTTTCGTCGACTCCCCTGATTTGCGACAAAGTGACCTTGACCTTTGACCTTGACCTTCAAAATTTTATGCGCTGAAAGGGACCTCTATAGGCCTCTGATATGCGAAGTTACAAAAATTTCCAATGAAAACTGTGCTCTGCAGAGTGATTATACGTGATTACAGATAAAAAAAAAAAACAACAACAAAAAAAAACACATGAAGTCAAGGCCAATCGCCACCAAAATTAATCAGCTGAGCGCCAGACCATGAACTATCTTCCCATGAAGTTTGAAGACGATCCGATCAAAATTACTCAAAAAATGAGGGTTTTGTCGATTACACTGATTTGCGAAAAAGTGACCTTGACCTTTGACCTTGACCTTCAAAATTTTATGCGCTGAAAGGGACCTCCATAGGCCTCTGATATGCGAAGTTACAAAAATTTCAATGAAAACTGTGGTCTGCAGAATTTTTTTTTCGTGATTACAGACAAACAAACAAAAATAAAAAATAAAAAAAACAAAAAAAAACAATAACAGACTGACTAACATATCTTGCAAAAACTTCGTTTTGGCAAGATAAAAATTGAAGTAACTCCCAATGGGGTATATATATGATGATAATGGTGATGCCATCGGTGAAGTGGTATTTCAGCCATAATTGTTTGAATCAAAATCCTTCTCCGAAACATCTGAAATGCACGAGGCGAGACGATGCACTCTACCGAGTCGAGTTTGTTGTGCATTTATTGCATGTACGTAATGATGCCATTACACTTTTTCTGGTTGCATTTATCCTGAGAGATGATCAAAGTGCGTTTTTAATATTTAATCAAGCACAAAGTTCATTCAATTGTCTTGTGCTCCCGCTGTTAATAAAAGTACAACGATACACCCCCACCCAATATCCATGTCAGTCGCATATCTCAACACCTGGCAAGTTTGTAGGTTACGAGAGCAAAACATGAACAGCAGATTGAACTGGAAGTTTGTGAACGTACACATATGTACAACAAAATATTTTCTTCAACATACTATCACAAATATCCACACTTGATCTCAAAATTTCATACCACCAAAGGCTTCTGCTTCTGCTTCCCCCGATCTGGATCGGTGCCACGGCGGCCTCTCCTCTCCTCACCATCCTCAGACATTGAGCGCTCGGTGGAAGATTTTGATTCTGCACGATCTTCAAGGATGTTATCTGCTCGAAGTACAACAACAAAGATATTTGCCTGAAGTTGATGGATATGGAAAGCAGGTAAGATGTATTACAACACATTGTTATGCTGGATTAAACATTTAAGAGAAACTTGGTATTCAAGGAAATGCTAAGAAATCTATATTGCAGGTAAAGGTAATTCTACCCATCCGGCAGGAGGTGCATCTCCACCCCAACACAAAAAACATTAAACACAAATATTGATCAATTTAAAGCCTGAAAAAGTAGAAATCTATCAATTTGTTGAAGTGTGGCACATTTGAGAGGAAGAACGCAGCTGGCGTTGTATGGACAGACAAGTAGACAGCCATTATTTAAGATAAATGTCATGTGTCATTAATGAATCAATCTCGGTAGACTTACTCTTTTTCAAAAGAAATAAATAAATTGAAACTACCATTCAATTAGTTATATTTACTTATCTCTGCCACTTCCTAGCTCATTCAACGACAATAAAAACGCCTTGAATGCATCCTGAAACAATATTGCCTCTTTTCCACTTGCAAGTTGGCATTGTGCCTGCACTGTTAGCACATCCTCCAGTTAGCACTGCATGCCAGGAATGAGGCTGAGATGTAATACATTGGTCTGGCATGGCAAGCTTGTCAAAGTCACATTAAACCATGCTTGAATGAAGTCAACCCGAACGCGGTTACATCACTCGTACTTTACTACGCATCACTTGGGAACCTATCCAGGAAGTACGTTCATCACGTTAATATGTTGACATCATAATGTCTGCCTCACAGATATTTTGTGGTGGTGTATATGAGGAACTTTTCGAATGCAGCTTAGCGCTCACTCAGTGTGAAGAGATCTCAATGTCACGTGGAGGAAACACATGTTGCCTGGCACTGTCCAGGTGTCTCTTCTTCAATTGCAAGATTAATTGCACAGATAAAAATATTGATTTCTAAAAATCGCAAAAAAATCCTATCTCGTTAAGAATTCCCATCATGAAAAACTGTCAATCATGTTTCTTACTCATGATGCCAGCTGTGGCTTTTACAAAAGCTCCCTGTTACTATTGGAGTTTAGGTGCACTTCAGGCTTAGTTGCAGTCTGTGAAAGACACAGAACCATTGACTGCGAAATGCAGTTTCAGCTGTTACACTGCTATCAGCAGCATTAGTCAGCCTGAAGGCTTTAGAAGCATTTGTGGCAATGTATCCCCCCAACCCCTTTGAGGAAGGAATGTATCCATGGATGCATTATTGGCCCACTGACCTTGGAGAAATGTTCATTTGATAATCCCTGGAGGGGAATCAAATTTGGATAAGTAGGGAGTTAACGAGTGTGTTTAGACATGTTCATTAAATCAATGACCACCCACCACCACTCGGGGGTCTTCATTGTCAAATTCAGCCTCAAGCTGGCCGAGTTCAAGGCAAACCGACTTTACGTGATCGGACAGCGATGGTTGTGATCAAGGCCAAGCGGTTGACATAGGAGCAGTGCAGGCGACAGTTTGTTGGACCCAACTCTGAGAAATACCAAATGCATTGAAGGGGGAAGAACTGAACGGGGAAGCGTATGTGGTCTCAAGGACGACGGAAGGTCATTATTTCATATTAAAGCGAAGGGTATGAATATTATTCAGTACTATTGTATTGTAAATGAACATACATTAAATCAGTCGAATGCCATTAAATGTAGTTTTTATTTTTTTAATCATATTTTAATCAAAGTCATCAACTCCAATAGCAGTGCATGAAACTCAATCACCAACACCCTTTACCCACTCATCTCCTGGCCTCAATATGCAATTTCTCCTCCTATTATTGGTAAGTACAGTACCGAGTACAGTTCTGTACTTCTAAATTTTTCTTCTATTTTGATGCATTTACGTGGGTCTTGATTTTATCATACATTCAGTGACGTTCTGCATCGATTTATCAAGTTATTATGTCGCTTGTACTTAGGTTAGATCTGGTTGCATAAGGTGTCCAAACATCAGCCCCCAGGAACGCATCTTCGATTTATAACACTATGTCTATAGGAAAATGTTTTTTGCTAAACATACTACTTTTGTGGAGCACGTCTAGTTCGTAGAGCA
>CM068963.1:51092939-51121615 GCA_035128595.1 Eptatretus atami
ATACATTTTTGACTCGGTGCTTGCGTGCACACAAACACAAATGCACGAACACACATAAACAGTCGTAAAATTATTTCAAACTAGCAAAAGTACCCATCCCCAGTGACGGGAAAAGCAAGCACTTTTTTTAAACCAAATTTATATATATACTGTATATATACATATATACACCCAGGTGCACACCCTTTGGGTCCCCTTGGTGTGCCTTTTACGTTTAAAGTTTCGAGCTATCATAGTCATGGAGCTATGGCGCTGACAAACACACACACACAGACACACAGGCTATTTTATTAATATAGATTGGAAAACAAATGCACACACCTATTCCTCAACATTCTAATGATGCATCAAGCTATGATTACTTACCGTCTGAAAATGACTCATCATCAAAGTCAAAATCATCTTCTTCTTCATCATCTTCCTCCTCATTTGATGCTGTCATACAATTCACTGCACTCAACCCAGTGCTTCCCACAGCAATCATGTTCGACGGTTGGGTCATACTTGCAAGCTTGTGTGCCTGATCACACCATGACAGATAAGACAAGTTACTTATGCAATTCGGGAAGTACGAATGTTGTTAAAATGTACCACTTGAAGCAGGTTGCCTTGAACAAAAGTTCCAGTAGAAAAAGAGCATCTTTGCTGTTTTATTAATTTTTACATGAAGACAAACGAAAACACCTTCTGCTTCAACATGTCGACAGACATTCGGTGAGCCTTTAGCTTTCGACTTTTGAGGAGAATCTTGTGGCGTAATTGCCAAGGTGATGGCAGCATCGGATTGTCTGAGAAATCGGACTCGAAGAGGAAACGCGTGACCAACTTATCTCCAAAGACGCTCTGCAGAGACCACCCAAAGTCAGGTCAAACCCAGCACTTCCTCAAATTAATCCGTGGTTTGAATGGTAACAACAATGAAAATAAGTCAGTGTGCATATTTAAAACTTTGCAAAGTGATACAAAAAGGGCAAATCCAAACTTTATTTTTTTACCTTGAAGACCTCAGCCATTTTGCGCTGTTGCTGAAGACAGCAGTGGTTTTCAATGGACAGGATAACCGGAAGATCCGATGTTATGAAGGCAGAATGGTTTATTGCCTCCACCACGTCCTGAAAAACAAGTCACATAGTCTCTGCATACAGTTCAAGGAGAAAGGGGAAAGGGGAAGGGGATATCAAAAACTTCATCAACGGTGCATACGTAGACGGCTCTTCAACAGATATCCAAAATGCATTAGTTTGTTCATGGCTCTTCAGTAAATTTTTTCCCAACACCAAGAGCTTTTGAGCATTTTCAATAAAATTTAAATCGCTGCTTGAACACCACCAAATTATTAACTTTGAAATAATCTTTGTTCCTTTCCTGTCTCCTTCACTCCTCCCCCCCTCCCCTTTTTCATAACCCATCCAACAATTTTTAAAACTATTGTAAATTATCACTCCAGTTGTACCCATATTTGCAGTGTTTGAAGTAAAGTACATTTTAATGTGATGCT
The DNA here is from genome assembly GCA_035128595.1 of Eptatretus atami. Lineage (NCBI taxonomy): Eukaryota > Metazoa > Chordata > Myxini > Myxiniformes > Myxinidae > Eptatretus > Eptatretus atami. The sequence continues at coordinate 51,094,438 of CM068963.1, forward strand.
ACACTCGTGTCTGTGATGTGATGTCGTCCATCCATTTGTCTGTGACGTCGTATTTTCATTTTGTGATGGTGGTGTTTCAAGGTCTCACATAAATTTTTATATTGTATGCAAAACAGTCCTTCAAAGTGCTTTATTGGTACCCTGAAGGGAATCTTTGTGGTGAGTGTGTGACCGTGGTAGATAATAGGATTTCCATCATCTCCATCCCAGCAATCCAGTTCAACACTGCGACATCCTTGCAGTAGTACCTACAAAACAAAATGAAACCAACAAACCTCATCAACATCTATACTCCCAAAATACAACAAACAATGACTACTACTACTATACTACTACTACTACTACTATGACAACCACTACTTCTTCTTTAATGGCCCAAAGTCAGTTTTTGGCCCAAGTCTTTAATGAATCAGCTGGCCAGGCCGGACATTTGACTGAAGGTGCCAGGAATTTGGAATTTGTTCAGAGTGCTCGTGATAACTCGCCACTCTTCACAAAAAAACACCGTGGGATCTTTAATGTCCGCTGAGCACCAGTGCTTGTAGACGTCTTCACATCAATATGAGGAATGGCACACTCATTGAGGCAATTCCCTGCATGTGAAACATCAGTGTGACTGCTTATACTTTACCCTAACTTCCTGGTTGGGTGGTGCCTTTTTGTGCAGGATGGACTTAAATTTCATTTAAATTTAAGTAGCCAAGAGGCCTTTGTTTTGTTGTTTCCTAACAAAGAATCAAAAGAACAATAATACAAAGGAAGGTGAAAGCAAACTTCATTAATCTTTCATAATGACTGTGTGGATGCCCAAAAGTAATATATATATATATATATATATATATATATATATATATATATATATATATATATATATATATATATATATATATATCTGTGAGTGCACATTGGACATTGGAATGTTCTGTTGATGAATAACAAAGGGACAGCCATCTGTGACCTGGTTCTTGACGACGATTTAGATATCCTCATCGTCACCCAATAATGGCTCGGGGCTGTCATCGATATTGCAATAACCATTGCATCATTGACATCAAGAAAACTCTGCCAAACTACCAGGTTTTACCTGAAAACTGTCAGTCTCATGGGGGTGGTATCTGCATCATTCATCGCTCACATTTGTTCTGATTCATCAAAATGAGAGTCACGTTTGCAGCATTTGAACTCGTGAATTTGTCAGCATCGTTTTCAGCATTTATGCCATCTAGAACAGGTCACACCCGTGATCTGTTTGTCCAAGACTTTTCTACTTTGTTGGAATCTGTGTCAATGATTAAAAATCAACCAATCCTGATTAGGGGTTTGACCATCCAGGTTGATGATGTAACCGATAAAGAAGCTATGACCATCCTCGACACATCGGTTACAGCCGGTCTTCATCAACATGTCAGAGAATCTACCCATCAGGTCAGGCACATGCTTGATAGTCTGATCCCGTGAAAGATCGATGATCTAGTGTGTGGCATACCAACCATCCATCATTTTACATTCAAAAATGTTTTTATTCCTTGTACTGCATACTGGCAACTGGCAGTAATGTGAAAATTGCATTTACACTGAATCTACTTGTGTAAATTTAATTTGTATCAACATTATATACAGTACAATTTTAGATGGTTTTAAAGAATATTCAGCATTTTATTGCTGCAAGTGTTTTTTTGTTTTTTTTTCTAATCAGATTTTCACTATTGTTATATTTAGTAGATTTTCATTAATTGATATTCAAAGTGCTTAGAAACATTATTTTGTACTTAGCACTCAATGAATGCAATTTATTATTACCCTCGCCAGAGGAGAGCGGATTGCATTCGGGTCCGTTTGTTTGTCTGTCTGTCTCTGTTTGTTTGTCCGCACTGAACTTTCATGTCTTTCTCTGCAACCGCTTGTCGAATTGAGAAAAAAATTTCACCATTGATGCGACTACTCGTGTGGAATGTTTCAATGATAATTATGACATCATAGGTCACGTGGTGTGGCAGCCATATTGTAAAAACGGAAAAACTTTGGACCTCTGCATCTCTGAAACCGCACCAAGGAAAAAATTGAAACTTGGCACATAGCAAGTACTCCTCCTCATGGGGAATGAATGTGATTTTTATGACGTCATAGGTGCCCTCGTTATGACGTCATGATTGCATATGTAGAACGCCACATCCGATCAGTATGAAAATTTATGAGGGTCATCTAGGGATAAAATGATCCACTGAAAAAAAAATTATGATGTCATCGGTCACGTGATTCGGCAGCCATATTGTTTAAAAAAAATTAAAAAAAAATCTTCAAAAATCTTCTTCTCTGAAGTGGCTCAACAGATCGAGGCGAAACTTTACAGGTCTGACCGCCTGTCCATGAGGAACAAAAGGTTCACATATATATCATCATAGGTCACATGGTTTGGCAGCCATATCGGATTTACCTTCAAACCTATAAAAATACACCACTTAAAAGAAGTCCTGGCGAGGGTCTGCTATCTCTGATTGCTCTTTTTCTTGTTGTTATTGTTATAGTCACATCAAGGATCAAACCAAGACTAGACAGGTGAAAGTGCATTACCTCTGAGATATCCTACGAGCCAAAAAAGAACATGCATTAATTCAGCTTTTAAATGTGCGAATACTGACGTTGCTTTTAGTTCAGGAAAGTTGGGCAAGGGGGGAATTTGGCGTTTTCTGGGTCAACCAATTCTGATAATCCAATTTCTAATTTCCTTATGCTAATGTTTAAGGCAGAACACAAATAGATACAGCAGTCCATAGATAATAAGAGTTTTATATCCAGACATCTGAAAGATCATCCTCAGAGGGAAAACAAGGAACAGAGTACATGGGACTTCATGAAATATGGTCATCACAGTTTACCTGTTGGTAAATCTCAACAGATGACTCTCCACGGAGCTGGTGTCCCATGAGGTAAGTATTATGGGATGAAGCAATGTAATAATAGGAGAGAGGAAACTGCAACTCAGCAACGTTGGTGGAGGAGTCATCTGCCGTTGAAGCAAAGTTTTCTTTGTCCAGCATAAACCTGCCAGAAACTTGACTGTCATTTAATGTAAATGAACCTGTAATTGGCAATTGTTAATGATAATATAAAATGCTTTAATATAAATTTTTTTTTAAAGTTTGGAATGATGTATTTATCATAACATAATATTTGTGACATATGAAATGAGAACAGCATTCTTGGGCGTTGCGACGTTGACCGATATGCCTCCGCCCACATTATTACATCATTATAATACTTGTACGAAGTTTGATTTAAATCCGTTCAGCTGTTCTCAAGTATTACATTTTACCTGACAAGACCTCGACCTCTCAATGCTGAAATCGAATCAGTTCATATTTACATCATTATACATACAGTACTTGTATCAAGTTTAGTCAAAATCCAAATACTAGTTCACAAGTTATCATGGTAACAGAATTTTTACCAAACACGACCTCTGAGCTTTGACCTTTTGACTCCAAAATTTAAATCAATTCATCTTTGCATCATTATACATACTTGTAGCAACTTTAACTTTGATCCCTTCAGCTGTTCTTAAGTTATCACAGGAATGAAAACCTATCACGGACGCACGGGCAGCCAGACAGACAACACGAAAACATAATTCCTAGTCGGCGGAGGCATAAAAATTAACATTTTTGACACCTCTCCATAGGACTATGCCTTGTTACCCATAATAATATGGATATCAACTTCGACATGACAATAAAAAATTTAACAGGTATTTTTTATAATCTGCATACTTTCAACAGGGGTAAAAAGGTATTGACGCGGAGGGATATGGAGACGGGCATCAACGAAGTGTGGGAGGGATACAGAGACGGGCATAGACACAGAACATGAGGGATATAAGGATGGGCATCAATGCAGTGCATGAGGGATATGGAGTCGGGCATCAATGCAGTGTGGGAGAGATTTGGAGACGGGCATCGACACGGACTGTGATGGATATGGAGATGGGCATCAGTGCAGTGCGGGAGGTATATGGAGATGGGTGTCGATGCTGGGCACGAGGAAAGTGGCCTTGACTAGACAATTTTTGAAATTTGTGATTTCATTTTCCTTAATTGTAGAAATTCCATGAATATAGTTAAACATTACAGACAGTCCAGGATAAAAGCAAGTGCTTCCAAGTCTCATTAAGAGTACAGACATGAAAAAGAGACAAGTTCATACCATCACTACTTCTTTAACCCTTTGAACCCTCGCGGCCGGTTTACCAGCTGCAATTCAAACCTCCATATACCCGAGCGGTCGGTTTACCGGCCGCGAGTCAAATATCCAAATACCAGAGCGGCCAGTTTACCAGCCGCTATTTAAACTTCCATATATGCGAGCAGCTGTATTTTTTTTATAGGGAGCCCAGGGTGGGGGAGCCGAAAGTCCAAGGAGCTCAGGGTTTCAAGGGTTAATAGCTCCAATTATTCCTACTATCTTGTGGGGTCAACCAGGGAAATCTCCCCCCCCCCTTCCCCCCTCCACGTCTTTGAGGAACTAGCCGGTCAGACCTGATGTTCAACTAAAGGTTGCAAGCAATAACTTGTCTTCTCTTTGTGAATGACACCATGAGATATTTAATGTCCACCAACAGCCATTTCTGTCAGATGAGTTTTCCAAATAATTCATATTGATATTGAACAATTTTGAGGCAATATAAATGGAAATCTGCATACCGGTAGAGATCAAGTACCATCAAGTACCACTTTCTGCTGCCATTGTTTGAAATTCAATTAGTTGTTCGTCTCTTTTTCACTTGTGCATGAGTGAGTGCCCTTATGTACAAATAATATGAATAATTTAAAGATTCAGCTTTATGAGGGGGTGGATTGGTTTCCATAACACCAGCACTGAACCCGTCACTTCGCTGATTATAGTTGAACAACTTAACTTGTAAATGTTGACGTACAGCAATATAATTTATTCACAGTCAATATTTGCAATTTAGTTTATCCCTGAAACATTTGGGCTTACTGCGACTAACCCAGTGTTAATTTTAGCAATACGCACACTTTTTTTTTGCCAAAAAACAATGTCATGAACTCGTTTTATGTTCCCAAGGATCAGATGTTACATCGGTTTTTTTTTTCCTTCCAATTTGCGAAATGCAATTCTTATTGAGTCATGAATAATACACCACTGTAAAAGCCAAGCCTAGCAATAGATGGAACGCCATAATGCCATCCCGAATGTAACCACATCTTAGTACACCACCATCTTACGAAGCCCGTTATCCCAACGTCTAGCGTCTGGCATTCAGCCTGCTGCCGATGGATGTCAAATAGTCAGATATATGGGTTATGGTGTTCAACTGCAGTTAGCGAAGCGATGGGATGGGTTGAGTGCTGAACGCCAGGATGGTGTGCATGTCCGTGGAGAACTAGCCTAGCGCTAGACATAATGCCGTAATGATGTCCCACACATAATGCTGTAATACCATCACAGCGAAGAGAGCATGACAGAGGGACAGAAGGATGTGTACTTTAATATATAGATGAATGCATGTCTCAGGATGCCTTGAACATCAGGTTCAAATTGTTTATTTATTTATTCATTCGTTCGTGTTACAGCATAAATTAAAAAGATAATGAATATCAATGTGTTTGAATGTGTGTCTTTCATGGAAAATGTGTAAATACACCCAAATGAGTACAAGACAATGCTAGGAAGAGGGGTAAAAAAACGTTTTCTTGTTCCATAGATAAACCAAAAACAGCTGTATGAAAGAGATCATCTATAAGGAGTGCTAAAGAGATACTGCAAATGGTGCCAAGGCAGGAAGTGGACTTACCTTGAAAAACCTTTGAAAGACATGAGTCCTCTTTTTTTCATGGAGAGGCACGGCTCATGCCTCTGGCACACAAGGGTAGGTAAAGAAAGAAAGAACAAAAGTTCTTGAATCAAATATCTCACAAACAAACAAAATCAAACTATTAATATAATATACAGGGTGTCCGAAAATGAATACACCAAAAACAACATTCATCACACCATTTGAAAGCCTTTATCTTTGAGCAGGGATCAGCTTTTTGCGGGCTCCAATCATGGTACCCTTTCTTGTGGCAATGTTTTTACGGCTGGATGCCCTTCCTGACGCCAACCCTTGAGTCACCTTCGACCCTTGCAGGGATAATTACCAGTCTACTGGTGCTCATTTCGCCGACCTTCAGAAGACCTCCCTGATGCTAACTCAGCGGCCAGCAGGGCTCAAACTCAGGACCCCCAAGGATCCCAAGCCACCACCTTAACCACTAAGCCACACCAGGCTCATACCAAAAAGAACATTGAATAGTTTTATTGTTAGAAATTTGATATGTAAACATGCATTAGACTTGTAAGTTTTATTTTTGTTGTGAATACTGATTGTTATTTTCTGTTTCAGGAGAAACCCCATTTTCTGATATAATGACAAGTCCTCAAGAGAAAGCAAAAATTGTGAGATTTGTACATTAATGTGGTTCAATCATTCAAGGCCAAAGGCGTTTACAGCGTGAAATGAACAAACCAGCGCCTCAAAGACAATCCATACGAAGATGGGTGGATCATTTTGAGGCTACAGGATCTGTCCTGAAGGGGAAATCTGCTGGAAAGCCAAGGAAGTCAAATGAAAGGGCAAATGCTGTAATGGAGGCTGTAAACAACAGCCCTAAAAAGTCAAATAGGAGATCATTACTTGAGTTAAACATTCCAAAAAGCTCTGTTCATGATATCCTTCATAAAGAATTGAGGTTTAAATGTTATAAAATGCAAAGAGTTCAGAAACTTTTAGAAGAGGATTATGAAACGAGAGTAAATGTTGGTAAATAATTAATTGAACGGATAGAATCGGACAAACATTTTTTTCTCAAGCCTCATTTTTCGTGATGAAGCTACATTTCACATATCAGGCAAAGTTAATCTTTACATTTATAGGATATGGGGAGAGGAAAATCCGCATGAATTGTATGAACACGAAAAGGATTCGCATAAAGTAAACGTCTGGTGTGCCATGTCACGTCATCACATTGATGGACCCTATTTCTTTGATGGATGCACTGTCACCAGCATTTCATACCTCAAAATGCTAAGAAAGTTCTTTATCCCACAACTCCAAGAAAATCCTGACTTGTTAAAAAGAGCTATCTTTCAACAGCATGGAGCACCACCTCACTTTGCTCGAATTGTTAGTGTTTGTAAATCAAACTTTGGCAGACATTTGATATCCTGGTCGAGGAGGACCTATGAAATGACCAGCTCGTTCACCTGACTTAACATCTTTAGATTTTTTTAAATCTCTGGGGTTTAAAAAAAAGTAAAGTCTACACTACCAAACCAAGGGACCTTGAAGAACTTAAACATCATATTGTTGATGCTATGTCATCCATCCCTCCAGCTGTGTTGGAAAATGTTTTCTCAGAATTTGATCGATTATCGTGAACGATGGACGTTTATGGCAAGTAGAAGTTTATTAATAACTTGAGAATATCTAAACAATACTAAAAAATATTCAATGAGCAAAATCGTACAAGTCTATTGCATGTATTCATATCAAATTTATGTCAGTATCTCAAATAACAATAAAACTATTCAACATTCTTTTTGGTATATCCTGGATATCCATTACCGGACACCCTGTATCTGATAACGGATATACCATTATCGGACACACACACACACACACACACACACACACACACACACACACACACACACACACACACACGTAATGCTACTTCATCCGAGTTATTTTTGTGGTGTTCTTGGATGGATCATTTTATATAATAACGATTATTCTTGTAACAAATATTGCACATTTTAAATAATGAATGCCCTTTTTCTGTTACAGATTTATTGAGAGAGAATTTGTGAAACATGAGAGACCTATCTGATTTTAAAGAGGGACAAAATGTTGGTGCTCGCAGGGCATGATGTTCTATGACCGAAACAGCAAAACTTAAGGTATCCAGAGAAAGAGTCTCTAAAAGCATGGGAAAGGGAAAGAAAAACATCTACAAGTAAGTCTAACAGTGGTCAGAAGTAAAAGCTGGATAATCTGGACAGACGTGTGTTGTCAAGAATTGTGACTAAATATCCCAGTGGAGGACAACAGGTGCAAAATTGGCTGCACAAGTGAATAGGCACATAACCTGACAAGTTCCTATCAAAACAACTAGTTGTGAGTGGCACAAAATGGAGTGACATGGCAGAGCTGCAATATGCAAACCCTCGATTACAAAAATAAATGCATCATCTTGTAAAAAGTGTTGAATGGAGCACAAGGACTGGACTTTGGAGCAGTGGAATAATGTAATACGGTGTGATGAATCCTCCACTCTATTTCCAACAAATGGAAGAGTGTACGTTTGGAGACAACCCATGGACGCCTACAACCCTGACTGCCTTCCACCAACAGTCGAGCATGGACGAGGCTTCTTTATAATTTGGGCAGTAATCTCATCTCATGGAAATCTTTAGGCCCGACTATTACAGTACATGAAAGAACAACTGCTTATGACTATGAAGCCATCCTTAGTGAACAATTGCATCCCCTGATACAAACTTTGTTTTTGGAAGGAGGTGGCATTTTCCAACATTATAATGCTCCAATAAAAAACTGCTATAAATATTAAATCCTGGATTGAAGAACCCGAGGCAAAAATAAGATTGATTTCCTGGAGTAATTCTCTGCAGACGACTGTAGTATATGAGAGTACAACTCTCATATACTATAGTTCTAACTGTAGCATTTTTTCCTGGGGTATGAGAGTGGTAAAACATTTTCCCTGTTGTGCTGAATCACCACATTTAAATACTGTTGAGCTATTGCGGTCAGACATGAAACGTTTTGGTTTATAAATGGACGAAAAATAAACAAGCAAGCACAGGTGCAAGTTCTGAAGCACCCTCCACCAAGATACGAGGAGGAATGCCATCGAGTCGATACGCCTTGCTTGTGTCCAGAGAGAGGAGTACTTTTTTTGACGATGAAAGGAGATTATAGGGAGAGGCATGGGATTGGTAACGGATACATCAGGGGGTGTTGGAATGTTGCAGTCATCCTACATGGAGTTCGAAGAGAAAAGAAAACAGAAACGAGTTGCTTTATCAGAAGAAGAGACAGCTGAAGTAGTATCACCGAATGGGAAAAGCGAAGGCAAGGTAGTGCGACAGAAACTTGTTAGACATAGTTCTGAAGGAACAAAAAGACCTGTTAGTAATGGAAGAGGAGAGGTTGTCACACTTCCTTTGGATAAAGGAATGCTTCACCTCACAAATAACATTTTTGCAGTGATTTCAGGTGGAGATGAAAGATGAATGCGAGTTGAAGGAAGAAGTTTTTCTAGGTACGATATGCCACTTCTCTTGCACAAATGGCTACAGAGCAGGTTTGGTTGACCAACATTTGGATGAAGAGATAGTTTTAAAAACAGAAGGGGACATAAGCCTTCATTCCTGCAACAACAACAACAACAACAACTTGAGCCATACGCTCTGCAGAAACAGAGGTATCACCTGAGGGGAGGCAGTAATCTTCCCAAGAAAAGACATCAAATGATTTCCGTAAACCAGTCGTCAGCGCTATTAAAGTGCCAATACAGTCAGTAAATACAGTCAGGAGAGTAAAGAGATATTTACAAGAGTTTGGTCAGAGGAACCAAACGGAGTGAAATTGTGTCGCTACAATGCAACGGACTTGAGGTGAAAAACAAGTCCAAAGTATTGGGAGAGTGGTGGTGATGATCTGGAATATAGGAAGGGTGGTTGATAATTTGCTCCAAGTCATTAACAATGGAATACATGAGAGCTTCAAACCACCACCACCCCTCTACCCCACCAACTGTGTGGGAAGACTTCAACCACCCCATCTGGTGAACTTTGAAATTTCCTAAATAAAGAACTTCGGCTTTAAGGTAAGAGGATGTCATGGCCTCATGACAGCAACTTAGATAGTTAAATAAGGTCATGAACTTTGTAAAGTTAGGGGAGCAGTAGGTGAAACAGAAAAAAAATAGTGATAGTTGGGAGACAAATCCTAAGCCAGATGACATAAAAATTTGGAGATTCAAGTCCCCAAGATGTAAAACAGTTGTGTTTATGTTGGAATAAGCACATACTCCTCCTTTGAAGTGGAATCATGAGTGAAGGTTACAGTTGGAAATGTGAAAGGAATGAACGAGAACATAATTTGACAGTTGGGTCTCCGAAAGAAGCAAGATATTAGGAGAGGTACGAACTAAATGGTGTTCAACAGAGGAAAGGTTAAAAGAAAGACCACGAATGTTAGTGAAATGAATGGAAAAAGAGTCAGATTTATTAGAAACGCAAGGGTCTTGGGAGAGTCCAATACTACTACTGCCAGAGGCTTCCCTCTCATCAGCAGCAGAGACAGGCAGGTCACCAGAGATTCTTTGCACCCCATAATGCCAGGAGCGAGGGTGCACAAACTTGTTAGACTTTTCCATGTTTGTCATTCGTGGTTTAAAAGAAAATGAAAGGAATGAGAAAGATTGTAAAGATATGGAGTGAAAATGAGTAAGATGGTGCATGTGAGAAAGAAAAACATTAAAGCCAGCCCGGTAGCTTCGTTTGCGTGAGACAGAAAGTAATACCAGTAATCCTGATGCCATTCCAAGAACCACAATGACACTATTAAGTTAGGATGGTAGTACGGTTGCTGTCTACAACCTACTACCAAAGATGTGCAAGTTCATCAAAGGAAATACTGGATTTGTCAACAGTGCTTCACTTGGGCTTTTGCAATTGGGAAAGTTTTGCTTTTCACATGCAAGTTAAATTAATATATAAATTATAGCCTCCTCAAATGAATAAAGGAACAATCCATACATTAACTTCACTCACATATACCCGTCTACGACAGGTATGGGGGACAAGACGGATCACAATACTTGGTTACGGTAGTTTCTTTGGATGTTTTGCAGCGCATTCAACAGCTCAGTTCATATTGGTGGTGTGTCTGGGTGCCCATGGTAGCGTTTGAGACTGGTCGCTTTAGATTGTTGGCCTTGACACATAGTGCCGGATGAGTAACACGAACGATTTGACATATTCATCGTTTCTATATTACCTCCATCAACAGATTAACAACATGGCAGGATAAAAGTCGTAAATGCTGAGTCGAACAAACATCCTGAACTCATGGACTTAGTTAAGTAAAGCATGTCGTCTGGGACCCGGCCCGTCGGTTTACCGCCGAACGCTGCTGATTGTGACGTCATCGATTCCCTCTTTGAAAATTCTATCTATATTCGATTTTTTGAATCTGTTATCACCTGCGTAAATACATGGAACACATAATGTGAAGATTTCGAAGTATGAACAGAATATGTTCAGAGAAGTGTGTTAGAAGTTCCAGGCTTACGCCATTATATTATGATGATTATTTCTCCTCACCCTCTCAACCCCTTGCCCCCAAGTCCAATGTAATGTGCTGGTTACCTACCCAAATGAGTGCAAGGATTTCATGGTAGGAACGATGCTCGCTCTGGCACGTGGCCAGGAAGTCACTGAGCTCCAGTGCACCCATGGCACCAACACGCATTCCTGCATTCTCTACACCTGCATGGTTTGACAAGATGCTTGCAGTTGCGATAACATCCAGGATCTGTTGCTGATGCCGTTCTACGAGGCCAGGGCTTTGCTTGGCCGAATTCCGGGTTAGCAACTCTGAAAAATGGAGGGGAAGTAATGGAGTGGCAAAGACAAAGAAATGTTCGGTGCATCATTAATTTTAAAGTACCACCACCAGTATATATATATATATATTTTTTTTTTTTTTACACATTGTTTGTTTATTTGTGAGTACTGTATATGTATAATTAATCAGTAGTCAATTATGAGTTTGGCTTGCTGGTATGCACCAATTTCCAAAGAGCATGGTTGTGCCACTGATGCAGAGTTTTCTGCAAGTTAGGTAAGGAATTTGGAACTTGGCCCAGGTGCTGCCAATACATAATGAAATGTCAGCATCTATCAAGAAGGATTCCCAGCTTAATATCCATCTGAGATAGTATACTTTGTGACTGAGAAGCATCAATCCTGCCTGTGAAGCAACAATCTGACAGTGTATAGCAGGTCGAGACTCGAACACCAAACGAGAAAAGTCAAAGGTGAGCACACTACCTGTGAACAGTCCTGTCAGACATATACTCACCCTCCTCTGGCTGAGAGCCTGTAGGCAAATGGACTTGCTGCTTGGCAGTGAGGGACGCAGCAGGAGAGGAGAGGTCGGAATGGTGGTAGGATGCACTGTAAAGCTCAAACAAGTCCTTCAAATCTTTTCTGCTTCTCACACTGTTACAAAAGCACAAGTGCAACGACCATTTTGTTTCTTCATCAAACTCCCACAAAACAAAGAAAGCATACCTTTTCCTGCAATTTTCCATCAGCATTAAGAAAGCTTAACCAGAATGCAGGTAATGCCCATTAGACAGAATATGACGACAAGTCGTGCCAGGAACGAAGTTACGTATGGATGTTTAAACCGTTTTTGGTAATGAACTCACATGAAAGCCTTGAAGAGTTCAACAAACGTGGGAAATTCAACAGAGTTCTCAATGTGAGCAAATGTATTTACGTCAACCTTGCAAGGGCCATGCCAGCTGTGGGTGTTTCTGCACATCAAATGGGACAGGAAGTAGAACTCGTTAACAATGTGAAGGTTTGTCAAGGGCTTGGGCCAAGAAATTGACGCATAGTAGTTCGCACTAAATAATATATGCATGAAATAAACTCGTTTTACAAAAATAAAGTTTCAACTTACACCCCCCCCTCTTCCCCCCCCCCCCAACAACAAAAAAGTTTTCCAAAAGATTGCCTAGTTTATAAAAATTATTATTCTTGAACACCATTGCATTCTGAGTGCAATGTAACTGGCAATGTGATGAGTGGAATAGTAAATGAAAAAAGATTTTTCATTGGTGAGGAGGAAGCAGATGAAGTAAACAAAGACCTGGTGCATGATCTCTGATTCACTGGAGACGTGAACGGAGATGTTGGTTGTTTAGGCGTCGCTGCACCATAGGAGGGAGGGGTAGAGGTGAAAGGTAAACCTTGTTGAATCTGCTTTGCTCTGGACTGGAATGCTTCCTTGCAGCAAACATCTGGCTGGAATTGTTTGGAATAAAGGATGCAGACATGTCTGGAGGAGAAAGAAATGGAGCATCATTATCATTTTTCCTGCAGCAACCCTGCCCCTCAATGACTTCATAAATAATGGAAATTGAAATCATGTTCAAGAAAAAGCATTTGGATTTTAAAAAAAAAGAAAAAAAAAAGGGGGGGGGGGAAACCCGACCAATGAAAATTTAAATGGAAGCAAATAAATGAGCAAATGGCAAAGAGCATTGGGGTCATCCAATAAGGATGTAACTAAATGTAACTGTGAGGTGAGGCAGTTGAGAAAAAAAACCTGAAGAGAGAAAGGAGAGGGATGGAGAGGGAGTGAGTTGGAGAGGGGGAGAGGAGCTGGAATTGAGTGATTGGGAGTTTGGCGGAGATGGGGAGCGGGAGTTGGGCAGCGGGAGTTGGGCAGCGGATTGGGCAGCGGGGGGCGCGGGAGTTGGCGAGGGAGTTGGCGCGGGAGTTGCGGGAGCTGGATTGGAGTTGTGAAGAGGAGTTGGAGTTGGGAGTTGGAGAGTTGGATGTTGGAGTTGGAGTGTTGGAGTTGGGGAGTGAGTTGGGGGTTGGAGTTGGGGGAGTTTGGAGTTGGGAGTTGGAGTTGGGGAGTTGGAGTTGGGGAGTTGGAGTTGGGGAGTTGGTTGGGTTGGAGTTGGGGATTGGAGGGAGTTGGAGTTGGGGTTGATTGGGAGTTGGTGGGAGTTGGAGTGGTGAGGGAGTTGGAGTTGGGAGTTGGGAGTTGGGGGGAGTTGGAGTTGGGGAGTTGGAGTTGGGATTGGAGTTGGGGAGTGGAGTTGGAGTTGGAGTTGGGGATGGAGTTGGGGAGAGGGAGTTGGGGGGAGTTGGGGAGGGAGTTGGGGGGATTGGGTTGGAGTGAGTTGGAGTGGGAGTTGAGTTGGAGTGAGTTGGGGTTGGAGTTGGGGAGTGGAGTTGGGGTTGGAGTTGGGGAGTTGGGTTGGGGAGTTGGGAGGGGTTGGGGAAGGGTTGGGGAGTGGGGAGGTGGGGAGTTGAGTTGGGAGTTGGAGTTGGGGAGTTGGAGTTGGGAGTTGGGGAGTTGGAGTTGGGAGTTGAGTTGGGAGTTGGATTGGGGAGGGAAGGAGTTGGGGAGAGTTGGAGAGGGAGTTGGGAGAGGGAATGTAGGAGGAGTTGGAGTGGAGATGGGGGTTGGAGTGGATGGGAGTGGGGATGTGGGGGTTGAGTTGGGGGTTGGAGTTGGGAGTTGGGGTTGGGGAGAGGAGTTGGGGAGGGAGTTGGGGAGGAGTTGAGGGGAGTTGGGGAGGGAGTTGGGAGAGGGAGTTGGGGAGTTGGAGTTGGGAGTTGGAGTTGGGGAGTTGAGTTGGGGAGTTGGGGAGTTGGGAGTTGGAGTTGGAGTTGGAGTTGGGAGGTGGAGTGGGGAGAGGAGTTGGGAGGGAGTTGGAGAGAGGGTTGGAGAGAGGAATTGGAGAGGGGATTGGGGTTGGGAGATGGGGAGTTGGGAGTGGGAGATGGGGAGTGGGATGGAATTGGGGAGAGGGGCTGAATTGGGAGAGGGAGCTGGAGTTGGAGAGAGCAGTTGCAGGTGGGGGTTGGGAAGGTGAAGTTGGTTGATACTCAAGCACTACTTAATCGGAGAATGGTATGAAACATGGGTGTTTCCAATTATTTTGGTCACTACCTGTATGTTATAAATGTTTTTTATTTGAAAGCTTGACAGCCTAATCATGGTGATTCACCTCAAGTACCAGAACATATCGTTAACTGACCCGGAAGAATCAGAAGACTCCGAAGACCTGCTTACTGGAATGCCTACATTCAAACCTGAAGAAGACCTCCTGTTAATTATTCACATGGCACTGAAAAAAACTGAGGTGCTATGTCCCATCACCCAAGTCATGCAGGGTTCAGCATGAGTGAAGATGATAGAATAGGATGCTTCCCAGACAGTCTGTACATGTTTTTGAGGCTATTATTTGAAGGGCAGACACTCGGTGAACAAACTTAGGACATAATCTCAACTAAAGGGGGAGATGTCCAAAAAAGTTCTCAGTATTTCACAAGACATTGTCTTTAATGTCAGTTGAAGCCAAAAGTGGACACCGAAACACATCGGACTGGGAAGTGCTTTTCACCAAATAAAGTCTAAGGGTCTGGTCAATATCTTCTCAAAAGCTGGTCACATCATCAATGACCAATTACTTTCAAATCAACACAGCTTTGGCAGAGCATGCTGACCACCATGGACATAAACAATGGTGCAGTTGTCCCACTTAATATCCTGCATGGAAAGTTTGTGCATTTTACTACCGACAACATTGATATATGTGATGAGACACTTGATGGTAAAAAAAAATTACATTCCATGCAACTCAGGTGGCTGCATGGCAGAGAGGACCAAGCAATGTTCATGTTTTGGACAACCTAAAGCCAAGCAAACGGCACCAGCTTTAAGTTCCTGAAGTTATGGCAACATTCATTCCCACCAGTGCTGTTGAAGGGAGGGTCAATCCAGAGAATTTAAGGGCTGACCTAACTTAGTTCAAGAAACCTGAAAATTAACTGGTCTATGAAGGTTGCCAGAGAAGTTGACGAAGCATTCATTGTCAAATGTCAAAGCTCTGGTAGAAAAATCTAGCTGGACAGTGTTCAACAAGTCCCAATGTTTGAATGACCCTGAGATAACAACTGTTAGATACTTGCCAATTATTCATGCTCCAGTGCATGAATTAGATGTCCTGAACACAGCTGTACAGCATTGTCTGTACATATCACAGTTGGGACAGCAGTATACTGTACCATCATCACTGCAGATCAGGCACTTTACTACAAACTCATGGAACTGAAACGGTCCATCCCCGAATACAAGAGAGTGATCTCGTCTTGGTGGTCTCCATATCTCAACAAAATGTTATTGGCATCATTGATGAGAATCTGAAGGGCTCTAGATTTCCTGAGGCTTCGGTAGAAGCCCATTTGCTTGGACCAGTACTCGATCCAATAACATAAGTCCAATAACAAGGCCAGGCATGCTCATAAAATAACTCATCAAGCACGATTACAGTTACTGTTGTTTCGATTTATGAGGAATACTAAGAAACCTCACCTTCATATATAATATATATATATATATATATATATAATATATATATATATATATATATAAAAATATATGTCAGTTCACATATGTACCACAAGCATTGTCCATTCTATAAGCCACACCTTCACCCTTCTCTCCTAGCGTGACAAGTATTGCCCATGAGCCAGGCCACACCTTTCCCTCCAGCGGGCCAGAAATCACCGCCATCCTTTTTGCTCCACATAGCTCTGAGGCTTCATAGGACTCTGGTGTACATTTGAAGACTGAACAATGTTCCTATCATAAAATAAAGGTACCGTTTTGAGGAAGCAAAGGTACATTTTGATTACAACTCATGCAGAGGAAACGAGGTACCGTAATGCCAGTTTTGCTTGGAGCAATCACCCCCAAAGAAGGTATGCTCTCACAATGCAGAGGAAAGAATACAGTGAAGTCTTTAGTATGTCTGGTGTTGGCTTGATGGTTAGGGTGGTGGGCTTGGGATCCTTGGATCCTGAATTCAAATCCCACTCAGCTATTGAATTAATACCAGGTAGGGTTGACTCTGCCTGTCATCCTTCCGAAGTTGGCAAAATGAGTGCCAGCATGCTGTATACTGTGTCGGGAGTGGCGACCCGTCCAGGATTGTACCCAATAGCACCAACGCTCTGCACAGAGTATGGTCCCAATGGATGGATGGATGGACGGATGGATGGATGGAAGTCTTTTGTAATAAATAAATAAATATTGGTTTTCACCAGAGTTTTCAAGGTTGAATAGTGTGCAAGTGCAGGGTTCATAAACAAACTGTATTTCACATGTACATGGACATGTAATTAGCATATCATGGAAGTAAATAAACATTAGAGACGGACGTAATTAATTAGTCAGGAGGCCGGGGAAATTCCCAAGAGATAATTTTTTTCTTCTTCTTTTCGAAGTTAATTATGTACAGTGTAAAAGTACACTTTGAAATGTACAAGTACACTTTGAAATGTACAAGTACACTTTGAAATGTACAAGTACAGCTTTGAATGTACAGTACACTTTGAAATATACAAGTACACTTCGTAATATTACATGTACACTTTGAAATATACAAAGTACACTTTGTAATATACAAGTACACTTTGTAATATACAGGTACACTTTGTAATGTACAAGTACACTTTGTAATGTACAAGTACACTTTGAAATGTACAAGTACACTTTGAAATATACAAGTACACTTTGTAATGTACATGTACACTTTTAAATGTACATGTACACTTTGTAATGTACATGTACACTTTGAAATGTACAAGTACACTTTGAAATGTACAAGTACACTTTGAAATGTACAAGTACAACTTTGTAATCGTAACATCATCACTTTGAGAATACATGTACACTTTGAATATACATGTACACTTTGTAAATACAAGTACACTTTGAATATACTAAGTAATACAGCTTTGTAATATACAGAGTCACTTTGATATATAGACATGTGACACTTTGTAATTACAAGTACACTTGTAAGAACACATGTACACTTTGAAATACATCAGTACACTGTTTAATATATCATGTAACACTTTGTAATATAGCATGTACACTTTTGAAATAAGCAAGTACACTTTTGTAATATACATGTACACTTTGTAATACTGTCAAGTACACTGTTTGAATATATAACAAGTAATTCTTTGTAATCATACATTGTTGACAGCTTTGTAATATACATGTACATCTTTTCAATATACAGATACCTTGCATAACTGTACACTTTGTAATATACATGTACACTTTGCTAAATATACAATGTACATACTTTGTAAGTATATCGATGTACACTTTGTAATATACATGTACACTTGTAATATACATGTACACTTTGTAATATACATGTACAGCTTGTAATATAGCGATACACTTTGAAATATACGAGTACATTCTTTTGAAATAGTACGTTGTACAGCACTTTGAAATATACGTGTACACTTGTTGTAATATTACGTGTACACTTTGAATATGACGTCCACTTGTAATGATACTGGTACGACTTGTAATATACAGTACACTTTGAAATACAAGTACAGCTTTTAATTACAAGTACACTTTGTAATATACATGTACACTTTGTAATATACAAGTCACCTTTGTAATATACAAGTAACTTTTGAAATATACAAGTACACTTTGTAATATACAGGTACACTTTGTAATATACAAGTACACTTTGTAATACTACATGTACACTTTGTATATACAAGTACACTTTGAATATATACAGTGTACACTTTGTAATATACACTGTACAACTTGTGTAATATACATGTACCTTGTAATATACATCAGTAATTTGTAATACATGTACACTTTGAAATATACATGTACACTTTGTAATATACATGTACACTTTGTAATATACAAGTAACACTCATCGTTCTTTTAATATATATGTACACTTTGAAATGTACAATACACTTTGAAATAGACATACTTTGAAATATACATGATATACGCTTGTAATATACATGTACACTTTTAAATATACATGTACACTTTGTAATATTACATGTACACTTTGAAATGTACAAGTACACTTTGAATGTACAGTACACGTTGTAATATACATGTCACTTTGTAATATACATGTACACTTTGAATTACATTTACTGTGTAAATATACATGTACACTTTGTAATATACAAGTACACTTTGAAATATACAAGTACACTTTTGAAATATACAAGTACACTTTGTAATATACAGTACATTGTAAATACATGACACTTTGAATATACATGACACTTGTAATATACAGTACACTTTGAAATATACAAGTACACTTTGAAAATATACAAGTAACACTTTGAAATATACAAGTACACTTTGTATATACAAGTAACACTTTGAAATATACATGTACACTTTGTAATATACAAGTACACTTTGTAATACACATGTACACTTGTAATACACAAGTACACTTTGTATACACATGTACACTTTGAAATACAATGTACACTTTGTAATATACATGTACACTTGTAATATACATGTACACTTTGAATATCAAGTACACTTTGTAATATACATGTACACTTTGTAATACAAGTACAACTTTGTAATATACATGTACACTTTGTAATATACATGTACTTTTAATATACAGTAACTTTGCAATATACAAGTACACTTTGAATATACATGTACACTTTGTAATATACATTGTACACTTTGTAATATACAAGTACACTTTGCAATTACATGTACACTTTGTAAATATACATGTACACTTTGTAATATACAATGTACCACTTTGTAATATACGTGTACACTTTGAAATATACGTGTACACTTTGAAATTACGTGTACACTTTGTAATATACGTGTACACTTTGAAATATCGTGTCACCTTTATAAATACGTGTACATTTGTAATATACCAGTACCTTTGTAATATACATGTACACTTTGTAATATACAAGTACACTTTGTAATATACAAAGTACACCTTTGAAATATACAGGTACACTTTGTAATATACAAGTACACTTGTAATATACAAGTACACTTGTAATATACAAGTACACTTTTAATATCAAGTACACTTTGAAATATACAAGTACACTTTGTGAATATACAGGTACTTTGTAATATACAAGTACACTTCGTAATATACATGTACACTTTGAAATGTACAAGTACACTTTGTAAAATACAATACACTTTGTAATATACATGTCACTTTGAAATTACAAGTACACTTTGTAATATACAAGTACACTTTGTAATACAAGTACACTTTGTAATATACAGTATATTACATGTACATGTATATTACATGTACATTTTTACAAGTAAAGACTTTGTAATATACTTACACTTTGTATATACATGTACACTTTGTAATATACAAGTAGACTTTGTAATATACAAGTACACTTTGTAATATACATTCACTTGTATATACATGTACACTTTGTAAAACAAGTACACTTTGTAATATACAGGTACACTTGTAATATACAAGTACACTTTGTAATATCAAGTACACTTTGTAATATACAAGTACACTTTGTAAATAACAAGTACACTTTGAATATACAAGTACACTTTGTAATTATATCAGGTACACTTGTAATATACAGTACACTTGTATATACATGTACATTTGTAATATACAAGTACACTTTGAAAATATACAAGTACACTTTGAAATATACGTGTACACTTTGTAATATACGTGTACACTTTGAATATACGTTCCACTTTGTAATATACGTGTCACTTTGATATACCAGTACACTTTGAAATATACAAGTACACTTTTTAATATACAAGTACACTTTGTAATATACATGTACACTTTGTAATATACATAGTACACTTTGTAATATACAAGTACACTTTGAAATATAAAAGTACACTTGTAATATACAGTACACTTTGTAATATAACAAGTACACTTCGTAATATACATGTACACTTTGAAATGTACAAGTACACTTGTAATATACAGTAACTTTGTAATATACATGTACACTTTGAAATGTACAAGTACACTTTGTAATAAACAAGTACACTTTGTAATATACAAGTACACTTTGTAATATACATGTACACTTTTGTAATATACAGTGTACACTTTGTAATATACATGTAACACTTTGTAATATACAAGTACACTTTGTAATATACATTTACACTTTGTAATATACATGTACACTTTGTAATATACATGTACACTTTGTAATATACATGTACACTTTGTAATATACATGTACACTTTGTAATATACAAGTACATTTGAAATATACAAGTACACTTTGAAATATACATGTACACTTTGTATATACATCTACACTTTGTAATATACAAGTACCTTTGTAATATACATGTACACTTTGTAATATACAAGTACACTTTGTAATATACATGTACACTTTGTAATATACAAGTACACTTTGAAATAAACATGTACACTTTGTAATATACATGTACACTTTGAAATATACAAGTACACTTCAAAATGTACAAGTACACTTTGAAATGTACATGTACACATTGAAATGTACAAGTACACTTTGAAATGTACATGTACACTTTGAAATGTACAAGTACACTTTGAAATGTACAAGTACACTTTGAAATATACAAGTACACTTTGTAATATATAAGTACACTTTGTAATATACATGTACACTTTGTAATATACAAGTACACTTGTAATATACATGTACACTTTGAAATGTACATGTACACTTTGAAATGTACAAGTACCTTTGAAATGTACATGTACACTTGAAATGTACAAGTACACTTTGAAAATGTACATGTACACTTTGTATATACAAGTACACTTTGTAATATACATGTACACTTTGTAATATACAAGTACACTTTGAAATATACAAGTACACTTTGTAATATACATGTACACTTTGAAATATACATGTACACTTTGAAATATACATGTACACTTTGAAATATACATGTACACTTTGAAATATACAAGTACACTTTGTAATATACAAGTAACTTTGAAATATACATGTACACTTGAAATATACATGTACACTTGTAATATACATGTACACTTTGTAATATACAAGTACACTTTGTAATATACATGTACACTTTGAAATGTACAAGCACTTTGAAATATACAATTCCACTTTGAAATATACATGTACACTTTGTAAATATACATGTACATTTTAAATATACATGTACACTTTGTAATATACATGTACACTTGAAATGTACAAGTACACTTGAATGTACAAGTACACTTTGAAATGTACAAGTACACTTTGTAATATACATGTACACTTTGTAATATACATGTACACTTTGAAATATACATGTACACTTTGAATATACAAGTACACTTGAAATATACAAGTACACTTTGAATAACAAGTACACTTTGTAATATACAAGTACACTTTGTAATATACATGTACACTTTGTAATATACATGTACACTTTGAAATATACAAGTACACTTTGAAATATAACAGTACACTTTGAAATATACAAGTACACTTTGAAATATACATGTACACTTTGTAATATACATGTACAAGTACACTTTGTAATATACAAGTACATCTTTGTAATATACAAGTACATTTGTAATATACATGTACCTTTGAAATACTGTACACTTTGTAATATACATGTACACTTTGTAATATACAAGTACACTTTGAAATATACATGTACACTTTGTATATACAAGTACACTTTGTAATATACTGTACACTTTGTAATAACAAGCACACTTTGTAATATACAAGTACACTTTGTTAATATACATGTACACTTTGTAATATACATGTACACTTTGATATACAAGTACACTTTGTAATATACAAGTACACTTTGTTAATATACATCATGTTGAATGTACAAGTACACTTTGAAATGTACAAGTACACTTTGAAATGTACAAGTACATTTGAAATGTACAAGTACACTTTGAAATGTACAAGTACACTTTGAAATGTACAAGTACACTTTGAATGTACAAGTACACTTTGAATGTACAAGTAAACTTTGAAAATGTACAAGTACACTTTGAATATACATGTACACTTTGTAATATACAAGTAGACTTTGTAATATACAAGTACACTTGTAATATACATGTACACTTTGTAAATATACATGTACACTTTGTAATATACATGTCCACTTTGTAATATACAAGTACACTTTGTAATATACATGTACACTTTGAAATGTACAAGTACACTTTGTAATATACAAGTACATCTTTGAAATGTACAAGTACACTTTGTAATATACAAGTACACTTTGTAATATACATGTACACTTTGTAATATAATACACTTTGAAATATACATGTACACTTTGAATATACATGTACACTTTGAAATATACATGTACACTTTGAAATATAATGTACACTTTGAAATATACGAAGTACACTTTGTAATATACATGTACACTTTGTAATATACAAGTACACTTTGAAATATACAAGTACACTTTTGTAATATACATGTACACTTTGTAATATACAAGTAACTTTGTAATATACATGTACACTTTGAAATATACATGTACACTTTGTAATATACATGTACACTTTGTAATATACAAGTACACTTTGTAATATACATGTACACTTTGAAATGTACAAGTACACTTTGAATATACAAGTCCACTTTGAAATATACATGTACCCTTGTAATATACATGTACACTTTTAAATATACATGTACACTTTGTAATATACAAGTACACTTTGAATTACAAGTACACTTGTAATATACATGTACACTTTGTAATATACATGTACACTTTGAAATATACATGTACACTTTGTAATATACAAGTACACTTTGAAATATACAAGTACACTTTGAAATATACAAGTACACTTTGTAATATACATGTACACTTTGAAATATACATGTACACTTTGTAATATACATGTACACTTTGAATATACAAGTACACTTTGAAATATACAAGTACACTTTGAAATATACAGTACACTTTGAATATACAAGTAACTTTGAAATATACATGTACACTTTGTAATATACAAGTACACTTTGTAATATACATGTACACTTTGTAATACACAAGTACACTTTGTAATACACATGTACACTTTGAAATACACATGTACACTTTGTAATATACATGTACACTTTGTAATATACATGTACACTTTGAAATATACAAGTACACTTTGTAATATACATGTACATTGTATATAACAAGTACACTTTGTAATATACAAGTACCTTTGTAATATACATGTACACTTTGTAATATACATGTACACTTTTCAATATACAAGTACACTTTGCAATATACAAGTACACTTTGCAATATACATGTACACTTTGTAATATACATGTACACTTTGTAATATACAAGTACACTTTGCAATATACATGTACACTTTGTAATATACATGTACACTTTGTAATATACATGTACACTTTGTAATATACAAGTAGACTTTGAAATATACGAGTACACTTTGAAATATACGTGTACACTTTGTAATATACGTGTACACTTTGAATATACGTGTCCACTTGTATATACGTGTACACTTTGAAATATACCAGTACACTTTGTAATATACGTGTACACTTTGTATAATACAAGTACACTTTTGTAATATACATGTACACTTTGTAATATACAAGTACACTTTGTAATATACAAGTACACTTTGAATATACAATACACTTTGTAATATACAGGTACACTTTGTAATATACAAGTACTTCGTAATATACATGTACACTTTGAAATGTAATGTACACTTTGAATGTACAAGTCACTTTGTAATATACAAGTACACTTTGTATATACAAGTACACTTTGTAATATACAAGTACACTTTGTAATATACATGTACACTTTGTAATATACATGTACACTTTGTAATAACAATAGACTTATATACAAGTACACTTTGTAATATACATTTACACTTTGTAATATACATGTACACTTTGTAATATACATGTACACTTGTAATATACATGTACACTTTGTAATATACATGTACACTTGTAATATACAAGTACACTTTGAAATATACAAGTACACTTTGAAATATACATGTACACTTTGTAATATACATGTACACTTTGTAATATACAAGTACACTTTGTAATATACATGTACACTTTGTAATATACAAGTACACTTTGTAATATAATGTAACTTTATATACAAGTACACTTTGAAATAAACATGTACACTTTGTAATATACATGTACACTTTGAAATGTACAAGTACACTTCAAATGTACAAGTACACTTTGAAATGTACATGTACACATTGAAATGTACAAGTACACTTTGAAATGTACATGTAACTTTGAAATGTACAAGTACACTTTGAAATGTACAAGTACATTTTGAAATGTACAAGTACACTTTGTAATATATAAGTACACTTTGTAATATACATGTACACTTTGTAATATACAAGTACACTTTGTAATATACATGTACACTTTGTAATGTACAAGTACACTTTGTAATATACAAGTACTTTATGTATGTCACTTTGTAAAGTACACACTTTGAAATGTACAAGTACACTTTGTAATATACAAGTCACTTTGTAATATACATGTACACTTTGTAATATACAAGTACACTTTGAAATATAGCAAGTACACTTTGTATATACATGACACTTTGAAATATACATGTACACTTTGAAATATACATGTACACTTTGAAATATACAAGTACACTTTGTAATATACATGTACACTTGTAATATACAAGTACACTTTGAAATATACAATACACTTTGTAATATACATGTACATTTGTAATATACAAGTAACTTTGTAATATACATGTACACTTTGAAAATACATGTACACTTTGTAATATACAGTACACTTTGTAAATAACAAGTAACTTTGTAATATACATGTACACTTTGAAATGTACAAGTACACTTTGAAATATACAAGTCCACTTTGAAATATACAAGTCCACTTTGAAATATACATGTACACTTTGTAATATACATGTACCCTTTTAAATATACATGTACACTTTGTAATATACATGTAGACTTTGAAATGTACAAGTACACTTTGAAATGTACAAGTACACTTTGAAATGTACAAGTACACTTTGTAATATACATGTACACTTTGTAATATACAGTACACTTTGAAATATACATGTACCTTTGTAATATACAAGTACACTTTGAAATATACAAGTAACTTTGAATATAAAGTACACTTTGAAATATACAAGTACACTTGTAATATACATGTACACTTTGAAATATACAAGTACACTTTGAAATATACAAGTACACTTTGAAATATACAAGTACACTTTGAAATATACAAGTACACTTTGAAATATACAAGTACACTTTGAAATATACAAGTACACTTTGTAATATACAAGTAACTTTGAATATACATGTACACTTTGTAATATACATGTACACTTTGTAATATAATGTACAAGTACACTTTGTAATATACAAGTACACTTTGTAATATACAAGTACACTTTGTAATATACATGTACATCTTTTGAATATACATTACACTTTGTAATATACATGTACACTTTGAATATACAACCTTTGAATATACAAGTACACTTTGTAATATACATGTACACTTTGTAATATCAAGCACACTTGTAATATACAAGTACACTTTGTAATATACATGTACACTTTGTAATATACATGTACACTTTGTTATATACAAGTACACTTTGTAATATACAAGTACACTTTGAAATATACATGTACACTTTGAAATATACATGTACACTTTGTAATATATAAGTACACTTTGTAATATACATGACACTTTGTAATATACATGTAGACTTTGTAATATACAAGTACACTTTGTAATATACATGTACACTTTGAAATATACATGTACACTTTGTAAATTACAAGTACACTTTGAAATATACATGTACACTTTGTAATATACATGTACACTTTGTAATATACAAGTACACTTTGTAATATACATGTACATTGGAAGTGTACAAGTCACTGAATTTAATGAAATGTGCACATCCACTTTCGTAGTCAACATCACCTCTGAGCGAATGTACATTTCAAAACTAAAACAACACGTTGAAACCCAAACAAGGTACCTGTCCTTTTGTCGGCGTTTTGTATGTACTGTATGCTGTTCAGTTACCAAGCAGCTTGCTAGCAATTGCCAAGCCAGCCGTTCCTTATCAACGGTTTCAAATGGAGTGCTTAAACCACTTGGTGAGTGCTGTACAAGATACTTGGTAACTGAACACACCACAGATGTATAACATGGCCATGAGGATACACATCAAGACGGACTTATTTTGGCCATGTCAATGAATTCATCCTTCATGGGGCAGATTTTGAATATCACAGCAAGGTCAGCTGCTTTGGTCTTTTCTTATTGCAGCCACAGGTCTTATTTACTCTCTCTCACTTCCCAAAAC
>CM068963.1:51132638-51148362 GCA_035128595.1 Eptatretus atami
GTTGGAATACCAAGTCCAGCGATGAGCCTGTAGGCATTGAAACCATGAACCAGCCACCCTGAGTCCACAACTTCTTGCAAAGTCAAGGACCTTAGTGCTATTCTGTTTCACAGTTCCTGACCCATGTGGACCAACACATGTCTCATAACCATCCCTATCAGTGCCAGTCGATGCATTCAAATCCCCCCAAGACTAGAAGAGTATCTCACCTGGGGCACTGATCAACTACAGACTCCAGCGTGGCATAGAATGCGTCCTTCACGGTGAGATCACGCTCCTCAATCAGAGCATATACAGAGACCAGAGAAACAACATACAAGGAGTGACAAATCCTTTGTCTCATAATTCGCCCGTTGACCGGTATTATCTCATTTATCATTGGAGTCAGCTTATTGGACAGAGCTACAACAACTCCTTGGGCATGGTCACCATCAGAGTGACCAGACCAATAGTAGGTGTAACCACCCGCCATGGTCTTGCCACCCCTCTGGTCTCTGAACCTCAAAGAGTGCTGCAATACCGATTTTCAAACGCTTGAGCTCAGATCATCCTCTCTTTGTGATAGGATATTCCAAGCACCAACATGAAGGGACCACCTCAGGTTAACCCAAGGAGACTGCCGTCTGGTGGACGACACCTCAGCACCACTCCGCCACACACTACCGCAATCTGACCCAGGAAGTTTACCCCGTGGTTTTCCTCCTATCATCAAGGAATGGGAGTCCCGAAGGCTTTTCCCCACATTGAAGATCCTTGGAAGGGAACTCATATTAATGGGATTGTAGGAACTGTAGTCTGTTGATGTATCTATGAATCCAACAGGAAAAGTGTGAAAACTGTGCGGTTGTGAGTTATTCGGAAAGTAGGAGTGAGAAGGGGGAAGAGACATCACATTGATTAGTAAAGAGAGCTTGAGAGATGTGTTATACATGATCAGTTCTGGACAGTCGCTGCATTTCTGTCGATCAACAGATTCTGGAAACATATATTTATTCCACAAATTAATAATCATGTCACATTTAGCAACTAACAAAAACCTGTGCAATTCAGCGCGTGTTTTCAAGTACACAGTCTCTCCACCCAAAAAAAATCTCAACAATAAAAAAAATAAATTACATTCCGCTCTGAAAATTGGAAGAAACATTTTGGCCCAAAGTGAAATTACTCAAACAGATCAGACAATATGGCCAGGGTGTGCACCAATAAATAAAATTATCAATGAAATCGGATGATTGTAGAAATCGAGATTAAATCTCCTTCATACAAAGATAGGTAGAAACAAGATTGCAAACTCAAGCAATGGGTCCTCACCTGAGACAATGCAATATATTGCCGTCTCAACCAAGCAAGCCGCTGATCAACAAAATTCCGAGCACGGCGCACAATAGCAATCAGAGCTGCAAACACCTTCCGTAGCTCATGGGTCGTGTGTGGTGGTGCCAAAAAGTGGACCTGATGACACTCGGTGGTGTGTGCCCCATGTAGCAAAGTGAATGACTCAAGTTCTCCACCAGGACAGTGGCCTCGAAGCACGAGGGCCACGGTGGTGGGTGAAAGGCCAGTGTACAAATTTCTCAGCTGCAATATGTCGAGGGTTCCTTGGAGTGAGTTTGGACTGGTAGTTCCTGGTGACACCATAGGTCTGTCCCAGGTAAGTGTGCAATAATCATCGTGCAAATGTAAGAAACAACGTGTAGCAGTTTGGTTGGTGGCATCAAAGTGTAACACAGTGCAACCTCGTCGCAAGAAGGCTAGACCTGGCGGTGATGGCCAAAGGAGACAAGGTGGCAGCAAAGATATACCATGATTGGTTCGAGTTTGTGTGTCCCTCGTGTAGCTACAAGGCCAGGCCGGCAAACACCAATCTTGGATGTTTTCGCTGCTCCCATCGATTGAAAAAATCCTTGGGGAAGGCAGCAGCAGCACAAATTATCATTATCAGGGTACTGGGAAAACAAGACAGGCAAACTAAAAGTTCATGTCATTCAATGGTGCAGACAGAATTCCTTTACAAGCACAATCCATAGCTGCCTGCAAGCAGACGCGATCATATGACAAATAACTTAAAGCATGCGCCGAATGTGTTGCATCCGATTCAACCCACAAGCATTGTGGACAGTTGTACAAGTTCAATAAATACAGATACCAACAAGAACGGCACTCGGTGGAGTGCATACCTCTGCCAGGCTTAATCGTTTACATTTTGCATCCCATTGATGGGCCAGATCTCCAACCGGACCTGAGCCAAAATCAAATCAATTCTTCCTTGTCACACACCCAACCTATCCATCAAGTTTTGTTCGAATCCTTCAATATCTTTTTTGAGATATCGTGCTGTATATCGTTTTTGGCACAATCTCTCAATGGTGAAGAATCACTTTTAAAATTTTCGGATCCGGATCTTCACCAAAATCTAATCAATTTGTCCTTGTCACACGCCCAACATGCCCACCAAGTTTTTTCTGAATCCGTACATAACTTTTTGAGATATCCTACCCACAAACAGAGACAGACAAACAAATAGACAGGGGTGAAAACATAACCTCCGTCCATCTTCGGTGGTGGAGGTAACAAATGGGGTAGAATGAAAGTCTAAAATAAAATATATTTTTGATCGACAAATGAGACATTCCAGAAAAAATACTTTGAATAACCATTCAACCAGCAAAGGAAATGTCTCAAGCAACTATCGGTTGCTTGGAAAATATCATCTTCAAGCAAGCACCAGTTGATTGAAACAACTTTGAAATACTTGTACCGCTGGTACAAAACGCTGTATATTTGGAACATTTGTACCACTACAGCCAACATTGTCCCACTGAAAATGGAATCTTTATGTCAATGCTGAGACAATAACTTCTTTTGTTTTTGGAGTGGATCCTCATGAAAAATTTTGAGAATTATATTTGTAAAGAGTGTTTCAGGACAAGTTCAAGTACTATGATCGTAGGACAGCCTTGCTCTTTTCCAAATGGCAACAATTTGGTGCCATTTTTGGTTACTTTGCTATTATACTGAGTTGCCCTTTTTGCCCAAAATTACCACACCTGGCAAATGTCCAAAAGGCTGTTCTGAGTGAATGGCCAGTCTGTACAAAACCACCATAACCAGCAGCCGTATGAGTGCCCACTGCATGCTTCGAAACGTTGGTGGGCATGTGCACAGCCTGGGCCAAACGTGGTGGTAAATTAACATGAACCTCCGTGGGCTGCCAGACAGGGAACACCTCTACTTCTTTGGTATCAAAATGTTCATTAGGACATCCACACACAGAAAAATGATGTTAACATTGAATAATGTGTGATGCACTATGTTTAACAGCTTGATTTTGGCATATACCCACTTTTAAACAGTTTTTAAGAGTTAAATTTTTGAGGGATAAGGACAGTTAAGTCATCATGAAGTGTACTATACAATTTTTTCCTCACAATTAGCACACCATCCAAAATAGTATGTTATTCACTTTCTTTTGCTATCAAGTCTATGAAATTAATTCACATATTGACCAAAACAATCAACTTTAAACATATCGGTCACTTCCACATTCATTTAGAAAGCTCCTTCGACTCTTTCAGTTGGACGGTCTCATTTCAGACAACTACTGAATTTGTTGACAGGTGCTGACATTTTGCCACAACAGCTGAATGATATTCTTGAGGATACCATTGATGATTAAAATTCTGATGCATTGCTGATGGAAGAGGATTGCTCGCAGCATCTTTGACCAATGACCATTGTGATGGCGATTGAACTTGTAATCAATAAAAAGTAATTGTACATGGACATGTGATAATAGAGGATATATGATACATATGTATGTGTGTATATATACATGTATTTCAATCGTACCTCCTGGCTGTAATGGTGAGCATCAGCCATGGATTATGTCTCGCATGGTAAGACCTCATAATCCACAAAGAACAATAGCCTGTCTGCCCTCCAGACGATTGTTCCCGCTAATGCAAACCAATCAACCAGAATGCATGTGGTGCGATCGGGCGGATAAATCAAAATGTGTGTTGCGTGACGAGCGCTCCCCCGACCTCCAATGGACATAAAGTTCTGCGCAAGCGCACACCAAAGCGTCACCTCTGACCCGGAGGCTTCAGCCTTGCGACTCAAGTCAAAGAGAAAGATTTTATGGTTACTATTGGTTAAACATCAAACGAAGCCGCCTTTCCAGATTTTGGTCGCATTTACCATCATCAGGATGGCATGCCGTATAAATATCTAACCAATGATGACCACATTCGTCATTTAAATTTCACTCCTACCTCCTGACTTTAAGGGTAAGCAGCAGCAATGGATTATGTCTCACATGGTAAGACCTCATAATCCGCAAAGAACAACAGCCTGTCTGCCCTCCAGACGATTGTTCCCGCTAATGCAAACCAATCAACCAGAATGCATGTGGTGCGATCGGGCGGATAAATCAAAATGTGTGTCGCGTGACGAGCGCCCCCCCGATCTCCAATGGACGTAAAGTCCTGCGCAAGCGCACACCAAAGCGTCACCTCTGACCCGGAGGCTTCAGCCTTGTGACTCAAGTCAAAGAGAAAGATTTTATGGTTACTATTGGTTCAACATCAAACGAAGCCGCCTTTCCAGATTTTGGTCGCATTTACCATCATCAAGATGGCATGCCGTATAATATCTAACCAATGATGACCACATTCGTCATTTAAATTTCACTCTACCTCCTGGCTTTAAGGGTAAGCAGCAGAATGGATTATGTCTCACATGGTAAGACCTCATAATCCGCAAAGAAACACAAGCCTGTCTGCCTCCAGACGATTGTTCCCGCTAATGCAAACCAATCAACCAGAATGCATGTGGGCGATCGGGCGGATAAATCAAAATGTGTGTCGCGTGACGAGCGCTCCCCCGATCTCCAATGGACGTAAAGTCCTGCGCAAGCGCAACCGTCACCTCTGACCCGGAGGCTTCAGCCTTGCGACTCAAGTCAAAGAGAAAGATTTTATGGTTACTATTGCTTAAACATCAAACGAAGCCGCCTTTCCAGATTTTGGTCGCATTTACCATCATCAAGATGGCATGCCGTATAAATATCTAACCAATGATGACCACATTCGTCATTTAAATTTCACTCGTACCTCCTGGCTTTAAGGGTAAGCAGCAGCAATGGATTATTCTCACATTGTAAGACCTCATAATCCGCAAAGAACAACAGCTTGTCTGCCACCAAAACAATTGTTCCCGCCAATGCAAACAATCAACCAGTAGTCTGTTTGTCTGTTTGATATGAGTCCGCGGGCTGAAACCTCCAGGTCGGAGATGATGCTTTGGTGTGTGCTTGCGCAGGACTTTGCATCCATTGCAGATCAGGGGAGAGCTCGTCACGCCAAACACACAACAACACACACACACACACACACACACACACACACACACACACACAACACACACACGCTCACAGATGGCAACACCTTTCCCTCAATCCCCCCAAAAGCTGAAGAAACCCAACTACCTCACAACTATAGATCAATAACATGCCACCCAAAAATAAGCATAACAACTCAAATTAGTGAAACAGTAC
This sequence comes from Eptatretus atami, assembly GCA_035128595.1. Lineage (NCBI taxonomy): Eukaryota > Metazoa > Chordata > Myxini > Myxiniformes > Myxinidae > Eptatretus > Eptatretus atami. The sequence continues at coordinate 51,138,196 of CM068963.1, forward strand.
TTCATCAACATTCAAATTCCATTTGGCCTAGATAAGTGTGCTAAGTGCACATTTGTATAAAGTACAACAATACAGGAAGGAGCTAGACAACAAAACATCATACAAATACCTCGGAGTAGAGGACGGCCACAAAATATGTTACAAACAAATGGGAAAAAACAATCACCAAAGAATACCTGCATAGAACGAGATTGATCCTGAAAACACACCTTTCTCCAAGGAACGAAATCAAAGCCATAAATAAACCAACTCGCAATACCAATATTCCAGGACAGCGACAAAATAATAAACTGGCCACAAGCGGAAATCAATAAACTATATTTCAAAACAAGGAAAATCTTCCCTATCCACAAAATGGTGGACAAAAATAAATGCATCCCAAGAATGTACCTGCCCAGACGAGGAGGTCGTAGCGGTCTGATGGAATTCAACCAAGTGCACAGAGTGACAACAGTAAGATCGGATACGTGAAAAGTTCAACAGAATACCGAACCCAATTTGTATGGAAACACAAACAAAACAAACCAGAGAAAGTATCCCTATCCTACCTCACAAAAAATTTCCAAAGACAGGTGCAAATGGGAGAGGTCACACATGAAACTGAAACAACAACGAATACAACCCCAATGATAGCAAAAAAGACAAATGAAAAATATAAAACGAAAACAGATATGCACAGACAACTGGGAAAATGATAAGGGAGCAGGAAAGTATAAAAAAAGAGAAAAGGAGTTGGACAGATTAGACAGACAAATAAGGCTCATTGGAATGGTAAAGAAGAGTTCAGCTCAACTGGGATGGAGAACCAATCATAACAAATGCCAAAGACCAGGTACACTGTACCAATGGCTTATAGAAAATGCTGGGATTAAGTCAATCGGACAGGTGTAGATTTTGCAAGGAAGAAACAGAAAACATCACCTCCTTTCGGGACGTAAAAAAACATGTCAGAACAGCTGGACAAAGGCACAACAAAGTACGTATGTCGAGTAATCTACCGTCACATCTGCAAAAACTTCATTATCCCAGTCCCAGAAAACTCATGGAAACTTGAACCAAAAGCAATAATTGAAAACGAGGAAATAACGCTCACCTATGGCCGAATGATCCCACGAGCATGAACATAGAAAACAAAGCATATAGTACCGAGGTAAAAACAGAAAAGAAGGCATTGCTAATTGATGTTTCCGTACCAAACAATTTTGGCCTAAACAACACAGAAATCAAGAAAATGATCAAATACCAAGACCTGAAAAATGAATGGAAAATATCTCGGAAGCTGAAGAGCATCAAAGTTGTACCAGTGATATTTGGAGCAACATAGCAACTAGCCATCCACTGTAGTTAAGGAAGAACCTTACAGAGATCTTGATAAACCATCACTGAGAATATTACGCCAAACTTACTACAGTTGGAAACTGTCCAGGGTTTAGTGACGATCCTGAATAGCCCTCGTAACAAAACTTTGACAGCAACAAAGTCTCACAGCTTGTTCAATAAATCATGATGCCTTACTGAAACAGGTGCAGGTGTAAACATACAGACAGATTGACATAAACAGACAGACACTTACAAATATACCAGACTGGCAGGCAGACACAAACATAATCAACAGGCAAAGAAACAGAGACAACCACAAGCAGACAGGTGCAGACAAATGAACATGCACAGACTGACAAACACAGATAGGTAGAAAATATACAAACTTATATAGTAGATCTGAGTGTTGAGAGAGACAGAAAAAGAGACAGGGAGAGAGAGACAAAGGGCTTTGGATGGAGCTTTTTAGATGAATGTGGATGTGACCGACATGTTTAAATTTTATTCTTTTAATCAACAAGAAACACCCGCTCCCTTTGGGGGAGCATTGGCAAGTAGTCCTGCCTTCTTTAATATGGTCGTATATGATAATGATTTTCATATATTTGATACATGCAGAAGAAACTGATTAGCATACTCTTTATGAATGTGTGATATTTTGGAGAAAAAAATAGTTGCATATTATGCTCAATGATGACTTCACTGTCCTCTAAAATTAAATTCAGAAACTGTTCAAAAGTAACAGATGGGTACATGTGAAAACTAAGCTGCTAAAGGTAGTGCATCACAGAATATTCAATGTCAATATCATTTTTCTTTGTGGATTGATCCCAAATGAACATTTTGATACCGAGGAAGTTATTGGAGGGGGGGGGGGCGAGAGGGGACGCACGGTGACACATATACGCCCATTGACTAAGAGAGGTTAAAATGCATAGCAACCAATATTCTCTCTCAAATCCCAGTGAAAGCAATTTCTTATTTTGTGATGGTTTAAAATTTAAATATTAGATACATATATCAAAAATCATGAGCATGGCATACCATCATAAACTCATTGGACAATCATGTCTCTTGACCAATGATATGGTCGCATTGAAAGCATTTTCACTCATTCGATTCTGACTAGCTGAGTCATGTAGCCATATTAAACAGAAACAATTATATTGCTAGGCATGCATCTGATGCAATGGATGATGTATAGTGGGTGGTGTTGAACCAACCTCAGGCAGCGGGATTTTCGTAGAAGAGCTGATGATGTTGAGGTTTCTGGGCCAGCAAGGTTCCTGTTAGCTTCTAGTGCAAGTTGACAGTCCCCAATAAAGATTAGCAGACGATTGAGATTTTCCATCCTTCTCACATTGCACAGGCCATCCTGGCCCACCCGCTGCAGAAAATTGTCCTCACCAGTGTAATCTGCAGCAAACTGAAATAGGAGGTGAACTGAGAGTGGGATACAGGGTTTTGTGACCTCCTGCCATAAAAGTCAAAATTGGGATTTTAATGCCTCATATCCTCCAACAGGACCACATTGACCCCAATATCAGTCACGAAGAAGCAGCAGATGCTCTGCAAATTGCCTCGTATTCTCAAAACCCCAAGGAATGTCATCTCACTGTGTGGGTGTAAAAGTAAACTGGATTTTCTGTTTAGGAATGCATTCTCATGTTTGTATCGAGATTCTTTGTTTTGTTTTTTTAATCCAGAGCAAAAGAGATCCTTTACCATTCATCAATCTGCATTTCTCTTTCCCTTATTATAGAACCACCTACTGTAGTTTGTTGGACAAAACATGTCACCCAGTAAGGCGATAGACAAGATTATCAAAAATAACATCATCAAAAACATCAACCAGAGTGTGAATTCAAACAATGATATTAGCAGGTTTGCCAGGCTGACTTTTTTCTGAATTCCAAATACATTTGGCACTTATTGCAGTGAGATACACCATCGCCATATTTATAGCTGCCGACACGGTTTTGTTGTCAAGCGCCAACGAACGGCTCTTTTCAAATAGAACTGCGGTAAATGACCAATTGACATTAAAATTAATATTTTGAGTAAGGGTTGTTGTCATAATTAAGGTTTACTGTAGCGATGTGTTAAAAACCAGCGTGGTTTCCTGTACCGATGCGACCGGAAACCAGACTGCTCATCCATTACAAATGCATAAATACCCTGCAGCTGGCTGTTGAATTTTATATCATTCCACAAAATCTTCCATACCATTACAAGTTCCTGCCAAACAATGCCTGTTGTCAGTACAAATAAGAGCAAACGTAAAATTTTCATGGCCGAATTCAAACTGAAAGTTAACGAAAAAGTGGGCTGATTTCTGGAGAAGAAGAGGACAAGAGTGATGCCGACATGGATTGTGACAGATCCAGGGTGTATTCAGTTCCCAAGCAGCTAGCCATTACTTGCCAAGCCAGCCATTCCTTATCAACAGTTTTGAATGGGGTGCTTGCTTCAGTGCCTGTGAAAAGGTAAGAATACGTGCTTCAGTCATTTGCTTTCCGTGGGTGTTTGCCGTTGATTTTGGCTCATTTGGGCGACCTTGGAGAACGGTAAAGTAGAGTAATAACGAAATGCAGCGCCAGAAAAGCAGTTGGACCATCACTCGGTCCCAGTTCTGAGGAATCCTGTATTAAAGGGTACTCAGACGCGAGTGTGTGTGTGTGTGTGTGTGTGTGTGTGTGTGTTGTGCGTGTAGGTAAATAAGAATGAACTGTAATTAAAGATACTAACAGAGTACCAGCCCTATGGGTGGGTCATCTTGTTCCAAGCAGGCAACACATTTTTCTGATGCATACCTTTATTTGGGCAGTGTATAGGTAACTGACAGTCTGTCGGCAAAAAAAAACCTATGAAGTCATGTGCATGAAGCAAAAACATACCTACTGCCTACAATTCAAACACTCACTGCACTGGAAAACGGGCAGACACGAATACTGTCCTATAAATGGTGGAGACTTGTAATACCCTCCCCACCTGAAGGTGGCACGACATACCACATTTACATGGAGAATTTGCATCCCTCCCCCTCCCCTCCAAGACCACCGGCAAAGATAAAACACCCCTATACACTAATTGGGGTCATGCTGATCCTATGTAGCAAGTCTGGAAGGAGTCGGCCCACAACTGTAGGAGTAGTAGCGCAACAAACAAACAAACATACAAACACTGGTCTGTGAATTATTGTGAGGAAAAGGGAAGAAAGGAGGAAATGATTGTGAATTTAACGTCCTGCCTTCATTTACTTTTAGCATTGTTCTTAACAAATGGGAACAGGAACACCGCAGGCATGATAGGTTGAATGGCCTTCTCATGTGCCAAAGTTCCCTGTGTATATTTGTGTAACGTTGTTAAGAACATGAAGAAATGGGAAGGGGAGGACAGAGAATTGGCGGTGAAGGTGCATGGAGTCGGAAGAGGGAGATTGAGACGTTGGGAAGAGTGGGGGGGGAGGGGAGGAGTTTGGTGGATTGAGGACTTGAGGTTGGAAGGGTGGTTGAGTACTTGGGTTTGGGGCAGTTGAGGACTTGAAGAAGAAAGGGGAGGGGATGACAGAGTTGGTTTTGGGGGGAGGGGGAGGGTAGAGAGGGGACAGGGTTGGGATCAAGGAGCTTCAGTCTTTTGAGGAGGTTGGGGGGAGGGGTTGAGGACATTGGGTTGGGAGGGTGTTTGAGGATTTGAAGAAAGGGGGAGGGAAGCACAGAGTTTAAGTTTCATGGTGAGGGGGAGGGTAGAGAGAGGTCAGAGTCAGGAGAGGGGTTAAGGACCTGGATTGTGTGTGGTGTGTGGGGGAGGTGAGAGGCCTGAAGTCACATTTTACATGATGCAGAATTTACATGGGTACATGATAGTCCCATTGTGTCTTTTGGGTCCGTTGGATCTTTTGGCTCCGCTAAGTATTTGTGTCCTCTGGGTCTTTTGGATGCCCTGCATATTTTGGGTCCTCGAGGTCTTTTTGGTCCTCTGGATCTTTAGGGCGTTCAGGGTCCCCAGAGTCTTTTGCGTCCCCTGGATCTTTTGGGTTCTCTGGGTATTTTAGGTCTTCAGGGTCCTCAGGGTCTTTTGGGTACTCAGGTCTTTTGGGTGTTTTAGTTCATTGGGGTCTTTTTGTGTTGTGTGTCTTCGGGGTCTTTTAGGTCCTCGGGGTCGCTTGGGTCTTTTGGGTCTGGGCATTTCAGGTTAAGTATTTCAGGTTACAATTGTGGGTGTCAGGTCAGCTGTCCAACCAATGAGTGAAGAGCGGATATACACACATACACACATACATACATGCATACATACACTCCATTATATGAAGATTACAATTAAACTTAGGGAAAAAAAAAGACCTGCCTCTTTTTGTATCTACTTGATCATTAAAACTTGGAACCCTGTGGTTATGGGTTTTTTTTGGAACCAATTTAGCATAGAGCCTGTGGGTTATTTGCATGAAAATAGGGTAAACCTGCTCTTGGGTAGGAGGTCTGAGATATGTATGTCAAAATATTTGCCAACAAAAAAAAATACCTCAAGGGTAGGCCATGCTGCATGTGGTGTTGTCCGTAGGACCGCAAGATGACTGTCACCATCAAGTTCTGCCACAAGCTCCCTGAGGAGTACTCCACAGAAAGGTATGGGAAGTGGTGCCCACGTGGGATGTGCACACCATTGCTCCAGCATGTTGTGGTAGCCCTTTGAGCTGTGCAGTGTGGCCATCACAGATTTGAGCTCGCGGATTGCCGCCATGTCAGAACGCTCCATGAACTGCCACATACTCAATACCTTTCTTGACCTGTTATCCAATCCAAGGAATGGGAAATGCATCGTGGGTTTGAGAGGACAGTGACACCAAAATTAATACATTATTTTGATTTTGATGTCCCATACTTTTTGCAGAGCTTTGTTGCTGCAGAAGTAGTTTCTTGGCAAGGGTGCTACTGGGTGATTTGCCATTGTCTTCCCAGCATTGTTTGTCCATGCTCTATCCTTTTAAATGCTGAGTGTCAAGCAAGGAAGCAGCACGTACCATTTTTAAAGTCTTTGGTATGACTCTGCCCAGGTTTGAACCACCGATCTCCCAGATTCAGAGAGGATGCTCTAACCATTATGCCACTGAGTCTGGTAGTTAAGGAATACATTACAATAAAAGAGATGAATTGAGTGTCCCTCCACTTGTCCCAAGGAAAATTTTCAGCACAAAGCCTCAAAATCTAGATTTCTGTGTCTTTTCAGCAATTATCCTGCTCCTACTCCATCTGCCCTATAAAGTCTGTCCTTTGGCCACCTCTACTTTGCATGGAAGTCAGCAAGCATTACTCATATTCAAGAAGGGTGCAAAAACAGACCCCACTAACTACAAGTCAGTGAGTTTGCTTCCAATTACAAGAAAAGTCATGAAATCAATAATTACTTCCGAGTTCAGGTTTTTCCTTTTTCAAATATCCTGATCTCTGACCATCAGTTTGAATTCTGTCCTGGTCAAAACTTTAGACATGCTTCTGCTCCTCTCTCAGCAATGGTTGGAAGCCTTCAATCTCAAAAAAGAGGTGAAGACACTCTCCCTGAACATATCTTGGGAATTCAACACAATCTGACATCCGGCTTTGTTTACCAAGCTTTCTGCCTGTGGCATCGTAGGCATCCTTCATTCCTGGATTTCTGACTTGCGACACACATACAGTCAATGTGTTGCTATCATTGGAACCCTCTCTTCCATTCTCCCAGTGAAGACTGGAATTGTTTAGGGCCAGGTCCCTATGTTATGTTTTGAGCCGAGAACAGATTCATCAATATTAATGACCTCGCCAGTGCTCTGGAAAACTCGCTCTTCCTTTTTGCAGATGACTTCACATTGTGTCGTACAGTACCCCATCCATCTGCTAGGCAGAGAGAAGCTGTGTGTCTCTCCTGATCTGGAAATGATTAGACTCTGGTCTGATAAATGGGAAATGACCTTAAATCCTGGAAAATCCCAGATTCTCACCTTATCGCTTTGGAATGATCGTCAAATAAACGCACCTATCTATTTCCTATGTCATCCACTGGAAGAGGATCAGTTTCTAACTTCTAGGCCTCACCATCAGTCATGACCTTTCTTGGGCCAACCACATAGCAAAGCGGCCTCCAAAGCCAGCCACAGACTAGGTATCTTCCACTACTCCATATCTTTCCTATAAAAATTTGAGCTACTTCAGGCTACAAGGCTTTTGGCCATAGCTCAATGGAGTACTGCTCTCCTGTATGGGATGGCACTTCAGCATCCCATCTGTCTCTCCTGGATTCTGAGGAATCCTAATCTCTCAAAATTTTGGAATCTCCCATGGTGAGGCCGAAGCACAAGATCAGTTGCTCTCACATCACTGACAGGTAAAGGGTAATTTTTATTTTTTTAACAGTCTATTCTCCAACATTGTCCCCTTCACTCTTTGTCCTCTGACCCTCCCCAGCAACTGCAGGAATCCATCTTAAAAAAAAAACCACCACCCTCCTGGTTAAATTTCCAAAATCCAGGCTGCGTGCACACCTCAACTCTTATTCTTCACTCCTTCCATCGATGGAATGACCGTCCAGATGCTGTTCTGTCTCATTCTTCCCTCCACGGCTGTGAGCAGGCAGTGCACTGCCACCTCGTATCATCCCAATTCTTACCCATGATCCTTATTACCTCCCACGAACCATTAACCAACCCTCTTGGCGATTTCTGCTCTCGTCTGTATATCTCTGACTGACACACACACACACACACACACACACACACACACACACACACACAAACACACACACACACACACACGTTGGTTGTGACCAATTGTTGCCACACTACCCCACTTCCAGTTTAAAAAAAATTGCTCAACAACTGTAGCAATTGTGATACAATAAATGTATGATGCTGGTGACCTCATACACAGGGGTATGGGGTATGGGTATGGAGGTATGGAGGTATGGAGCATGAGTGTATGCACAAACTCTTGCTATTTTTGAAAACTTTATGCTGTAGCAAAACGTGCAAAGTAAAAAAGTTAATCTCATGTTTCTCGATCCTTTCCTCAAGCCTCCCTGGGATGTCCTTCACCATCATGCTCCTCAACACCCCAGCTTCATGCAAGCAGAAGGTATCATCACAAAACCTCCAAAAACACAATGCACACCTGAGGCCTGACATTATCTCCAAAGTGCCATGGAAATTGCCATAGTTGAAGCAAGCCCAAGCTGCATGCACCAGGTTGGAGTAAATGCGACGCTTTTCTTCCATGGAGCTCGCGACCAGGATCAACCACGTCACCCAACCACTGACCTGTGGAATCAGAGTGGACACCAAGAGTCTTCCATTTCCAACACCAGACATCGTAAAGAGATATGATAATGCATTTGGCACCAAAGTCTGCCAGGTTACATCATGCTCAACTCAACATGAGATGTCTATATAACAGTGAGTGCGAAGTAACATTGGATAAGAATTTTATGTTATTTTATTTTATTCTGAGGAGCATGAAGCTACAGAGCAGGAAGCAACATTGGAAATTTAAAACCATCATTTTTTAATGATCTATTTCAATGATCAAGTATTTTTAAAATGTTTTCCCCAAGTATGATGTAAATTAATTGGTTAACATTTACTCCAGTTTAGGAATCGCTAGTGTAATAATGATGATATGATAAATTGTTTTCCTTTCATACAAACTTAATTATTACCACAGACTCGAATATTTGCTCACCTCATTAAACCAGTTGATCATATCCTCAATGCCAAGCTCAGCCGACGAAGCGGAGGTGCTGGGACAAACTCTGGCAACCAAGAGATCATTGGTGAGGAAGGAGAGGTAACGATGTGGTGCAATCTTCCTGAACAAGGCTGCTTCATGCTTCGTTAGGGCCTGAGCAACCTCCTCAGGGAAAGGTAGAAGTAGGCGTAACTCACGTAGGAATGGATGGACGACATCTCCAGGTACTGTTCCACCATGCAGCAGAGACATGGGTAGTTGACGATCTGGGAAACAACAAGAAGTGGATGACTGTGAAATTTCAATAAGTGGAAAGCACCATCACGTTGTAGATGGTGAAAAGCATACAAACAAGGAAAGAGAGGTCCGAATAAAAACATGACAGAAGTAAATGCTGTGATTACACAGTTTGGGATTAAAAGCAGAGGAAATTAAGTGAGTTGAGGCAGGAGTAAATTGGCACAATGTTGACTTTCCTACCACTCGGATATGTCGGTGAATCAGAAGACCATGAGGATGGCTCATAGTAGATACCCATTTTGAACAAAATGTGCTGATGCTTAAATGCATTGGATTTACGTGTTTGGCACAATTGAGATTAATTATTTCCTGATGCTAATATAAAACATGGGTGGAGGGACAGAAATGCACAAGATTTGCTAAATGGTAAAGATATTTTAAAATAGAATGTGGGTGAATATTTGGGACTTCTCATAATTATTTAATTTTAAATGTCCATTTGGTAAAGTATTAATTCAATTATCTAAAATATATCTCATCATCCAACTCCACACATGGCTTCCTGACTTGCTCTACTCTCATAGCCAACATGTGGCTCTCATTGGAATCCTTTAATTTCCTCTCCCTGTCAAGGATGGAGTGCCCCCAAGGCAATGTTCTGGGTCCAGTCTGATTCCTAATCTTCATAAATGATCTCTTATCTGTGACTCACTGGAAAATTGCCTTTATGTATTTGATGATCACTCTACCCTTTGCCATGACATTCCTCATCCTTCAAACAGGAAAGGCTGCAGGCTCTTACCTCTCTTCAGACCTTGACACAAATCACAAGCTGGTCAAACACTTGGAATATGTCTTTAAATCCTGATATATATATATATATATATATATA
>CM068963.1:51164096-51195724 GCA_035128595.1 Eptatretus atami
TTCCCCACCTCGGGTATATCTGCATACATACTTAGTGAATGCATGTGTGGGCCAATGTATAATCAAAATGTGTTAGGATGTTACGCTTTGCTAGATCCAATTTCTAATCTTTCCCACCTGCCAACTATTATCATATTATTCACTATTATGGCGATTTTGCAGTGCCTTGTGGGCAAGCACTGGCCCGAGGGGAAGCTTAGCGATACGAGATGCATAAGGATGTTCAGCTGGGCGAGCCATCCTTCAGCCCGCCACTTAAAAAGCCGAAGGTGGGGTGCGCCAATCCGAGTTGCCAGTTGGACCAGAGCTGGCGCTGAAGAAGAGTTGGTGAAGCAGTGCGGTGCATGGAGAGCAGAGCTGCATTCCAGTCTAGTGGTGGCGGGTGGAGTCTTGACAAAACAGAAAGCCCAGTAGAGAGACGCCCTGACTGCTTTCCAGCTTGACCAAGCGACATAAGTGTTCTCCTAAGCCAAGACATGCACTTTAGGCATTGCCATTTTCCGACAGAGACAGGGCTTATCCTTATTTATTCTCCGTCCCTGCGACGTTGCTTTACCCCCTTTCACAGACCATTCCCCTTCGTTGTTGTAGGATCTGTTGCTGTAATGGGAAAGTAATGACATCCAGTTTATTTGTTTCATCCTGTATTGAATAGATCCTGTATTGAGGTTCCGACAGTTTTCATACCTCATATATGGAGGAAGTGAAATTATTTATCAAAATTATTGTTAATCAATTGTTTGGGGCAGTTTGTGAGGCAGCATCCTTGTTCTGTCATAGTGGTAGGAAAAGCCAGCCTACAGTTAATTACAATGTGAATGTGGAGACTGCATATCAGTTTCAACGCTTGATTCAAATTAAGCCAAACAAGCCACTCAGTTTTTTCTTGGGGGTGGGACCACTCAGCAGGAATGTGGTCCATCAAGATCTGGTGACGTTGCATTACTTCTGTTCATATTGTTGCAGATCTGCAAGCCGGCACTCCCCCTAGGCTATGGCATACAACATATAGTGGTCCCAAGGCAGTTATTTCATTAGTATTCATTTTAGATAGCCCTTCCCTCATGTGTAGTGGGTTTACGGGACAAAATGCACCGCGAGGGCTTCAAGGCAGGTCTTTATCTCTATCATTTATTGAATTTATTTGCTTTGCTACACACACGATCTTCTCTTCACCCAATTCCCGAACCGACCATCACCTCAAATCTTTGCTGCACTCAAACTATAACACTACACCATTTCTATAACCATCACAACTCCCTTATAAAAATCCCTACATCCATTCAAGCTCGCTTACCTCACCATAACCACTACAATGCTCCAACCATCTCACCATAACTGCTACAACCCTTCAACCACCTTGCCATAACTTCTACAACCCTTCAACCACCTCACCTCAACCACCACGAATGCCAATCACTGTCCTTTCGGGGAACTTTTGGGGAAGATATCGGGGAACCATGAACGCGACCTCCCATTGCAGATGCTCATGTTTGGAACGTTTTGGTGTGTAGCTCAAGGCGCAAGTATGCGCAAGCATCTGCTCAACATCACCTGGATAGCACAAGCGCTCCGCTCAACCACGCCCACCATTTGGTGTCTGGTGCACATTCATGACCAGAAAACACCACCAGAAACCCACACGCCATGTTAACCTCAGAATCCCGTTCACCTGGCAGAATTCAGAAGCGAATGAGACCATTTTCGGTGTCGGGTCCTTGAAGTGGTGGGGCTAATACTAGGAAAAGCGTCCGTGCACAAATGGGAGTGCTGGGGATGGTTTACCGACCGTCCTGATCAGACTTTAGGCTCCTCTCTCGCCCGATGTCTATAAAATGCCCTGCAGAGTTGTTGTGGTGCTGAGTTCTGGGTTGTTGGAGAGGGAGACACTTTTGGCTTGATCAGCGGTACAGGGCGGAAGGAGGAAATGAGCAGGCAGAGCGGAGCACTGGGTGGGCGAGTGAACCAAGTGCCAGACCGATCACAATTATCAGACCATTAGCAGTTACACTTACAGACTTTCTTACACTTCACAAGGAGGCTATCTTCTCACACGTTCTGTCTCTTATCTTCTGTTGCATCTGTGGGGTCGCTTCGATTGCTCTTTTGCATCCTCAGCAGATACGCACCTCTTCCCATTTTCTTCTTCTCTGCAGCTCCTCAAATCATGCACATTTAGACATCCCCAGTTTCTTCCCTCCCTCCCCCCCAAACCAAGCAACTGGGAAGCGTGGGCCCATCGGCTGCGCCAGGTACAATGGAGGTCACCTGTCTCTGTCCCTGTCCCTTGGTCTCTCTCTCTCTCTCTCTCTCTCTCTCTCTCTCTCTCTCTCTCTCTCTCTCTCTCTCTCTCTCTCTCTCTCTCTCTCTCTCTCTCTCTCTCTCTCTCTCTCTCTCTCTCGGCACCTGTCTTGTATGGTGAAAGTTAAGATTGTAGAAATTCTTTACATCGGTATAAGTCTACACTGTGTCCTTTATTGTGACTATGTAAATATTTGAATGCCCTTTAGCTTCATTTGTTATTATAAATTGTGTTATAAATGTACCTAGCTCATCTTGTTTTTTCCTCCATTAGTGCAGTATAGTCTGTACACAGGTTAGCCAGGAAGTTCTGCCCCACATAATTTGCTCTCATTAGCTAGCGCATACTCACTGTATCGCTCGGCAGTAATCCGGGTGTGTGCTGAGGGCACAAGACAGTCCTGAGTACGGCCATCCACAGGTGAGGTATCACGCAAAGTAGTGCAAGTCTGTCAGTACCAATTGGCATTCCTGGTTGCTTAGCAACCCGCTGGCATGCAGAGTTGTCCGTGCCCGGTGGCCTCAAGACGGGGCATTCAGGATGGACCCGAGTGCTTCCCCTCGTGGTGAACCTCAAACCTTGGATCCGCAACAATACTGTCCACTGACGTCACATCTCACCTCTGCTTCTTTTTAGTCAACAACCACAACCATTTTCACTTTGTGCGGTCAGCAAGAGGGAACAATTTTGTCCTAAGTTGATAGCTGGGTTGAAATTCAAACCAAGGCAAGACAGCTCAGACAAGAGTGCACATACATCAAAGCTATCTTGCTACCTGAGGTCAAATAATACCTGAAATTCCAAAGTAGTTATATTTAACTATATTTTGTGAATGGTGGGAATTATTTGGATAGCAATGATCGACACAAAACCAATTTTGTTTCGTCGAAACATCAAAACCATAATCAATCATATCATATTTTCTGATTGATCATTGATGAAGTTAAAGCTTCTTTTTTGTATACAGGGTCAAAGCTTATGGGGGAGCAAAACCACAGAACAAAAATAACTAGGACACTCGGAAGAGCGCATACCTCCACCACACAATGCCTGATCCACGAGAACATATCGGGCCCAATACATTTTTGAAATATCATTCTTTCTATCGTTTTTGGCCATATCTCTCAAAGGTGAAGAATCACTTGCAAGAAATTATCTTATCCCGATCCAGATCTTCATCAAAATTGAATAAATTTGTCATAGTCACACACCCAACGTGTCCACCAAGGTTCATTCAAATCCGTCCATAACTTTGTCAGATATCCTGCTCACATACAAACAAACGGACAGACAAACAAGGGTGAAAACAACCTCTGTCCACCTTCGGTGGCAGATGTAATTAAATATATAATTTGCAGAATGTCATTTTACATGTCAAAACAACAAACAACAAAAGCAAACTACTTTGCATTGAATTGAAATAAAGAAAACCTGAACACTTACAAATCCTAATGAGTAGATATAATTTACTCTCTAACAGATATGAAAAAAGGCCCCGACAGGCAAAGTCAAATGAAAAGCCGTTGTCATCTCAGGTAGGAAAGGAGCAAGACAGAGTACAACCACTAACCAAACTTAAACCAATATAACATAGTGCCAGCCCATGGAAACCTCTGAAAATATACACCATAGGAATAACCAAGACAATTCATGGAGACAGGAAAGCCATCTGAACATCAACTCAGGATGTGCTCTGGCATGCTACAACCCATTTGTAAAGCATTTGTGAAGATGGTGATTGGAACATTTTGAATAAAGAAGGTAAACGAAATGTCCTTGGTGAGGAAAACTTTGTGGTGAGCATAAAAACTATTGTGCTATCATGGTTGCTAAAAGAAAAACAATGGAATCACTTTTACTTAAAAACTTTTGCTGCCAATTAAATCAAAAGGTCTGCAGTTACACTCGCGAGCATACTTCGACCCGAGGTGTGCAAGTGGCTCTTCGAGGAAATTAATAAATCAGCTCTCTGCCATGACACTGCAGGGCTCTCGGACAGCAGCCACACAACGCTTTTCGTCTTTCAACAGCTGGTGGTTGCGGGCAAGCCTTTCTACATTTCGTTACATGATCATGTGGCCAATGAGCTCGGGTAACAAAAAGCGGCAAGGCCAATCAGCATTCATATAATCATACATTGTACTCATTTTATGTAAGTATTGCTGAGTTTATGCCAATTTTTCAACTCAAACCTTACACACACTGTTTGTTGTTTAACTCGACACCCAACATTAATTAATGGTTTTGCAAGTTAAACTTTATGTCAATAGAGCAAGACCATAAAACAGAAACATTCACATATTGCATACAAATAAACAGGAGGGGAATAGAAGTAAATGGAGTGTATAAAAAAGGGAAATGAAGGAGGGGTGGAATAAACAATTTACTTTCACTTTTTGCATATTAATTTGTGGCTGGTGAAGATTTAAAAAAAACACCGAACAGACCAGAACACAACATGAGGAGAACATAGTGGAGAGGGTAGAAACACACCAACAATATGGTACAGCAATACAATAAGGACACTTGGAAAAAGAAAAGAACTGAGAAAGAATGAGATCAAGGAGAGGGGGAAGAGAACACATTGGGTACACAACCTGGATACAAGGTCAAACAGCAAGAAGAGGAAGGGAAAGCCAGGGATGAAACAGAGGAGGAGAGGAGGAGATTGGGACCATACTCTCTCTGTGCAGAGCGTTGGTGCTGCCAAAGCAGTCTCCTTGGCTATTGAGCACAATCCGAGACGGGTCGCCACTCCGACACAGTATACCAGCATGCTGGCACTCATTTGGCCGACCTCGGAAGGATGACAGGCCGATTTAACCCCACCTGGTATGAATTCAACAGCTGAGCGGGATTTGAACTCAGGACCCTGGGATCCAAAGCCCGCCACCCTAACCATTAAGCCAACACCAGGCATGATGAAACAGAAAAGGAACAAAAATAAAAATAAAAACACCAAGAGGGTGAGGTGGAGAGGGAAAACACAATAACCAGGGAAGGAAGCGGTGTGCTTATGGAAGCTTAATGAGAGATCATAACACTAGATGGGGGGACTGACATGAGGCATTGGTGATCAGTTGCCTTTAAGCCCTGGAGGGAAGAAAAGGCCTGAACAATCTGAGGAAGTTGGTTCCACAAGTTAGTATAAAGCAATAAATTAATGGAGGTGAGCAGTGAGCCTGGATTTAGGGAGTTTTACCATAATTGGGTTATGGGCAGATCATGTGCACCCTTCAAAAACATGGAGGAAGTGGGGGGTTGGAAGGGTTGTGAAGAGCAAGAAAAGGGCAGAGGGTGCAGCGAGACAAAAAGAAGAGACAGTAGAAGACAAAAGCCACCAACCTATCTGTAATGCAAGAGTAACAGGCTGAGACGCAACTTCATTGCGGGAGATTCCAATGATATTGAGGGTCTTGGTTTTTCCACAATCTCAAGAGCTGCAAGGTGTGAGGCAGGGGCACCAGCACAAATTCAAGAGCAGTACTCTATTAAGCTGCAAATGAAGGCCTTGTAAGTGGATAAAACTTTAGCTGTGCCAAGGAAGACTTTGTATGACAGAGTGCCCAGTCAGTGACTGGATTTGAAGTACAACTTAGATATGTTGTTTGCCCAAAAAAAATATCACGGCTGATGGTGATGTCCAAAAGTTTGAATGATTTGACCACTTCAAGTGGTTTATTCAGGAAGTAGATGGGAGGATTCGACAAACTGTTCTTTTGGAAAAATGGAGTGAGTGTAGGATTTGTCAGGGTTGAAAGACATTTCAAGTTGATGGAGCTTTATGGAGTACTGCTCTCCCCTCTGGGTTGGCTACCCTGCCAAACATCTTGCTCAGCATGACAATATGGAAACCAAGGCCTTCAAGATTATTGGAATCTCCAGCAATGAAGCTGAGTCTATGGGCCGATCTCTTCACAATCTGAGAGGTTGGTGGTCTCTCTGTCTTCTACCACCTCCTTTCTGGTGTTGAACCCTCTGTTCTTTCCATGCTTTGTGCCCCCCCTCCTCCTTCCCTCCTCCACCCCACCACCCCCACCCAGGTTTCTGCAGGGCTAAGACGGTCCACTACCAACCGGCTTCGATTTGTATTATGGACCCTAGGCATCAAAAAGCGAATATAATCAAACAAACAGTTTCAAAAGGAGCACCTCACTGCCATTAGAGCACTTAAATTACATCAGATGTGGCAATAAATGTGAATTGTTGCTCCCACCTTGCTAGCTCGATGACAGATGACACCATTTGCATTTTTTGCCACATTCCTCCCTACTCCATTTACAATCCCATGCGGGCATGGGCAACTTGCTTGTGATAACATCACACAGATGGCATAAAATTGTGCAAATAGGAAGCAGGTTTTTGTTGGAGCAGAGGAAGAACAGGAGACAGAAAAAAGGTTAGTCATTACCACGTCCAGAAGGGAGGATTTGCCATTGGCAGAAATCCATATCGGAAAGTACACAGATCGAGTCAGGCCCATTGGGTCACAGAAGTCCTTTGCGACAGTGCCATGGCTGGTCAGCGAGGTAGCAACACCCAGCCTGTGTTCACAATTTATATACATCCTACTAAAGACTATCAATAGAGGACTTATCCAAATAGGAGAGCAAATTATCACTTTTGTGGCTTCTAAAGTAAATCCGCAACAGAAAAGAATGCTAGTTTCAGCAAAAACGAGCAAGCTTCACTGGCACAGCAAAGCTGATGAACATTCGTAAAAGGGGACAACCTTTCCACCTCTTGCTCAGAAGAAGGGTAGACACCTGAAATGTCAGTGCCTTTGCACCTTTAATTCTAGCAGAAAAGTTCCGCCTTTTGGGGTATATACTCTGCTGTTCATCACACATCCCTAACTTGTTCAAAATGTCTCACATTTCACCATTCACCAAAAGTCTCACTTCTGGGTGTGGGAGAAAAAGATCTGCTTGGGCATGCCTGTGTCACTCTTTGCCAACACTTAATGGTTGATTCATGTCTGCTCTGCAGTATAAAAGGGTTTAACAAGTAAAGCTACTTCAATGCCTCTTTTAACACCCTCTTCATCCAATAGTCTATGTCTCTCAAGTTTCTGGAGAGATCCCATTATAAAGTTGATTACCAACAACTTCTCTCCTTCATGTGCAATTTAACCTTAAAAGCAATAATCACGGGTTATCTTGACCTATTCATCCCCCTCACCAAAAGTCTATTTTCCAACTGAGAAGCATAAACAGGTTTATTCCAATTTATTGTGGCACAACACAACCACATACAAGCCGAAGCACCAGGAAACTCTTGATGTTCCACCAATCAATCGCCATATTGTTTCTTCACAAGTGCTCTCTGTCCACGGGGGATGGCTGGCACACTGTCCATCAGTTGAATGCTCTTAACACAGTCTCACAAAATTCCTGAGCTCCAATATCATCCAGAAACAATCTCACTCACACCCCCACACATGACAGAGTATAAATGATGCAAAAAAATTTAAAAATTCCCAAAGGGCTTGATTTACAAATCCTTTGGAACAAACAAATTTACAAATCCTTTCACCTTTGGAACAAACTCCCAACATTCTCTTCAATCCCACTCTTCCCTCCAGGTCTTCAAAACAGCTGTTCACCACCACCTCTTATCTTCCCCCCACCCAAAACCATGACCTTTTCTACCCCCGCTAATCCACCCAAGCCCACCTCCTTCAAATTCCCTGCTTTCCTTCCTGAAAGTCCCTGTAATGTCCATCTTGTATACCCCATGTTCCCCACCCCATCCCTCTCTCTTCCACAGATCTCCTCATGTCTCTGTTCCCCACTGGTTTTTTTCCTTCCCTCTCCCACCCTCTTGTCTCCTGCTCCCCTTGTTGTACGTTCTGTGTGTTAGCTCTCATATGAGCCTAGACAGTGTATACCTCCCCCCCCCCCCAAAAAAAACTATTGTTTGATTTCATTGATATTAAATGTTCTCTGGGATTGCCATAAAGATCAACATTGAGAACCAAAAGCAAGAATTAAGAACCAAATATTTATTTGTGCTTGAGAAGACGTTTTCATCAAACAGATGTGGAAGGATTTATCAAATAGGAAGCATAAGAAGTCACAATTCTACTGAAAGCAAAGTCCAGATTTTACAACACACTGATATTTATGCAAATCTCATACTCAAGGTGAGCATTCAGCAGTTTCAGACAGGTCAAAGTCGAATCTGATCTACACATGCAGTGCCATAATGAACGATCAAGACAAGTCTATAAATTTATTGACTTACCTTGTGAAGGCAAGTCAATAAATCAAGTGAATTTTACAGTCACTAATCGTGGATAGACTATTTCTTTCTTTTTTCTTTATAGGAGCAAGGATCATGAAATGGGAAGGTTGAACTGATAGTGGAACAAGCATCAAGGGAATGAACAAACTGGAAAATAGAAGATGGAAGAGAGGAGGACACACAAAAGGAGAAAGAGAGGATCAGAGGAGAGAGAAAGCAGAGGGATCAGTATTGGAAAATAGACAGTGTAAATCAGACCATCGACCTTCCTGTGATGCAAGAGCAACCACCCCTTGTGCTTCAGCCTCATCACAAGAGACTCCAATAATTTTGAGATCATTGCATTCCACAGAATCCAAAAGCGACAGATGTGATGGATGCTGGGGGAGTAGCCCTTATCGAAGAGCAGTAATACATTAAGCTGCAGACAAAGGCCTCAAAACCTGACTACCTCTGATTTTCCAGGGAAGACTTTGATCAAAGTAGAATTCCTTGTCTGATTCTGGCTTTGGTAACCACCTTTGCTTGTGGTCATCCCAGAAAGGTCATGACTGATGATGAAGCCCAGAATTAAGAGACTGAATGTCTCTAAGTGGATGACCAAGGAAATAGGTGGATTATTTTGACGACACTTCCAGGGTGATAAGGTAAGACTAAGATTTTTCAGGATTGAAGGCATATTTATGCAAGTGAGAGTCATTTGTTGACGCCTTAGTACCCAATTTCCCAACATGTGGTGCTCATAATCATGCTGTTAATATGGCTGCCCCTGAGTGCACTTTAACAGATCAGCGAGGAACAATCAGGTTTCTGCTTATTTAAGGTGTCAAACCATCTGATATACTTAGTAGAATGATTTCACAATATGGTACAAACTGTATGCTGTGGAGAAATGGGTATGAATGTTGTGAACGGTTTCTAAAATGATGGTCATGTGTGTGCAACAACTAATAGCCTGGGAGACCACCGTCTGCTGCCACAGAGGGCAATGTGGTCAAGATTGAAAGAGTGGCCCATAAGGATAAGCATTTATCAATAGACATTGCCGCTATTGTAGATGTGTCTCATGGTACAGTAGACTTAGTAATCCACAAAATCCTGTCTGTGACAAGGTCCAAATGGTGGTGTTGCAATCGATCAGGGACCAACCAACCTCTATTATTATTATTTTTTTATGAGGGCCTCCAGATAACTTTCTAAAGCGATGGCAGAAGTGTGTGGATATGCTTTTTTTAAAATAGTGTCTTCATATTTGACTTGCCTTCATATAATATATTATATAGCTGAAGATTTGTCACAAAATTTGACTTGCCTTCGTATAATTATTTATCGATATATAAATGCAAGCTGCCCGATTGTGTCTGAGCGGGATAAATGTCATAACCACAGCACGTGCAATGCTGAAGGATACTTCATTTAAGAGCTCTTGCGTCCAGACAGTGCATTCAGAGATTTACAAATATTGTAATTCATACAATTTCAAGTTGTATTCATTTTTGTTGTTAGGCTCAGTCGTTGGTTTGCACATTACCGCAAGGAAAAATATATAACAACACGAACTATTCAACTGTCAATTCTGTCAACGTATAATTACTTTAGCTGAATGACAAGTCTGAAGACGACGATGGTTCACGAGCGGTATTTGACGATGTAGCATTGTTTCAGAAGTCAAGGATGAGACAATGTGATAATTTTTGACCAAGTTATAAAAATGATCAACATGATGTGGTACGAGTGACAGGTTATTAGCTGCAAAATGTCGAAAACCCGGTTTCGTTCAACAACTTTAAAAATTTGACCTTTGCATAACCTTTAAAGGTCCCAAAACAATGTTGTGGACATTAAAATAAGGAAACAGGATACGTACTATAGCTTATTGGAGTTAGTTCGTCGAAGAAGGTCG
Organism: Eptatretus atami; assembly: GCA_035128595.1. NCBI lineage: Eukaryota > Metazoa > Chordata > Myxini > Myxiniformes > Myxinidae > Eptatretus > Eptatretus atami. The sequence goes on from CM068963.1 coordinate 51,174,548, forward strand.
AAAACCCGGTTCGATTCCCACAACTTTGAAAATTTGACCTTTGTGAACTTTAAAGGTCAAAGGTCAAGGATTATGACCTTTGGTGCAAAACTTCCTCTGGAACATTTCAGGAACAATATAACGTCATGTAGCTATATGGCATTTCACACTCCTCGGATTATCCATACTTTGATGAAATCAGCGTAAAAACAAACTTGAAGGGGGCGCCACGGCAAGGTGTTCGAGATAGAGAAAAATGGTTTCAAGACTTTAGGTGGGAATGACCTCAAGATTATGCATAAAAAATATTGTCATCCTAGCTCTCAAAGTTTGGGCGGTCGTATGATTTTTATGTCAAAATTCGAAATTTTCGAAGTTCGTGACCTTGTGACCTTGACCTTGGGACGAAAATGAAAAATCGAGCTCCGTGGGGCTATGCAGGTGCCATTGGGCTAACCAAATACCGAAACGCCTGCCAGATTCGACAAACCCCTAGGAGAGATGCAAATTGAAATCGGCTACACCCTAAAAACACATGTTTTTTGGGCGTGGCTCCGCCCATAATGTGCGGACCACGCCCATTTTCAGGAAAACACAACTAGATCATGATATAAACCTCCACCAAAATTGTCAGATCGGATCAAAACCCACGGAGCTATGCTCGGAAGACAGACAGACAGACAGACAGACAGACAGACAGACAGACAGACAGACAATAACGAATATAGTGGTCACTTATTTTTTTTCGTGAAAATATTTTTTCATGAACCAATACTTCATTTAAGAGCTATTGAGTCCAGACAGTGCACACGGAGGTTTACAAATACAAGGTTATTCATGTAATTTTGAGTTGTATTAATTTTTGTTGTGGATGTGGTGTATATGCTCAGAATTATTGGTTTGCACGTCTACCGGAAGTTAAGAAAATATATATATATAACAAACTATTCAGTCAATTCTGTCAATGTATAATTACCTTTCCAACAACTTACTTTCCTTAGAAACCTTAGCAGTCTTAACAGTTAGTAATTATTATGCTGGTAAAAGAAAATCATATCAATAAATAAATAAATAAATAAACAAGCCGGTAGGCAGCGATGGGTCGTCGAGCAGGAGGTAAAGTATTCCATATATCACAAAAACCGGAATATATTTGATAGAGCATCACCTGTAGATCATCCGTGCCAAATTTCATAACCCTACGTGGGATAATGGCTTTCGGAATTGATTTCGCGTGAACGGTACTGATTTTGAAGGTTTTTCGGTTGTTGCTAGGGAACCAAAGCATCCCTAGCAACCATCACAATTTCCAAAGCACCAGGTTATAAGATGTACCTACCACCCGAGTTTGGTCAAAATCCGCCCACGTTTACTACAATTATGCTGATGACAAACGAACACTATTCCAAACAAACATCCAAACAACAGGACCAGAACTTTACTTGATAATAAGGGTCACCTATTTCAGCGACCCAATAATTTTCTTTTTGTCCATTTTACTTCACTGAGAAAACTTCATTCTTTTGGAAACGAACAAATTCTCCAACAAACAGAACCTCAAACTCTTTACTCGTCCATCCGTGGCAAGTTGGAGGTGACAAAAAATGAGTTGGTAGGATTACGAATCGAAAGCGGGTTTTCATTTATTTATTTGACGTGATCCGAAACGAAGTGAAGCAATACTGCACACAGAATCATGGAGAGTTGTGAACGTAGCCTTCGGTGAGTGAAAGGTCTTGATGTCACACAGCCTAGCATATTGTCCTAATACCCCCAAATGGTTCGGGGTGTTAGGGGGAATAAATGAATAAAAATAATGAAAAATTGGAAAGCAGAGTGATACCTTCCATATTGGCTTGAGATTGCTACAGATCTAATCAGTCTGTGTGTCAATTCTTGCAAGGGATGGGGGGGGGGAGGGATGCGGACCAGTAGTTGGGAGTGGGGAAGGGATACGGACTTGAAGAAAGGGATTGAGGACTCGTAGTCATATTTTACATCACACGGAATTGCCACGAGTCCCTCCCATTATGCTGTCAAAATACATTCCTGTCAAACTCCTTAAATATTCCACACACTATTGGAAAGTAATTCACTTGCAACAGCCCGGTGGAACAGAGTTATCTGCTCGTATATTATACAGCTGAAGGGGAGTCACAAAACGATTATTTGCCATGCTATGCGATTTTGTTCATGTTCAGCATCCTCCATTAAAATGAATATCAATAGCCTTTTTTTTAATACATTATATTATAAAAGTCAATCATATTATATACATTATTCTCAGTCGATAATAGATAGTGTTTTCCTCTGCTGAAAGCAGGTACTCTCTTTGTGCATTTCCCAATCTCAACCACATTCCTAACAGATTCCTGATGACTTTCTTTTAACAGGTCTCTCACCTGGCCAACCTTGCTCCGTTGCTTCTCATCACCCACCAGGGTGAGGGCACATTCAGGCAGCCACTTTAAGGAATCCAATATGGATCCTAAGGAACCAGGCTGTTGTGAAGGTACTATGTTCGTTCTGTGCTTTTTCAGAACCTTCAGTTTTAAAGAAAGGTGTTGACAGCCATTGCTCCTGCGTCTTTGCAATGAGTCATATTGCACTCGTGTCCCAAATCGACCGTAAGGTGTACGCCAAAATGAGTACACAGGTTTCTTAAATTCCTGGTCACCCCGCATGTAGCGCCGGATGATCACAGTAGATCGATCTCCTCGGTTTCGCACTGATGAAATATTGTCATTATCTTTCATACTGTGGTCTGGCTCCACACTGAGGCATTGCTGATAATCTCCTTCTTGCAGTCGCTGCTTAACCTCGCCACAATAGCTTTCTTCCAATAGGGCATTGCGAGGAAGAAGCATTTGAAAGTTATGAGGTTCTGAAACACAGCGAGTGATCTGTGATGGGTATGCAACAAGGTCATCAGTCAATGACCTCTGCTTTTGGCGGCTTTGTCGTTCATCCACCAAACTGCCTTCATCTGGGGAACCCAGTAGTCCTTGAGTAAACTTTTGTCGAAATTTTACTGGTCCAGGATGCTCAATTGTGATTTGGCTAGAACGGCAGCACGCTGTATGTGGCATGTTATAATAAGCCATGTTTCCCGTATTGAAAGAAACTTGAGATTTGAAAACCTTTCCTGCATTGCTGTTATTTTGACTGACATTACCTGCACTCAATGACTGCCGCAGTTGTTTCCTTTCAGCAGCATACCATTTTCTAGAATCGATGGATGGCTGCTGAAGAGAATGGTGACGCAATTTATTTGATGATGACACATCGGTCACCAACTTGTCTTCAATGAAAGGTACGTATGGAAAGTCATGTTGGGAGACATCGAGCTGAAGACGATCCTTTGACTCTCTTTGCATGTCCCGAAATCCAATTGTCAATGGGCGAGCTGGTTGGGAAGGACAAACGGCTGTGACAAGCTTGACATTTTTAGCGTCATTCCCTGTACCTTCATGTTCATTAGCACATTGCATGGATGGAGGAGGAGTTTGTGGTTGACTGGAAACATTGGCACTGACGAGGTAGACACACAAGAAGCGTTCAGTGTGCTTGTCCAAGCTGCGATTGTACATCTGAATGTCCTTCCCATAACTAAAGTAGTCGGGTGGGCTGTTGCAGGAGCTCATTGAAGCATTGCATGATGGAGAGTTAGTGATGTTACGCATGCCAAAATTAATTCGACCAAAATTCCCTCTATATAATGGAGGAGCAGATGTACTTGTGACAAGCCCACGATGCTGATTGATTTTCACATCTTCATAACCATGGCATGCATGAAGACCTCGAGCTTGGGGATGTTTCACTAAACTGTCAGAACATTGTGGCATGCCAGCTGGGCAGGCAAGGGGAAGTCCACTAATACACTGATCCTGAACTTTCTTGTCCACCTTGTGGTGTAAACCATCACGATCACATGTTTTCACGTTTGTCTTGTACAAATGCCGATTACAGTATACATCCATGTGACATGGGTTGGCAATGCAGCCTTCCCGCTTTCTTCCATAACATAGGGCACAACTGCCACGATTCAGGAGTGAAGATGACAATGGCAAAGGTTGATGGCTTTTATATCCTGAAGGTCCACCAGCTTGCGGTCTTCTCATGCCGTCCAGGCTACCAACTTAATGAGGCATTCTGTCAGACGTACAAGCATAAGCATCATCAAAATTGCAAAAATACAATAAAATAAATAATAATAAAAAATGCAGTGGTGGCAAACTCACAGATGCTTACATGTGGATACACAGGATGGGAAAGAATCATGGAAACACACAAACCATAACTTACACGAGTCACAAACAATGGGTATATGCAACGAGATGGTGAATGCATTGTCCCACAGAATACAAAAAGTAAAGAAGTTGCACAATGCACTATAAATTTACATGTGAGCCCATTGCTTTACAAACAGCATTACATGTTATCATGCTGCCAATTTATCCAAATGCAATTGTGGAATATCGTTCCAAATGCTTGGTAGTATTCACCATAATTTAGCCAAGTTTCTTCATTGCCGTTCTTTATCCCGTACAACCACAATATCAAAATGTCGACTTTGAGCTGGCAAACTCAGAGATGCAAGCGCTCACTCAACCTCCACTGTCACAAGCCATTGCTTCACCACAATTGCTGTTTTGTTGGGAACAACATCTTGCTGGAATACACATTGTATAATTGCAATGTCGGAAGGTGCAGAACCCCAACGATGGCATTGCTTTGGCCTGACATCCTAAACATTCCATGCTTTGTCCTGACACCCATACATGAGAATTCCTATGGTTGGGATTCTCATGCATGTGTTACTTGTGAATGTCTGCAGCTGTAGTGTAACCCAGGTAGGGTTTGAAAGAGCCTTACCTTGTGTAGCTTTTCTTGGTTGCTTTATGCAGCTTTGTTGGCTAGAGGAGTGTGCGTGTCAATTATTTATATAATCCTAACCACCTGGGTTTAGTTGATTAAGTGAGAGCTGATTGCCTATTCCCTCCATTCACAGGTGAGAGATGTGGGTTGGTCTATGTATGTATGTTATGTATGTATGTTGTATGTATGTATATATATATATATATATATATATATGATTATATATATATTTTTTATATCGACACACACATGCATGTATTGCTCTAAAAACACACATATATATATATATATATATTATATATATATATATATATATATATATATATATATATATATATATATATATATATATATATATCGTCCCTCAAACAGGACTGCATCAGTAAAGTTACGGATGAGCGGAGCAGCTGTTCTTTATTCCTTCACCCAGTCCCATTCCTAATCTTCATTCACAATCTCCCTGACTTTCTGGAACATCCCCTTATCTATTTTCTGACAAGTCCATCCTCTGCCGAGAGATCCCTATGCTTCAGACAGGCAGGCAACAGCCTCTTTCTCTTCTTTCCTTTGCAAAAATCACAAGCTGGTCAATCACGTGGAATATGTCTTTTAATGCTGACAAATCTCCCCCCCCCCCCCGCGCTCCCCCTCCGCCTGTCTCTCTCCCTCTCTCTGTGTCTCCTCCCTCTCTTTTTCTCTCTCTCTCTCTCCCTCTCCGATCTCTCCAAAAGGACCGTATGGCAAACCGAGCTGCCACGGATTCTTTCTTAACAATCCTCTTGAGGAAGTTCAGTCACTCAAACTCCTGGGTCCCACTATCATCCATGATCTTTCTTGGGCGAACCACCTCATCAATTACCCCTGGTGGTGTGATTTCCATAATTAATCCCCATGCTCTTCTAGCCAAAAAAGCTGCATAAAGCAACTAAGAAAAGCTACACAAGGTAAGGCTCTTTCAAACCCTACCTGGATTACACTAAAGCTGCAGACATTCACAACGTACATAACCCAAGAAGGCCTACACAAGGTAAAGGCTATGCTGTTTCGAACCCTTCCCAGAGTTCCTCCCCAACTATAAAGACATTCACACACACTACACACATGAGAATCCCAATGCTACACATCCCCTCAGCTACCGGACTGTTTCATCGCTTATTGGCGAATCATCAGCGATAGCGAAGACAGCAATGCATAACAATGAGAGATGTGGGTGGGTCTTTCTTTATTTATATATTGACTGCTTTTGACATTAACACAAGGTACAGGCTTGGGAGCCTCATTGTTATGCATTGCTGTCTGCGCTATCGCTGACGATTCGCCAATAAGCGATGAAACTGGTCCAGTAGCTGAGGGGGTGTGTAGCATTGGGATTTCATGTGTGTACTATGTGTGAACGTCTTTATAGTTGTGAAGGAACTCTGGGAAGAGTTCGAAACAGCATAGTGCTTACCTTGCGTAGGCCTTCTTTGGTTGCTTTATGCAGCTTCTTTGGCTGCTTTATGCAGCTTCTTTGGCTGGAGGAGTGTGGATGTCACATTTCAATATACATATATATGTGTATATATATATATATATATATATATATATATATATATATATATAAATAACAAGACCCAATCACATCTCCTACCCATAATTGGAGGGAATAACCAATCAGGTGTTACCAAGTCAATTACCCCAGGTGGCTAGAATTATCAAATAAATTAACTCCCATGCTATTCTCGCCAAAGGAAGCTGCATAAAGCAACCAAAAAAAGCTACACAGGGCAAGCCCTTTGCCATTTCAAACCATACACAGGCATTTGAATTACCTTGACTCAGATAAGTTATTACCTTGATGCAGCTGTTCAGGTGTCTTGGAAACCACAATGATTCATTTCCTGCATCTGTCGGCATAACCACAAAAGTAAAGTGTTAAACATTAGGATAATAAAAGTTAGCCAAACTATTTGCATTGACAATTATCCAATTGCATACCTATACACTATACAGGAGACAAATAAAAACTAAAGTCAATTTGATGGCGTGCCATCGCAAATGCCCATGCTTCCCACCTGAATAAAAGTTGAAAGATGGCAAAAAAAAGTTCCACCAGGAATATATATATATTTTTTGGATGCACCGTTGAGGCTTGTATGAGAGTTAACACACAGAACATACAAGGGGAGCAGGCGACAAGAGGGACGGGATCGGGAAGGACAAAACAGTGGGGAAGGAACAGAGACATGAGGAGATCTGTGCCACATGGTCCTTTTGGAGACGAAATATCAAGGAATGACCAAATATCAAATCGAGTTGAATTTTTTTTTTCCATTTTGACCCTTGTGACCCTAAGTCCCCATCCACTGGGGCAGGAACCAGGGGTAAAATCCCAAAAAATCGTTACATATTTCATGCATTCCCAACTGTTGATTGCATATACAAACCATATGATTTTTTTAAGTTTTAAAATGTGCCCGTAATTGCATTTCTTGGTACATGACAGTTTGGCCTGGCCGCAGGAGGTGGGGCCAAGGTGATACCGCTCTCGCGCGTTCACACCACATGGTGATCATAACTAACAAGTTTGGTGAATTTCTGCACAACCATTTAGGAGGATATAGCGTGATTGAGGGAGAAAGACAGACTACAACATCCCCAGTTTTGTTTCAAAAAGCATGGGGACAATTACTCCTTTTGCATTCCTGATGATACACCCAGGAACAGCTATTGTCAGTGTTGTAGTGTTTGCTCAATTCTGTGTTCCATTTCAACGTAAACAGAGTTAGCACATGGTATGCCAATTACAATATAAAAAAATAAACACGTAATATTGTTCCTCTTGTGCCCCTCTTGACTTTTATTTCTTTTTTTTTTAAATAACAAAAAAAGAATGACCATTCATATGAAAACAACCTTAAACAGCCCCGGTTGAAATCAACATGGTGTCAACATTGAAGAATGAAGAGGGTGGGGGGGCTTTTTATGAAAGATTAATAAGTGGACGTAGACTGATTGGCACAAGTCTGGCACGTTTGTGTTCTTATTCTGAAAAACATGTACTCATGAGAACTGTGTATATAGGTGCTCTCAAGAGCAAAGTATAAAATTTCCTCATAGATCTGTGGCAACTTCAATTGTGAAGATATCAGATGGCTGGGTGTTGGCTCAGCAATAACAAGCCATAACATTGCATCAAAGGCCTTCTATGACTCGGTCTGATCAGAACTGTAAACTTCCCAAACTGAATTTCAGCAACTGGTACATCATCCCTCCTGGACCAAGTAATGACAACTTTCATCTAATCTCTCCAATTATTTTGCCCTGCTTGGCTATGACCCTTTCTTGTCAAAGCACATACCTCTCTGGTTATTGAAAGAGAGAAATATCTCTCGAGCTATTGAAAGGGAGAAATATCTCTTTGGCTATGGAAAGGGAGATGCCTCAGTGACACAGAATATGGCCGTTCGCACAAGCTTACCAGCAGGAATTGCCCTCTTTCAAAAGGATTGGGCCACCATCTCCTCTCCTGGTTTGAGACAGCATTTTTCACCTCCGTCAAACAGGTGAGAGCAAGTAGCAAGCACCTAATGATTCCACCTGGGAATACTTACACAAAAGACTGCTTTCTCTCATGCATAAGTTTATTCAGTCTTGCATGCGGCTGTCATATCCATAATCATCATGGCCCTGGTACACTGACTCTTATGGAGAGGTAGAAGTGGTCAAGCAGCTTGCTTTCTAAAAATGGGAAGTTAACCTGAGTGGGCAACTTCCATTAATTCTACAAGTGAGGACATTCCAAGGTATGTGAAGTGGTGCCCACATGGGATGTGCACATCATTGCTCTAGCATGTTGTGGTAGCCCTTTGGGCGGTACAGTGTAGCCATCAATGACTTGAGAATATGTCAGAAGGCTTCATGAACTGCCCCATTGTCAATACCTTTCTTGACTTGTTAACCAATTCAAGGAATGGAGAAATACATCATGGGTTTGAAGAGATGGTGAAACTGAAGTTGAGACATACATTATAATAAAAGGGGTTAACCGAGTGTCCCTCAACTTGTCCCATGAATAACTTTCAGCACAACACCTCAAAATCTGGATTTATCTGTTTTTTTCAGCAATTATCCTACTCCCTCCCTCTATCTGCCATATTTTGGCCACCTCCACTTTGCATGGAAGTCAGCAAACACCACCCCATCTACAAGAAGGGTCCAATCAGACCCTACTAACCACAGACCAGTGAGCTTGATTGCAATTATCAGCAAAGTCATCGAATCAATCCTTGCTGCTGATGTCAGATGTTTCCTGTTTTCAAGCTATGACCATCAGTTTGGATTCCGTCACAGCTCTGGACATGCTGTCGGTCCTCTCTTAGCAATGGTTGGAGGCCCTAAATCTCAATCAGGAGCATCTCGGACACATTTCGGGCATTCAATACAGTCTGGCATCCTGCTTTGCTTGCCAGGTTCTCTGCCTGTGACATTCAAGGTCACCTTAATCCCCGAGTTTCAAACTACCTACAGTCATCCAGTCAACATGTTGCTATCAATGGAACCCTCTACTCCATTCTCCCAGTAATGACTGGAGATCCCCAAAGCAGTGTATTTGGACCCAGTTTTGTTCCTCATCTATTCAAGTGACCTCTCTGACACTGTGAAAAACCATCTCTTTCTATTTGTAGATGACTTCACATTGTGTCATACAGTACTCTCATCCCTCTGTGAGACAGGCTGCTGTTGCGTCACTCGACTGATCTGGAATTGATTTGATGCTGGTCCGATAAATGGAACATGTCCTTAAATCCTGGAAAATCTCACTGTCTCACTGGAGGGATCATTCAACGAACACAACTGTCTATTTCCATGATCAGCCACTGGAAGGGGTTCAGTCTCTTGAACTTATAGGCATTGAACTTCTACCCTACTGTCAGCCTTGACCTCTCCTGGACCAACCACAAAGCAAAGCTGGCCTCCAAATCCAGCCAGAGACTGGGCAGCCTTCCTCCATCCAACACTTCCTTTGGAAAAAATAAAAATAAATAAATAATTCAGAGCTACACAGTCAACAAGGCCTTTGTCTGGTGCTCAATGGAGTACTATGGGCTGGCACCCGAGCATTGTCTCTCCTGGATTCTGTGGCATCTACAGCTCCTTTAGGTGCACCGTCCAACTTGAACCCCTGGGACAATGATTTTTTAATTTTTTAAATCATGTAACATTGTGGAACACGCCCGAAGTACAACCACCTGTTTTCCAATCGTGTGCATTGGCTCAGGAGTGCGTACAATTCAAACACACAAACAAGGAGATGCTTCTCAAATTATAGTTTGATAAATTATTATACTGAAAGACCCCAGTTTACATCAGGGATGTGTTCTTGAAATGTGCGACGAATATCGAAAACACGAAAATCAAAGCAGTTTTTCTCATAAGAATTAATGGAATAAGGAGTGTGGGGGGGATGGGGATGCATTCCTAATGTCACCACTTGAAGTACAGTATTATATTTTGCTTTTTAACAGCAATGTTATCATTTTTTGATTCTTCACAGTTATATTCAAGTACACACATGCATAAATAAATAAAAAACAATTACCAAACATTAAAATAACAAGAACAAGAAAAAGAGCAATCAGAGATTGCAGACCCTCACCAGGAATTATTTTGAGTGGTGTATTTTGTGTGTTATTTGTGTACTGGTGTGTTACGTAATTAATAAGAGACATAATTAGAACTGCCACTTTATAACTGCTGGCAGTGATGACCGGGTACCAAGACGTCCTGCTTTGATTGGACACCTGACCCACAATGTTTTTATTTATTACTATTCATTATTCAATTGAATTTAGAATGGGATTAAAATTAATTCAAGTCAAATCAAATTGAAGACCAAATCGGTGCAGTCCTACATTGGAGTCATCAGAAGGAACCCAAACAAGCAAAAAGCAAAGATGAAGTCATCAGGAGGAACCTGGATAGGATTCACATTTCAGCTGCTATTCCTTTACTCTAAAACACATTCAGGCACAGCCAATTGAGCCTACACTCAAATAAATAAATAAATCAAAAAAACAAAAATAACCCACAGAATTTTTTTTTTAATAATACTGCCTGCCAGACCATGCATCCAATCAAGTTGAAATTTAAAACATGTATTCCCCATCGCTACGAGATCATAAATGTGAAGTTTCATGACAATTGATTAAGCAGTTGCAAAGAAAACATCATTATATATATTTTTTCAATCCAATATGGCTGCCAAACAATGTGATCTATCAATTATTCCAAAGCAAACTTGTACACGCAAGCTTGGGTAACATTTGTGTGAGTTTCCCCTCGATCTGTCCAGCCGTTCTGGAGAAGAGGATTTTTATAGGTTTTAGGGTAAATCCAATATGGCTGCCAAACCATGTGACCTATGATGTCATGTGTGTGAACCTTTTGTTCCTCATGGATAGGCGGTCATATGTGTAAAGTTTTGCCTCAATCTGTTCAGCCACTTCAGAGAAGATTTTTGAAGGATTAAAAAATATATATACATATATATATATATACAGTATATGTATATATATATATATATGGCTGCTGAATCACGTGACTGATGACGGCTTCAATTTTTTTTTCTGTGGACCATTTTATCCCGAGGTGACCCTCAAAATTTTTCTTACTGAACACATGTAGTGTTGCAATTATATCATAACGAAGGCACATATGACGTCATCAAAAAATCACACTTATTCCTCCTTGAGGAGTACTTGCCATGTGCCAAGTTTCAATTTTTTCCTTGGTGTGGTTTCAGAGATACAGAGGTCCAAGTTTTTCCCATTTTTCCAACATGGCTGCCACACCACTTGACCTATGACATCATAATTATGATGAATACATTCTAATCAAGTCGTCGCACCTATGGTGAAAATTTTGTCTCAATCCGATAAGCAGTTGTGGAGAAAAAACACCAAAGTTCTGTGCGGACAAACAAACAGACCCAAAACGCAATACCCTCTCCTTCAGTGAGGGTAATGACCGCACTGTGGTCACAACCTGTGACAAAATCCAGTAACGGCCGATCGGGAAACATGCATTTTAAGCACTCTTAAAAGATGAACAGCGCGATTGGGAAACACACATTTGATGTGCTTATTAAAAGATCAACTCGACACCTTTCATCCATGTCAGCCACCACCACGGTTGTATCAGAATGAGCTGATTTGTCACAAGGTCGCGGATTGTTTAACTCAATATGGGGCCATTTAAAAATCACGTAACAATTTTATTATGGAGGCACGTTACTGATGCATGCATGGTGATGGGCTCGATTAAACTTTACTGATAATTTTTATTCAACATTGATTAGATTTGGCAGGGGCCCTCATCGTGAGTAACACTCGACCCAAATAAAGCGAATGGAAATCTGACACAACAAACCTGGGCAGTGTCTAATCAGCAGAGGCCTACAATCCTAACATCTTCGGCCCACCAGAAAACCAAGATGGTGGCCAGATAATTTTGTCTGGGTGCCATGGTGGGTGGAGTCAAGTGACAAATGTGGGTGGGGTCCAGCAGCTGTCTGAGTAATAGGTGCCAATTTCAAAAATCGACCCTCAACAAGAAACACAACAACAACAACCATGTGGAGCTCTTGTTGACCAGCAACATGTCACAGGTAAAAACAAGTAAAAGAGCAATATGAGATTGCAAACCCTAACCAGGACTTCTTTTGAGTGGTGTATTTTTATAGGATTTCAGGTAAATGCAATACGTCTGCCAAACCATGTGACCAATGACATCATATGTGTGACCTTTTGTTCCTCATGGACAGGTGGTCATACATGAAAAGTTTCACCTCAATCTGTTCAGCCACTTCAGAGAAGATTTTTGAAGGTTTTTTTTATTTTTTTTACAATATGGCTGCCGGATCACGTGACTAATGTCATGATTTTTTTTTCTGTACACCATTTTATCCCGAGATGACCCTCAAAAAATTTCATACTGATTGGATGTGGCGTTCTACATATGCAATAATGACGTCATAACGAGGGCACCTATGACATCATTTAAAAAAAAAAAACATCACACTCATTCCCCAGTACTTGCTATGTGCCAAGTTTCAATTTTTTCCTTGGTGGGGTTTCAGAGATAGAGGTCCAAAGTTTTTCCGTGTTTCCAATATGGCTGCCACACCACGTGACCTATGACGTCAAAATTATCATTAAAACATTTTACACGATTAGTCGCACCAATGGTGAAAATTTCGTCTCAATCCGACAAGCAGTTGCGGAGAAAAACACGAAAGTTCTGTGCGGACAAACAGACAGACAGACAGACAGACAAACAAACAAATAGAACCAAATGCAATACCCTCTCCAAATCCTTCGGCGAGGGTAATAAACCTCTTCAGGAAGCGGTCAAAGGTGGTGGTACATTTTCATCTTCAACGGGCATATTTATCGATCGGAGGAAAAACTTAATAACCCAGCAACATAAAGGGCACATTCACCAGCATCCATTTGATGAATAACATCTATTTTCACTACTAAGGTAACACTTTTACAATGCCTCTTGGCCAATTTACAGTAGAGTACATTTCTTTATGTGCGAAGCATAGTACAGTACTTCTTTTGGCAATTTTGCGATCTCTCGATTTGGTATTTTAGTGATGTATTCTGGCATCGTTATCAGTCTTGTAAGCTCTGAAAACGCTCAATAATAAAAAGGTATGGCTTTTAAAATGACCTAAGTGTGATTTGAGACAACAAATATCGAGAAATGGTATTAATAGCGTGACGACGTATTTGGGAAATGACATAAACCGGGGTATTAATGCAGTATATAATATTATAATATGACAAATTATTACAAGCACCATTTCTCTGCATTGGCTGTGCTCAGACAAGAATGGTAAGGTAATGTAATGGAGACTATTGTGAGATTAATTAGTGGGATTATAAAAACATTTCACCATCATTTCCTGATGATAGCAAGATAAGTGAAATAAAAACAGGGGCAATATCCCTGGATGCTCACCTGAAAGAATAATGACACTGAGTAGGAAGTCAAAGTGCGATGGAATCAGCAAAATGTATCAATGAACAAATGTTATAGCAAATACCTCTTTTGGGGAACAGCCCCACCAATCCACCCACCCACCCACCCACCTCCTCCCCCTTCTCCTCCCAAAGCCCCACTCAATTTCATCGGAATTGTGTGTGTGTGTAGTTTCCAAGAAGAAAGCAAACATATTTTGTTGGGCAAGCCCCCGTACACCCTCTTAGGACCAAACTTTTTAAATGCCGTGAACAAACTTTGGTACATACCGGGTGATGAAGGGGTTGAAGCGAAGTTTCATCGAAATCACATGTGTAGTTTCAGAGAAGAAGTTGCAATTGTTTATGGACGGACAGACAGATGGAAAAGCCATCCTCATAAGCTCAGCGGAACTACGTTCTAGGTGAGCTAAAAATTAAAAAGCTGGAGATTAGCAAGAATCTGCTGAGTTTTGGAGCTGCTTTCAAACACTTGTTATCCTATTGCATTATAATCAGCTGGTACCCTAACCCAACTAAAATACACCAAACCCTTGTTTATCAGCCCCGTCTTTTCCAGCTTAAGCAACTTAAAACACTATAAAGGATCTAAACACACCAAAATGGTGCAACCAACATGTCCATTAGATTTCATCATTTTTATCCAAGTGCCACAAAATACAAGTTACATGAAAAGCACACAGAGTGAAAGAAAGTAAATGAAAACTGGTTAGTAAAACATTAGTAACAAAGTCAGAAGAAAAAACAAAGGGGCATTCACAAAATAATGTGCTTACAAAATGATCCCTCTCCAAGAAATTACAAAATGCCACAATGTCCAAGGGAAAAGCATGCAAGCTCAGCAATTTAAGCGCCATTCCAAAATAGCAATACATACTGCTGTACATCCCAGTTTGAGACTTAAGAACACAGCTGTTCAGCACACAAGGAAAGCCAAGGTATATAATCGAAAGAGCACGTCATACATGTACATGCAATTTGGTTTCACTCGTCATTGGCAAATGAGTAAAAATAAATATATGTTAATGAGTAAACAGTCAGATACATGAATGTCCAACATAAATAATACCCCGCTGCACAAGGACCATTGGATGCAAAGTTTAACTGTTTCTTGTTTAAATCTCTGGACTAGAAAGAAAATGAAACTCGTTCATCGTCTTAACAGCTTTTTATTTGTCCCAAATGTCACTTTTTTCTCAAAGCCCTTTTTGTTCCACAACCAGACATTCCATTTTCAGTGGATCGCTTCACAAAAGTCATTCGTTAAAAGAGCAGTTGAAGATTAATGACTGAAAGCAGATGATTGGTATAAACGAATGCATCTCCAAAGGAACTTGAAAGCAAACCTTTGTTTAAGAAAAGAAAAACAGCGTGTTCATGTTCGTCGAAAAAGAGAACGACTTGGGTATGTCCTTTTTCGAAAACTTACCAAATTGTTTTGATGGTGCCTTTTGACTCTTGTCTGTTTAAATCAACTTAAAATATTTTCCTCAACCTGTTGTGTGTTGATTCAAATTTCATCAATGTATCATACTCTTGACAGAGCATCAGTGCCGCTGAAGTCGTCTGTTGGCAAGGGTTATATGCTGCATGTTTTGCCATTGCCTTCCCAACAGGTCAATCAGGGCAGGAATTTGTAATTTAAGGTGACGACAACACTTACTCTTTGCTAAAAACAGCATGGGATCTTTAACGTCCACCACTGTCCAGTCTTTCAGCTTAACATCCTTCCGATGTACTACTCAGAAATTGACAAATCACCCTGCGTCCAAAACACCAGGACGAGAGTTTATAGCTGGGTCGAGATTCAAACTCGGGTGAGACATCTCAGAGGCGAGTGTGCGAAAGTCTAGGCCATCCTACCAGCCCATTCATTGATGGCAGTCAAAATATGACAGTAAAGCTGTTGCATCACCGTTTCATGGTTCCAACAATAAATATTGGATGCATGCACATCAATGCTATATTTTTCATGTTGAATAATGAAACGTAGAGGCTTTGAACTTTAAAAAAAAACGTCACTTATCAACCGGGAGAAATTAATTTTCAACCCAATGCCCATTTTTATTATAAAAAATATTTTTACTGAAATAGTGTTTGAAAATTTATATAGTTTCAGGTTCTGTACATACTCTTCACATATATGGTTTTGTCGATGTTGTGCCAATGAAACAAAATCTATACCAAAAGGAGCAGCGTCCATCCATGTGCGTCATTCATCGTTACCTCCATATGCGGGTTTCAGAAGGTGGAGCGGAGCCCACACAGAGGGTGGAAGGTCTCAGTGTGTGTGTGTGTGTGTGTGTGTGTGTGTGTGTGTGTGTGTGTGTGTGTGTGTGTGTGTACAGGTAGTGGACAAACAAATGGAAATACCGATGTAAAGTCACTTAATAGGGCGTTGGGCCAGCACATGTAGCCAGTACGGCCTGTATGCGCCGTGGCATAGGTTCCCCCGGCATCTGGAATTCTGCAGGAGGTATGAGGCACCATTCTTCCACAAGAAAGTCAATCAACTCACCTCTTTGATGAGGTGAAAAACGCTGTCTCAGGCGTCGTTCCAGAATATCCCATAAATGCTCGACTGGGTTCAGATCTGGTGACCGAGAAGGCCATGACATATGGATAAAATCAGTGTCATGCTCATCAAACTATGAGGCAAACACACGTGCTCTGTGGATGGGGGTATTTTCATCCTGGAAGACACCGCTCCCAGACGGAAAGAAATGCTGTCGCAAGGGTTGAAGATCACTCAGTACAATCAAGTAGCGATTGGCATTGACCTTGCCTTCTAAGGGAATGACTGCACCCAAACCATGACAGGAAAATGCACCCCACAACCTTCGCTGTTGGAACCAAGCACTCAGGGTTGTAGAATTATTTAGGGTGGTGCCACAGGTGCACTCCCCCACTTGTCGAGAACATGGTGAAGGACGATTCATCCGACCATAATATCACATTTCTCCACTGCTTGGTAGTCCATTGTCTACCAAGTCATTGTCTACACTTGCAAGTGTGCATGCATTGCCACATGTGATGAGCGGTTTGTGCACCGCAACCCAAGTATGGTATCCCGCTCTGTGGAGTTCTCGGCGGACCATTTTTGATGAAACTGGCTGCTCACACCCCAAGTTGAAATTTAGTCAATTGATCTGCAGTTGCTCGCCTGCTTTGCCTTGTACTTCAAATTAATGCATGGACATCACAATCCTGGAGTAAGCGCTTCTGCCCACTGTTGCCCTTTGCTGATGATGCCTTTCCCTCAGAGTTCCAAGCCAACATCACCTTATACACCATTGCTCATGAAGCATCAGTAAGTTAAGCTGCCTTTGTCACTGAAGCTCCTGACAAATGCACTCCAACAATCACTGCTCTTTCACTAAGGTCTCCTCTTGTGGCCATGAAAGCCATAATTATAAGCAACCAGGACGGTGCAGCATTTTTAAACATGATCCAGGATGCAGCATGCTGGAATGCAATGCGCGACTTCCCCTTTAAGCAGGATGAGAATCACGACCACAGGTGATGCTCTACCTCCTCGCAGATTCCTCACACAGAGGCCTCCTTGTCCACCTCCTTAGCGGCGTCCTTAGCACACCTCTCCTTAGCGCACCTCTTAATCACCTCTCAATCACCTCACACAGAGGCCGCCTTAGCACACATACAGTTTTATGCCTCAGCTCCCTGAACAGCTCAGCTCTGCCATTCAGCCTGGCCCTGTGACCGGTCAATGGTATCCAGTGTCCCTTGAGAGACAAAATTCTTCTCCGCCCGATGGTAAGTTCCACGACATCAACCGGCAACATCAAGGTTGGTGGTCATGAAGTCAGTCCAGAACTATTCAGGGACCCCCAAAGCAACCAGATCCCCCCCCCCACCCCCTCTAATTCCCCACTCAGCTACCCTCTCATCCTTGAGCTTGCCAACATCCAGCCTAGGCTGCGATGGTACCATTCTCCCAAATTTAAGCTGCAACCTCAGAGTTGCCACAACAAGCCTGTGGTCGGCATTGAGGACCTGAGTACTACCGTAGACTCTGCAGTCTAGATCATCCTCCAGCAACCATCAACGAGAACATGGTCAATCTCCTTTGCCACACCGCCAGCGTTGGAATACCAAGTCCAGCTCATTTCAGTGCATGTGGGCAATGAAACCATGAACCAGCCACCCTAAGTACATGACTTCTCGCAAACTCAAGGAACTTAGTGCTATTCTGGTTCACACTTCCAGACCCATGTGGAACAACACACGTCTCAAAACCATCCCTATCAGTTCCAGTCAATGCATTCAAATCCCCCAAGACTAGAAGAGTATCTCGCCTGGGGCATTGATCAACCACAGACTCGAGCGCAGCATAGAATGTGTCCTTCACGGTGAGATCACTCGCCTCAGTCGGAGCATATCCAGAGACCAGGGAAATTACACTGAAGGAGTGACGAATCCTTAGTCTCATAATATGCTCGTTGAATGGTGTTACCTCAATTATCATTTGAGTCAGCTAATTGGACACAGCTTCAGCAACTCCTTGGGCATGGTAACCATCAGAGGGACCAGATCAATAGGAGGTGTAACCACCCGCCATGATCTCGCCACTATCCGGTCTCCGAACCTCGGAGCGCGCTGCAATACCTATGTTCAAACGCTTGAGTTCAGATGATAAGAGACAGGTGATCATCCTCTCTGAGAGATCGGACATTCCAGGCATCCACCCGAAGGGACAAACTCAGGTTAACCCATGAAACCCGCCGTCTCAAGCACGTTTCATAAACCCTGCCTTCTCATGGAATGAGTGGATCCAGGCCATGCCAGGAAACCATGCTGCACACCATTATGGAACTGCCAGAACCTTTTACTGAAGGAACCAGTTACTCAGTCAGGGCTACAGAGCTCCCCTGGCTGTCACCACATGTGCACACATCCATTCATTAAGAACATGGTGAGTGATGACTCATCAGACCAAATCACATTCTTATACTGCTCGGCAATCCATTGCCTATGCTCCTTGCACCATTGGACCCACAAATGGGCATTGCCAGGTGTTATAAATGGTTTGCGCAGAGTAACCCAGCTATGGTATCCCACCCTTTGAAGTTCCCTTCTGAGTGATGAGGTTTTTCCATCCTTTTCCAAGGCCAACATCACCAACGAGACAGTTCCTCATGACACATCAGCAATTTCCACAGCCTTTATCAGTGAAGCTCCTGCCAAACGCACACCAACAATTATGCCCCATCAATTACGTCACTGAGGTCTCCTCTTGCGGCCATGCTGGCTTTTAATACCAGACTCGAGTCATAGCCCGCTTACATATAAATGACGAGAGGACTGCCAGGAAAAGATTTGCCTATTTCACGCACCAGTCATGTATGTGTGGTGGCCCCATACTTTGCATATATGTCATGATATATATATCTGAGCAGTGTCTGTCACGTGTTGTGTTGTCACTGAAGTACTCCCTCAAACTTTTGTGAAATCATACCAAACTTCTGGGCGTTGAATATCAAATATTTTTCAAAGGCCTTGAATATCTCTTGGAGCACAATCAAGGAAGGCGTTAAGAATAAGTGTCTTTGAGCTGTATTGGCAAATCCTTAAGAAGTGGAAGGCGTGGGGTACCACCAAGACCCTGTCGAGATCAGGCCGTCCCTCCAAACTGGATGACCAAGCAAGGAGGAGACTAATCAGAGAGGCCACCAAGAGGCCAATAACAATTTTGAAAGAGCTGCATGCCTTTATGGTAAAGAATGGTCACTTTGTGCATGTGACAACAATATTGCAAGCACTCCACAAGTCTAGCCTAAATGGTAGGATGGCAAGAAGGAAGCCATTACTCATTATTCAAAATCTGTGGCATGACAAGATTGCTGACCATCAATGATCCCCACACAACTTGACTGAGCTTGAATAGTTTTGGACAGAAGAATGGGCAAATATTGCCCAATCAAGGTATGCAAAGTTGGTAGAGACCTATCACAACAGACTCACAGTCATTACTCTCAAAGGTGCTTCCACCAAATATTAACTCGGGGGTGGACACTTATCCAACCAATATATTCTAGTTTTTGTTATTTTTACTTTTCTGAAATTTATAGAATTTGCTTTTCACTTGAAATTTGTGGATTATGATGTGCAAATAAGGGTGGAAAAAGGATGATGTAATGCAATTTAATTCCAGGCAATAAGGCAACAACATGTGAAAATTTTAAAAGGGGGTGTAGTGTGTGTGTAATATTGTTGCGGGGCCAGGTATCGGTGGCGAGCACGACCGCTAGGGAGAGCAGTGGAGTCATCTCCCACTGAACACCCGGAATTTAGGTCGTGACTCTCGGATAAGTCCGAAAGGCACGGGTCCCTTTCTGGACCATGAATCGCCAATATTTCGACCGCATGGGGTAGGGTCAATTGCCAAACTTCAATATACCTAATTATCCACGCGGGCAAAGCTACCGGGGAATTCACACCATCGACGGACCTCGAGCGGAACGAGCCGTTACCGTGCCCGAACCGTGTGTAACCCGAGCGGAGGTTACCAAGGCCCGTCGGTCCAAATGAACAATTTTACAGCGCAAACGGCCTGGCTATTTCTCAACACACCGTGCCAAGCCAATGAAAGAAACACAGGAACAAGCTGGAACATTCAACAAAAGGGATATTTATTTATAATAGGGCAGGGGAGCACGCAAGAAGGCAGAGTTAACCGAATAAAAGGAATGCAATTTCCACACACGGCACTTAAACGTTTCTACTTAAAAGACGGGCCCACACACAAACACCCCCCAAAAAGAAATGGTGGCCTTTATTGATACCCCTAGCTCGGAGGGAAGGTGAGCTGGAGGTAAGAATCTGGCTTGGACCTTCCCGCTCCGTGCGGTTCTCGACGATCTGGCCCGGCGGGAACTCGAACCCGCAACACGATGCCGCCAAGCACCAGGTAGGAGGGTAGCGTCAGGCGTGGCACGCTCCACTGGCAAAACAGTTGACGAGGCAGGCAATGCAAGTCAGCTAGGCAGGCAGCAAGCGATTCTCCTCTGGCTCGCAGGCAGGCGATTCATGGCGGGAAGACCCTCACGGGTCGCCCCACCAATTATCCTTTCTTGCGAAGGTGGGAGGATCCATCTCGTGTCTTTCCCCTCCTCATTGACAGGCGTGTCTGGCGATCTCCCGGCCGTCTGAGATGGTCGGGGGGGGGTGCTCATGTCTCCACCCTCGACCAGGAAGTCGAGCAGCAATATGTTGTGTTGGCTCCCCATTGGCCGAGAGGCGGCAGACATGCTCGCACCCCTCCGATTGGCTG
>CM068963.1:51195734-51217796 GCA_035128595.1 Eptatretus atami
CTAGAAACACATACTTACCGATATAGCTGATCAATAGGACCTGGCTGTTGTGTGCAGCAAGCTTCCAAATTCACAACAATAGATGAGGCCCCACGAGGAGTGATGTAAGCGACATTTTTTAATATGATGATGATAGGCTCGGATGATAGGGTAAGGGTTAAAATAGTGCTATATGGCATTAACTCCAAAATGGCCGATGTGTCCCTTACATCACTCCTCCTCGCGGCCCCTCATATATACATATATATATATATATGTACACACACACACACACACATACACGTCGTGGCCAGAAATATTGGCACCCTTGTACTTTTTTCAAATAACTCACAATTTTCTCAAAAATAAGTTGAAATTGACAAAAGTATTTGGTCTCTACAGTTCCATATTTCACTCTTAATATAACAGAACCTTTGTTTTTCATTCAGAACTTAATATATCCTTTTAAATCAGAAAATAAAAAGAAATGGCATGGAAAAATAATTATTGACACCCAAGACTTAATATTTGGTAGCACGGCCTTTGGACAAAATAACCGCAGTCAAGCTCTTCCTATAGCCATGAATTAGCTTCCTACATCTCTCTACTGGCAGTTTGCCCCACTGTTCTTGTGCAAACTGCTCCAGTTCTCCCATATTTGAAGGGTGCCTTCTCCCAACTGCTGTTTTCAGATCTCCCCTCAGGTGTTCAATGGTATTTAGATCTGAACTCATTGCTGGCCACTTCAGAACAGTCCAGCATTTTGGCTTGAACCATTCCTGGGTGCTTTTTGATGTGTGTTTGGGGTCATTGTCCTGCTGCAAGACCCATAACCTTCGATGGAGACCCAGCGTTCTGACACTGTGTTGAACATTGCGCTCCAAAATACCTTGGTATTCTCCCGATTTCATGATGCCATGCACACATTCAAGGCACCTAGTGCCAGAGGCAGCACAGCAACCCCAAAAAATCAACTGAACCTCCTCCATGTTTGACTGGAGGGAAGGTGTTCTTTTCTTTAAAGGCTTCATTTTGTTTTCTGTAAACATAGAGATGAAGTGCTTTAAAAAAGCTCAATTTGGTTTCATCTTTCCACAGGACATTCTCCCAGAATGATTTTGGCTTGTTCAGGTGTGTTTTGGCAAACTCATATATATATATACAACCGGTAGGCGGACATGGGTAGTCGCCTACCCAATAAACCTAACGCGATGGGCCTTCGATGGGAATGACTCTGAGGATTAAGCACAATAAAATTCATGATTCTAGCTTCAAGGGTTAATGCTGCAGATTGTTTTTTCGTTAAAATACCCCCACATTTAGAGGTTTTTCGGCCGTTGCTAAGCAACGGAGGGGTCCATAGCAAACGGTTCTTTCTCACACATAACTAGGACATACCATTAACCTACCATACAGTTTCATGTATATCTGACTCAGTCTCTGAGATATAACGAACTTCGTTTTTTTATTGTTTTCGACCAGGGTTCATTCAAAGTCTATCTTCTCCGACAGTTTTCATAGCATCCGGCTGGAAATTTTGACAATATGGCTGAATGTACTGCTACAGTCGCTCGTGGCCCGATTTTTTATTTTCGAATTTTTTTTTTTAATGATTTTTCAAAAATTTCAAAGTCCCGTTGCTAGGCAACGGTGGTGTCCATAGCAACGGTTCTCATTTGCACACAACTAGGTCATGGTATGAACCTACCAACCAAGTTTCATCGAAATTGCCATTGTATTAAGGAGCACTGGACCGAACAGAGGGACAGACAGACAGACAAGACAACATATCGACGGAAAAAGTGATAATAAGGGTAGAACAAATTCCCAAAAAAATTTTTTTGCATTTTTTTTTCTTCAACTAGATCGACTACCCAACAGACAAGCCGGTAGGGGGAGATGGGTAGTCACTACCCAATAGAACTGACGAGATGGGCCGTTCGATGGGGAATGATCTGAGGATTAAGCACAAGAAAATTCATGATTCCAGCTTCAAGGGTTAATGCTGCAGATTGTTTTTTCATTAAAATACCCCACATTGAGGTTTTTCGGCCGTTGCTAGGCAACGGAGGGGTCCATAGCAACGGTTCTTTCTCACACATAACTAGGACATACCATGAACCTACCATACCAGTTTCATATATATCTGACTCATAGTCTCTGAGATATAACGAACTTGTTTTTTTATTGTTTTCGACCAGGGTTCATTCAAAGTCAATCTCTCCGACAGTTTTCATAGGATCCGGCTGGAAATGTTTGACAATATGGCTGAATGTACTGCCCACAGTCGGTCGTGGCCGCGATTTTTGATTTTCGAAAAAAATAATTTTTTTATGATTTTTCAAAAATTTCAAAGTCCCGTTGCTGGCAACGGATGGCCATAGCAACGGTTCTCATTTGCACACAACTAGGTCATGGTTGAACCTACCAACCAAGTTTCATCGAAATCGCCATTGTATTAACGGACACTGGACCGAACAGAGGGACAGACCGACAGACAGACAAGCCGGAAGGCGACATGGGTAGTCGACTACCCAATAAAACCTGACGTGATGGGCCCGTTCAATGGGGAATGACCTGAGGATTAAGCACAAAGAAAATTCATGATTCTAGCTTCAAGGGTTAATGCTGCAGATTGTATTTTTCGTTAAAAAACCCCCACATTGAGAGGTTTCTCGGCTGTTGCTAGGCAACGGAGGGGTCCATAGCAACGGTTCTTTCTCACACATAACTAGGACATACCATGAGCCTACCATACCAGTTTCATGTATATCTGACTCATAGTCTCTGAGATATAACAATTTCGTTTTTTTATTGTTTTCGACCAGGGTTCATTCAAAGTCTATCTTCTCCGACAGTTTTCATAGGATCCGGCTGGAAATTTTTGACAATATGGCTGAATGTACCTGCCCACAGTCGCTCGTGCCCGATTTTTGATTTTCGAAAAAATAATTTTTTTATGATTTTTCAAAAATTTCAAAGTCCCGTTGCTAGGCAACGGTGGTGCCATAGCAACGGTTCTCATTGACACAACTAGTCATGGTATGACCTACCAACCAGTTTCATCGAAATGCAAAATTTCAAAGTCCCGTTCTGGCAACGGATGGGTCCATAGCAACGGTTCTCATTTGCACACCAACTAGGTCATGGTATGAACCTACCACCAAGTTTCATCGAAATCGCATTGTATTAACGGAACACTGGACCGAACAGAGAGACAAACATATCCACGGAAAAGTGATAATTAGGGTAGAACAAATTTCAAAAAAAAATTTTTAGAATTTTTTTTTTTCGACTAGATCGACTACACCAATATATATACTAGCGATACCCGTGCACATGCACGGGATAGCAGTACACATAGCTGGTAGCAGATGACAGACCGTACACGGGGAATGACAAAATACGCATTGTGCAAAATGCAAGTGGTAATATGGAACGCCAAGACTTCCGAAACATTGTCGGCATGTCCGCTAAGTGCCACAGCAATTTCATAGGATCGTGTGACGGCGAGCCAAGTTTTTAGTGTGCAAGCTTGGTATTATAATAGATAGATATATATATATATATATATTGCAGTGGGGTCCTCCCTGGCTCTCCTACCATGGAACCCCCTTTCATCGAGTTGGCAACGGATGGTGCGACTTGAAGCTGTCGTACCTTGTGTCTGAACGTCATCTTGAATCTATTTCGCAGGCCAAAAACGATATATGGCAAAATACTTCAAAAATGTATTGGGCCCGATGTGTTCTCGTGGATCAGGAATTACGTGGCAGAGGTATGCGCTCTACCGAGGTATGTGCCCTTCTGGTTTCTTTTGAAATCCATGGTTCAATGAATATTTTTTAGGAATTAAAACGTGTTCATAAGAAATGTGCGTTTCCTGCACGACATAGTAACAAGCCTCACTTTACAGCAATGGAAGAGGAGTAAGAGGCAATCTATGCTGTTAGTTGTGGAGTCATCAACACAGCTGAATGTGAAAGCATTGAATGATAGTTGTTTTAGTACAACTAGGATAAATATCTACTTGAAGCAGTTTCTTCAGTTACGATTCGTTTTGTCAAAGGCTTAAAGCTTCGAAAAACATTCCTCTTGCAGTTGAATAAGAGTACATGTGGCGACCCATCCAGGATTATGCCCAATAGCCCAGGAGACTGCTTCGGCAGCACCGACGATCTGTTCAGACTATGGTCCCAATGGTTGTATGGATGACAGTACATAACGTTCCCCTTTTTGTCACCAGGCATTGTACAAACATCCATGGCAAATCAGACTCGGCTGTCTCGCGGTGCAGGATGCACGGAAGTGGGACTTGGGTTACACTGAGTGGCACTTGACCCTGTGGTGTCCTGTGAAATATCCAATGCTCTGAAGGTCAACAGTTAGCATTGCTCAGTTTTAAAAAAGAGTAAAGCTTGGAATGACATGCCATGGATTTCTGTATTGGCAGTTGTGCTAAACCGGAGGGGTGTCCCGGTGCTAGCAAACATGTCACACGGCTTAATGTCCTTCTGATGGATGGTACGCACATTGATGCCTCACGCTGCATGGCAAGCATCAGGGTGGGAGTTTATACCTGGGTCAGGATTCAAATTCCCTGGCTAGTCAGATCAAAGTTGCCAATGCATAACTCGAGGACCTAAGCTAGGCTATCCTGCCAGCCTCTGCAAAGCTTCATTAATTGTTCATTTTAAGGACTGACAGCAATATTATACAATTAATTGAGAAATGAAAATAATTTAAAGTCCTTCTTTAGCCATTTTATAATTCAGTTGTGGTTTCACAACCACAACTTGGATTGTGCAATGTTTCTCGAAATATAGGAAGAATTGTTTTTACCCAGCTTTCTGAGAAGTTTCTCACTCAGTATGACACCTCTCCTGGGACCAATCCTGATGACAAGTGCTCCAACCCTAAGGAACTATGCTTCAGGCCAATCATACCCTCGCTCTTTCACAGGCACTTCTTGCTTGGGCAATTTCCACCATTTTGGAAAATTGCCAACATCAATGCTGCCCATAAGAAAGTTGGTAGGATTGATCCCCTCAACGACAGATATCTCAGCATTCTCTCCATCATAAGCAAATAAGGTAATGGAGTTCATCACGACAGCAGATCTCAGATACTGTTTCTTCTCTAACTCGCTAATCTCTCACAACCAGTTTTGGTTTCACACCTGGCTATTCAACATTCACTACGCTCCTGCTTCAGATACAGCAGTGGATGGATGCCATGAACCACAAGGAAAAGGTTAAGACTCTCAAACATTTGATACCATCAGACATCCAGCCTTGATATCCAAGTTGTTTTCCTTGGTATGCAGGGCATCCTACTCAAATGGTTGTCCGATTTCCTTTGAGCAGAAATAGCAGGTGGCAATTGATGGTGTCCTTCCCCATGACTATTCCCTTCAGGCTGAGGTTCCACAAAGCAGCATCCTCTACATTATTCTTGATCTATATCAACAATCTGTCCAGTTATTTTGAAAACCAACTTCACCATTTTGCTGATGCCACTCTTATTCAAAGCTAAAGACTCAATTCCTTTCATTACATATGGACAAGACAAGCTACTGGATAATTTATTGAATCAGCAGCAAATCAAGCTCTCTCTGCAAGGATCGATACACTCAAACTATCCAATCCACGTCTATGGACAGCCAATGAAAGAGATGCAGACCCTGGAACTCCTTGGCCTGTCGCAACATTTCAAGGGACGATCATATCACCAAAATAGTACTTAAAGTTAGTTGCTGTCAAATTATTCTCTGTCGAGCCTAAGCATTCCTGACCCACACCAACTTTCCTCCCACAAGTTCTTCAAGTAACCCCCTCCTGGTTAAACGTCCAAAATCCACACCTAAACTCAATGATTCCTCACTTCTCCTGTCATTGAAACCACCTTCCAGAGACTTTTGTCACTCCTCCCTCCAGGGTTTCAAGCAAGCAGTGCACCGCCATCTCTTCTCATCCCTAATTATGTCACGTGACCTTTATTACCCTCGTTAACCTTTCCTAACTCAACCATATTACTTGCTAATTTCAAGGTGTCCTCTCCTCCTCCTTTCCTGTTCATTTATTCCCTTGATGTTTGTCTCACTGTGAATTCTCCCTTGTTCTTCCATGAGCATCACTCCTATAAATACATAAATAAATAGCTATTAAAATAGGTATACTACAGGACAAGTACTTGTAACATACGTACCTATCTTTTACAGCTTGTACAAGTATTTTTTTTTTCTTTACAAAATTGAGGCTCAGAAGAGCAAGGTGACTTCAGTATAAACTGATGGTGGGGCA
Organism: Eptatretus atami; assembly: GCA_035128595.1. Classification (NCBI taxonomy): domain Eukaryota; kingdom Metazoa; phylum Chordata; class Myxini; order Myxiniformes; family Myxinidae; genus Eptatretus; species Eptatretus atami. The sequence continues at coordinate 51,202,016 of CM068963.1, forward strand.
ACAGTTGGACACGAGCAAGGGAATTAACGAACAGGAAGAGAGGATGGGAGAAAACAGCAGCTCGCAAAATAACTAAATTTTGTAGCTCGACACCAATTGGCACAGAGTCCAAAAATTGCTTGGCAATGCACAAAAGCAGACATTTTTTTGGCAGGCAAGGCTAATTTACAAGTAAATCAAGTTAGATGAGCAAATAAACATTCTAAAAAATCAAAACATATAATCTTGTAAATAATTTCAAGTGTTTCGGTGTTTCTTTGTTCCTCTTACATGCCTAAATCGTCGTACCGAGAGGCCCCAAATTTTGGGTGTAGGTACATCAGAATATGTGCAAGGCTTTAAGCTACCAGATGTTGGCCTTGAAGGCCGTTTTGAGGCCACAATAAAGTGTATGTTGGGATGTGGGGTTAGGCAATGCTGCCACTGGCCCACAGGCAAAAGGGAACGACCACGCGGCCAATAACTCTATTGCTTTTTCAATGTCCAGCACGTCCCGTAAGCCGCGCCGGGGAAAAGCTCACCACCATGAGGGCAATAACCACATATGTTTTCAATGCACAACATGCGTCAGAACCCCTACATGGTTTTTTTTCCCATGCAGTGTGAGGTACCCAGACGAGTAATTTATATTTCTCATCATCAATCACGATCATTAATGTACACAACTCTCGACAGAGTGTGAGTGATGCCAAAGTCGTCTCAGCAAAGGTTATGCTGAAGAGTTTGCCATCACGTTACCAGCAGACAGTCAGGGCAGAAATTTGAACTTGGCTTGGGTGCCGGCGATAACTTGCCTACTCTTCATGAAAGACATCGAGGTATCTTTATTAACATCAATCGACGACTCATGCTGGCAAAACTGTTCCTCCGGCTAAAAGTCCTTCCAATAGTCGGCGCACGCATTGACGCATCGCTCTGCATCCAAAACACCAGTGTAACAGTTTATAGCTGGGACGAGATTTGAACAGAGGCGATACAGCTCAAAGACAAGTGCACATACCTCCAAGCTATCCTGCCAACTCATATTTATCCTGTCGTACAAAACGCAAAAACTGAACAAGTAGATTTTAATGGTGAGCAAAATAAATCAGATTAGGTCTGCAACCATGTGATATGAAGATAAAAAATCTCACTTTTAAAGAAAGACAAGCAATCCCATGTTGGTAATATCGTTGTATTGAAAGTTTTAGCCTGCAAACTCAGAGTATGACAATGTAAATGCCTTCTTCAAGACTAGAACCATAAGCCTGGGGGGGGGGGACCTTGAACTAAACAACCAAAACAAGTGAAGAACTGCCATCCAGATGCGATTTTAGAAGACCAGAGAAAATGGGAAACAAACAAGGGCTGCGGGGAAACGGCAAACCAAAAGGGAATACTTCAGTTTGTGGCAAGTATGGTGCAGGCCAACTTGTATCAGCATGCACACACGTTAAACCAGCTGGTGAGCAAGCGCAGTTGACAGGCAGGGATGAAACACTGGCTTGCCCTGGGGGGCGTAGTCACCTAATTTCCTGGTATAAAACTCAGGGTCCGAAAAGGTATCCCGAGGTTCATGGCAATAGAATGCAACGCTGGCTCCTTCTGACATGCCACGAGCCTGTGTGATGCTTGCCAACATTTTCACTGCTGCAGTCGATTGTGGAAAATAGGAATCATTGAAAAGCCAGGGAGATGGTCAGCAGAGATGTAGTTCGCTAAATAGATTTTCTTTTATCATTTACATAAACCATGCTTAACGAAGGACCGGCATAAAAAAAAAGTAAAATGTAAAATAAATTGAGACAAGACAACTGCAACAAAAAGTTGGTGTACACAAGAACAAAAGTTTCTGGAAACCTGGAAAATGTCATAAGTTGGCGTGCAAATAGGCTTCTGGAAATCAGGAAAATATGGACATCTGGAAAACGTGCTCAACTGTGTTTTAAAATGCATGAAAACCGAAGGCGTTATAAAAAAATACGTCTGAAACGACGATGGTTCACGAGCGGTATTGACGATGTAGATTGTTTCAGAAGTCAAGGATGAGACAATGTGATAATGTTTGACTAAGTTATAAAAAATGATCAACATGATGTGGTACGAGTGACAGGTTATTAGCTGCAAAATGTCGAAAACCCGGTTTCATTCAACAACTTAAAATTTGACCTTTGCATAACCTTTAAAGGTCACAAAACAATGTTGTGGACATTAAAATAAGGAACAGGATATGTACTATAGCTTATTGGAGTCAGTTCGTCGAAGAAGGTCGAAAACCCGGTTCAATTCCCACAACTTTGAAAATTTGACCTTTGTGAACTTTAAAGGTCAAAGGTCAAGGATTATGACCTTTGGTGCAAAACTTCCTCTGGAACATTCCAGGAACAATATAACGTCATATAGGCTATATGGCATTTCGCACTCATCGGATTATCCATACTTGATGAAATCAGCGTAAAAACAAACTTGAAGGGGGCGCCACGGGCAAGGTGTTCGAGATAGAGAAAAATGGTTTCAAGACTTTAGGTGGGGAATGACCTCAAGATTATGCATAAAAATATTGTCATCCGAGCTCTCAAAGTTTGGGCGGTCATATGATTTTTATGTCAAAATTCGAAATTCTAAGTTCATGACCTGTGACCTTGACCTTGGGACGCAAATGATAAATCGAGCTCCGTGAGGCTATGCAGGTGCCATTGGGCTAACCAAATACCGAAACCCCTGCCAGATTCGACAAACCCCTCGGAGAAGATAGATTTTTTATGTCAAATTCTCAATTTTCTAAGGTTGTGACCTTGTGACCTTGACCTTGGGACGAAAATGAAAATCAAGCTCTATGGGGCTATGCAGGTGCCATTGGATAACCAAATACCGAAACCCCTGCCAGATTCGACAAACCCCTCGGAGAAGAAATTTTTTTACGTCAAAATTCGCAATTTTCTAGTTCGTGACCTTGTGACGAAAATGAAAAAGTGAGCTCTGTGGGGCTATGCAGGTGCCATTGGGCTAACAAAAACCAAACCCAGCCAAATTCGAACACCTCGGCGAAGATAATTTTTTTTGTCAAAATTCGCAATTTTCTAAGTTCATGACCTGTGGCCTTGACCTTCGGACGAAAATGAAAATCGAGCTCTGTGGGGCTATGCAGGTGCCATTGGGCTAACTAAATACCGAAACCCCTGCCAGATCGACAAACCCCTCGGAGAAGAAATTTTTTTTGTCAAAATTCGCAATTTTCTAAGTTCGAGACCTTGTGACCTTGACCTTGGACGAAAATGAAAAATCGAGCTCTGTGGGGCTATGCAGGTGCCATTGGGCTAACCAAATACCGAAACCCCTGTCAGATTCGACAAACCCCCCGGAGAAGATGCAAATTGAAATCGGCTACCCCATAAAAACACAATTCGCAATTTTCTAAGTTCGTGACCTTGTGGCCTTGACCTTGGACGAAAATGAAGAATAGAGCTCTGTGGGGCTATGCAGGTGCCATTGGGCCAACTAAATACCGAAACCCCTGCCAGATTCGACAAACCCCTCGGAGAAGAAATTTTTTTTGTCAAAATTCGCATTTTCTAAGTTCGACCTTGTGACCTTGACCTTGGACGAAAATGAAAAATCGAGCTCTGTGGGCTATGCAGGTGCCATTGGGCTAACCAAATACCGAAACCCTGTCAGATTCGACAAACCCCCTCGGAGAAGATGCAAATTGAAATCGGCTACCCCCTAAAAACACGTTTTTGGGCATGGCTCCACCATAATGGGCGCACCACGCCCATTCTCAGGAAAACACAACTAGATCATGATATAAACCTCCACCAAATTTTATCAGGATCGGATCAAAAACCACGGAGCTATGCTGGGAGACAGACAGACAGACACGACAGACAGACATACAGACACACAACAATAACGAATATGTGGTCACTTATTTTTTTTCGTGAAAATATTTTGTCGTGAACCAATTATTACTGTACATTGATTGAAGGTTCATGCTTGTACACAAATCACATGCAGATCAATGACAATTACAGTAGACATCAGTGTATCTTTACGTGACCTCACCCCTTATACAGGGAAGATAAGAAGAAGAAGAAGAAGAAGAAGAAGAAGAAGAAGAAGAAGAAGAAGAAGAAGAAGATTGTCTGGTCATTTTAAAGAATGTTTGTTTAATCTTGTAGCTGGGACCCTGCCTTAGCATGCTCTAAATTAATTTCAATTGATGATAAAAACCTGTGCTGTGTTTGTTAGCTATTAATGCCTTGGATCATTTCACCTGTAATTGCACTGTTGCGGGCCGGGGGTCGGTGGGGAGAACGACCACTAGGTGGGGAAAGCTTGCGTCGTCTCTCACCAAACTCCCCGGAATTGTAGGCCGTCACTCCGGATAATTCCGTGACGCGGCGGGTCGCTGAACCGACCGTGGTCGCCAATATTTCAACCGCGTAGCTATGGGTCTATTTGTCCATAACCAATTTACCTAATTAACTTGGCTATTTCGACTACCGGGGAAATCACGCCCTCGGCACGTCTTACTCGAACTGAGTCACTCTACCGACTGCGGTAGAGTTCCAACTACCGACTACCAACTCCGGTTCGGGTGCAGCCGAGCGGAAACTGCCAAAGCCGTGCCGGCTGGAATGAACGTATTAATTATCGGGGATAAAACCCCGCCTAAACTCAGATCCGAACCATGCTGGACCAATTCAAGGACGGACGAAAACGAACTGGGAACATTTCTAACAAGTTTTATTTACAGTAAAAGATGAAGGCAAGACTTAACGCGAATATGCAAGCAGTATTTACAATGTTCCAAAAACACTTATTCAGTTCTACTTAAAGACGGGCCCACACGCAGACACACACACAAATGAAAATAAACCCAGAGTTCTTTAATGGACCCTCGCAGCCGAGGAGAGAGACAAGCTGGGGGTCAGAGTTCGGAAGGGTACCTGGCCGTCGGAGAAAGGGGGTACTCCATGCTGCTGCACCTGACAATGGTCGCTAGTTTGGTCCACAGTCGCACGTGTGGGACTCGAGGTTCGTGGCGGAGCTCGGGTGGTGAATGGCCAGGGTCCACGGAGGGGGGTCAGGGTCGCTCTTTCCTTTCTTGTAGAGGGCCAGCAGAGACACGTTCGCCACCTCGACGACCTTCTGCTCAACCCTCGTGACAGCAAAAACTCTGAGAGAGTGCTCGGGGATGTTTATGGACCTCCCTCAGCGGGAAGTGGCCTTGGTGAACACACCTCACTGTCCGCCTTTGATTGGATAGGGTCCCACGGCATACTTTTCCGGGGCGGGTTTCGGCCTTGTTTGGAGAAAGCGACCCTCCCCTCCGTGCGTGTTCGAGAAAGGTCGTGGTGGTGAAACTGCCTCGAACATCCTCGGAATCCGTCTCAGGCAAAGGTGCGCTGTGGCCCGCGAATCGAGGGCTGCAAGTGCGATGGTACCGTGGATCGTAATGGGCCGAGGGGTCATGCAGATGGGATGGTTGTTAGATGTACTAACCTAACTAAAAAAATCACAAAGCACACCTTTGATTCTCCCACTAGACAAAAGGAAGGGGATCTGACTACACACATACTTAACGACATAACTGACTTTTGGGACATCTGTATGTTGAATGCATTTGGTTTCCAGATCTGTAACAGTACCATGGAATATCTTTTCAAGGAGAATACAGTTCATAAAACAGGTGCAGAATGTAAAATGAATGTAATTTTTTTTTTTTAGCTTATCTGGAATTTTTATTCCAGATGAGGTATCGTCATCATGCACCGTCGTTCGTCCGTCCATCCATCCATCCATCTCCTATTTCGACTTCTCTGGCCAATCCGGCTGAAATTTGGCAGCAACGTTCCTCTCCTGGCTGGTAACAGGGACTTTAAGTAAGTCAAAATGGCCGATTTAGTAAATTTTTTCAAAAATCTTCCTCTCCAGACCCACCAGTCAGAATGCTACCAAATTTGGGTTACAGCATTAGGCCAGGGCGCAGATAAAAAATAAGGACCACTGGACCTGTAGCTTAACATCTAATGCAAAGTTTATTTGTATCGCTATCAATTTCTAAATCTGTATTTTACAAAAAATAGTGAGAGTTGGATCACATTCAAATAATCTATGAAGGCTTTTCCTTTTTGGATCGATGTTACCAAATTTTAAATAATCCAAACCCATCATGAAAGACGGCAAAGATGTTGCTACACTTCCTCCTGGATGTTAGTTTGCTTTCGACCTGATCAGATTCCATACATGTGCCGGAGCAGATTTCCAAATCAAAGGAAAGACCAAATACTGCGTTGAAGTCATCAGAAGGAACCTTAATGGGCAAAAAGGCAAAGATAAAGCTAAATAAAGTAATGGATCTGAAGCCATCAGTGTTGATGTTTGCTGAAGTATTCTGTCACCAAATGTAACACATCCATTTGTTTTGAAAATCAGGAATTTCACACATCATGGACGTTATCAAGCACAATCTATCCTGGGCAGAACCTTTCCAAGCTGATCTCCAAATCGAACTGCAGACTGGGCATGTATCCCCCACCAAGCCGTCTTTCCTTGGCATCTCAGTTTACATGTCATTTGTACATAGTACAAAACAGTATTGCTCTCTTTTCTGGGCTTGTGCTCCATCATTACATCTCCCACTCCTTGAACTGGTAGAAAGCAAAGATCTGAACATCATTTGTAACTCACACCAGGAAGCCAAGGCTCAAGGTCTGCTACTCTCTCCTCGCAGACACCAACTATCTGAGTGATCTTGTACCTTCCAGGTCTCATCTGATCTTGTACACATTGCCCTTTCAACACGATACCTCCACGATCCTTCCAATATGCACGCATTCCTTCATCAACTCTCCTCGTTAACCTTTGAAAAATCCAGATTTGCTACACACGTGGTCCTTTTTGCCTTGTTCTCCCATCTATGAAATTGCCTACATCTGCCTGTCCAGTAACGCTTTTCTTTTTCCCAATGTTTCAAGGCCACAGCACACCGTCATCGTCTGTCAGCTTTCAGCCTCATCCATGACAAACTGACCTTGTTTATTTCTCCCACACTCGCGTGTCACAGGGGCTCTTCTCATCTGCAATTTGGGTTTGTCTTTCTGTTCCCCACTGCTCTGCAATCTGCATGATGCCCCTCCATCCTCTGTCATATCACTCTCTCATGCGCCTTGCCTTTTCTTTTTTTAATACGAAATGTATACAGGGTGTCTCAGAAGTCTGGACCCAGAAGGAAAAGACATTTTACTTTTAAAGTTAAATAAACTCATCTTTAATATCGGTTTTATATTGCAGGAAAATAAAATACCCTCATGGCTCATTATACTGTTAAAGCCGCCGGTTGCTCCGGTTGCCTGGTTTGAATCCAGAGGGTCACTTCATTGAAGCAAATGCAATAGTCGTCCGTTTCAAGACCTCCATGCCGGATTTCCGTCTGACGGACCGCGTTACCATGCAGATTGGAAGTGTTAAAGCAGCCTAGCACTGCATAGATAGGCAACAAGTGACCGATCTAATTTAGGCCGAGCAACCTAAGCCATGTGACGTGATCTTCTAATGACGTGATGTAGAGACTGCAGCCAATGGTCCCCTTAATGGGGCTTTATGAAACCACCAAATACAGCCGCCAACACAGAAATAATTCATCCGAGACCAAGTCAGGATTATTTATAAATAAATAAATAAATAAATGGTCAAGGGGAGGGAACAGAAGAAAGCAATGCAGTAAATGGCAATAAACAATGAGCTCAATAATCCAAACCCCTTACCCTAACCGAACCATACACACCCACGAACCAAAGGGATTCCTTCCAACATAGCCTATGCCTTCCACAGACATTCCACGAGAGATAAACATAGTTGGGGACAGACAAGACAAAGAGATGGTCCGGCAAACCCGGTGATTGGTGAAGAATATCGTACAGTTCTAGGGCCCCGTGTAAGCAAATGTCCCATTTTTAGAAGGTCGGCAGCACACGTCACTGATGATGCTTTACACCCCTTCCCTCTTACTCACCATTGGCCCGCATCTCAGCCAGCCTGGCGAGTGCTGAAAACACACAATTAAGACAGATTCCAAAGGGAAAACTAGAACGGCACTCGGTGGAGCGCATAACTTCTCCAGGCTGAACAGATTACATTTGGTAGACCTCTGATAGGCAGGATCTGTATCCAGACCTTAAATAAAATCCAATCGGCTTGTTCTTGTAACCGAACCAACTCATCCACCAAGTTGTCGTAACCCATTCACAATGTTTTTTTTAACATTGTGCTATATATTGTTTTTATGTCTGGTGTTGGCTTAATGGTAAGGGTGGTGAGCTTGGGATCCTCGGGTCCTGAGTTCAAATCCCACTCTGCCATTGAATTAATACCAGGTGGGGTTGACTCAGCCTGTCATCCTTCTGAGGTCGGCAAAATGAGTGCCAGCTTGCTGGGATGATGGAGCCATTCGAGTGTCCTGCGTCGGAGTGCCGACCCGTCCAGGATTGTGCCCAATAGCTCAGGAGATTGCTTCGGCAGCACCGACACTGTGTACAGAGTATGGTCCCAATGGATGGATGGAGATCGTTTTCGGCCCGATCTTGCAATGGTGAGTTCGAATCCCTAAAAAAAACAACTTATCGTCTTCAGATCTTCACCAAAATCGAATCCACAAGGCACTTTCAAAATGACATAATCCATCTCAGATTAATCAGTGCGCATGCGTTGAAACCCCTCGTAACAAAGTCAATCTGGGCATACATATGGATACATTTCAAGCCTGCCAGATAAAAATTGTAGAATTAAACGACTTAAAAAAAACAAAAAACGTTTACAGAAGCCACATATGGCTTACTGACGTATTCCACTCTTGTAGCTAACAGGCTCTCAAAGGAATCCTTTCATCTCCTCTCCCTGTCAAGGCTGGAGTACCCCAATACAGTGTTCTGAGCCCAGTCCTATTCCTGATCTTCATAAATGATCTCTGATTCTCTGGAAAATCCCCTTATCAGTTTGCTGACGAATCCGCCCTCTGCCGTGACATCCCTCATCCTTCAGACAGGCAGCCTGCAGCCTCTTCTTTCTCTTCAGACCTTGCCAAAAATCACAAGCTGGTCATACACTTGGAATATGTCTTTCAATCTTGACAAATCTCCCCCCCTCTCTTCTACCCCCACCCCCTCTCTCGGAAAACCCTCCCATCTACTTTCTTCAGAATCCTCTTGAGGAAGTTCAGTCAATCAAACTCCTAAATCTCACCATCAGCCATGATCTTTCTTGGGCAAACCACATTTCAAAGTTGGCCTCCAAAGCCAGACTCCGACTTGGCATCCTCCATCATAAAAGTCATTCCTTGGCACACCTGAACTTCTATTCAACTACAAGGCCTTCATCAACACCTTAATGGAGTTCTGCTCTCCGCTCTGGGCTGGATCGCCTGCCTCACATCTTGCTCAGCTTGAAAGATTATTGGACTCTCCCGTGATGATGCTGAGTCTATGGGCCTATCACTATGCCAGCAGACAGGTCGATGGTCTCTCTCTCTCTCTCTTCTACCACTTCTTTCTGGTCTTGCTCCCTCTGCTCTTTCTGTGCTTTGTACTCCCCCCCCCAATTTGAATCACAGATTTTGTGTTCGCAACGGCAGGTTAAAAGTGCCCGTCGAGTCAATCTGAATTAGTGTACGTGTACGTGTGTGTGTGTGTGTGTGTGTGTGTGTGTGTGTGTGTGTGTGTGTGTGACGTTGTACTCACACAAAGCCTTTTAGCATTCATATGTCATTTAGAAAGTCTTGTATTTGTCCTCGTCACACACCCAACCTGTTCACCAAGTTTCTTCCAAATTCTGTCAATAGCTTTTTTAGATATCGGTGCAAACCGTATATCATTTTTGGCCCTTTCTTTCAATGGCAGAGGTAAACATCTAATAAAAGGTAAAAAGGGATAACAGAACATCAGATACACATGAAGAGAGGGTGGACGGTGTCTAACGATAAATAAGTGACGTATACCTAATATCACATTTAATTAGTTTCACGCTTATGCAAAGACACTCATTAAGGAAATAACTACATTGTAGTAAACATCTTTAACAGCTCAAAGTCATTTCCACAACAACACCAAGAAAGAGGAGGTGGAACTTTTGTCGCTACACGTTTCCAGAAAAATCCAGAGGGACGCATGTCAGTACTTCCACCAAAAAACACCCGGAGAAGCCCAAAGCCAAGTCTTCGATTCATCAGTCAAGTGTTACGATTGAAAGTGACTGGAAGTGTCGCTAATAAACCTCGTACTGGTCATCCTCGCACCTCTACAGATGGAACCAATCCAGAAAATGTTCTTGCAGTGGGTAAAGAAATCCTAAAAAAAAAATCTGAGAAAAAAAAATTTGGTCAAAAAGTGGGAGGTGACCGATCTTCCGTTGCAAAAATTTTAAAGGCAAACGAATACCACCCATACAAGGTTACCTTTGTTCAAGCTCTTCATGGAGATGATACTGAACGATGGATGGAATTTTGCGAGTGAGTAATACATCGACTTGCTGTGTAACTAATATTATTACTAATAATAATAATAACAATTATCATAATCTTCAGTGCTGAAGCCTCTTTCCATTTTACCGGGAGAGTCAAATGTCATAATTGCCGATATTGGAGCGATGAGAATCCTAACTGGACTGATGAACACCTTCTTGCCATTTTAAAAGTCTTTGGTATGACTCGGCCATGGTTTGAACCCGTGACCTCCCAAGCTTGGAGCGGATGGCTCTAACCATTACACCACCGAGTCTGTGTAATGCACCTCAACAGAAATTAGGAGACCACCTTAACACCAAAAATCTGAAGAAACAGTCTTAAAATTAGATCCACAACATGCCTACCAACAGCATAGAAACTCTTAACAGGAATCATCACAGAAGGGATGCATGAGGTGCATTCAAATATGATGGTCTCCAAATTGATAATTCCTGAATGCACGAATGTGAACCGAATGACAATTGCCAACACATCATTAGTGGCAGCAGCGTTCGTCACATGGTGTGTCATTGATAGTGTCGTACGTTTAGTGTGTACTTGTACACTGGACAATGACAACTTTCAGCTGGTATGAGCAATGTAAAGGAATTTAATGAGACCTCATCTAGAATATAGCATTCAGTTTTAGTCACCACGTCTGAGGAAGGATATAGCTGCCATATTGAGGGTTTAGCGTCAGGCTACAAAACTGATTCTGAGGCTAGCTCGCCAAAGCTATGAGGAACGGCTGAATGAGACTCAGAGTTTATGCATTAGAAAAAAAGGAGATTACAAGGGGATCTGATGGAGATGTTTTTAAGATGATGAAAGTTGTGGGCAAAATAGGTGCAGAAGAGTTTTTCAACAGAATAGACAGTGACAAGTCTGAGATGATGATGGTTCACGAGCGGTATTTGACGATGTAGATTGTTTCAGAAGTCAAGGATGAGACAATGTGATAATGTTTGACCAAGTTATAAAAATGATCAACATGATGTGGTATGAGTGACAGGTTATTAGCTGCAAAATGTCGAAAACCCGGTTTCGTTCAACAACTTTAAAAATTTGACCTTTGCATAACCTTTAAAGGTCACAAAACAATGTTGTGGACATTAAAATAAGGGAACAGGATACGTGCTATAGCTTATTGGAGTTAGTTCGTCGAAGAAGGTCGAAAACAAGGTTCGATTCCTAAACTTTGAAAATTTGACCTTGTGAACTTTAAAGGTCAAAGGTCAAGGATTATGACCTTTGTGCAAAACTTCCTCTGGAACATTCCAGGACAATATAATGTCATATAGGCTATATGGCATTTCCACTCCTCGGATTATCCATACTTTGATGAAATCAGCGTAAAAACAAACTTGAAGGGGGCGTCACGGGCAAGGTGTTCGAGATAGAGCAAAATGGTTTCAAGACTTTAGGTGGGGAATGACCTCAAGATTATGCATAAAAAATATTGTCATCCTAGCTCTCAAAGTTTGGGCGGTCGTATGATTTTTATGTCAAAATTCGCAATTTTCTAAGTTCTGCGACCTTGTGACCTTGACCTTGGACGAAAATGAAAAATCGAGCTCCGTGGGGCTATGCAAGTGCCATTGGGCTAATCAAATAACAAAACCCCTGCCAGATTCGACAAACCCCCTCGAGAAGATGTAACTTGAAATCAGCTACACCCTAAAAACATGTTTTTTGGGCGTGGCTCCACCCATAATTGGCGCACCACGCCCATTCTCAGGAAAACACAACTAGATCATGATATAAACCTCCCACCAAATTTATCAGGATCGGATCAAAACCCACGGAGCTATGCTCGGGACAGACAGACAGACAGACATACAGACAGACAGACATACAGACAGACAGACAGACACACAACAATAACGAATATAGTGGTCACTTATTTTTTTCGTGAAAATATTTTTGTGAACCAATAGGACCAGGGGACCCATTTTTTAAAAGGGGGCCCTTTTTGGGGGGGAAAAAAAGTAATATGAGTGAAACGAGTATTAAGGCTTTCAATCAGAGTAGTTAATGCAAGGAATGATCTCCTGGGAAATGTAATGGCAGTAGAAGGGGTATACAGGTTTAAATTATAATTAGATTGGTTTCTAGAGGAGTATGGCGATATTGGCAGGATTGTAGGTAGCTTGTGTCGGGATGGGTGATGGTTGTTGGAGTTAGTGCAGTGCAAGCATGATGGGCCGAATGGCCTCCTGAGCCAAAGTTCCTTGTGTGTATCCTTGGGTATAAATTTTTGCATCTGAATAGGCAAACGCCTGTGTGCATTAATCGCCAATTAGTTCCAGTATGGAGAGCCAACCATGGACTTGAAAAACAGAGTTTGGTGAGGAAGTTTAGAGGGACGTGAAGGAATGAAACTGAGCATCATTCCAGACTACCCTGAACAAGCAGTTCATTCAGCATGTCAAAGAATTTGTATTGAGCAATCGTGCAACAATAATGGAAAACAGTCATAGGCACAGCAATATCAAATGGTTGTATGGTTATGATTTTGCACACCTTTCTCACAATGTCAAAAGTTACTAAATGTGGCGAATGCTCGCAGACTTAAAAATTATTATTTTTTTTTTTAAACCCACATGACTCTCCATGTCTCAAAACATTGTGACTAAAATTGCTGTGAGTGGGGGACAGTTTGTGAACACCATTGTGAATACGAACAAAACCTCGATGGCCAACTTCAGTCAGGAAAGCAAAAGGCAGTCGGCACGGTGGAAACATTCCTGCTCACCTCCACTAAAATTTTGTGTGCCGACATCAGCTGAGAAGATGGTGGTGGTCATCATGGTAAGCTCACAGCATCATTCTCACCAATTACGTTCAAAAAGGAACTATTACTTGTCGCAGTAACCATGACGTCTTGGAAAAGGTTTCGGTCAGCCGTGCAGAAGAGATGTCCAGAGCTCGCAAAGCCAGTGGCTTTGTTTCCATCACAATACACCCACCACATTTCGATACTCAGATGCAAGAATTCTTCAAAGAGCATGCATTAGAGTGACTTTTGCTTCTTTCCAAAAGCGAAAGACAGCCTTTGTAGTTGCAAACACTCCTCCAGATCAGGCTTGGTATCAGCATTTTGTAATTTTGCTATACAGTACATACCCCTAAATAAAGGTTTTCTATAGCTTTGACATCATGTATGAACAGGTGCCAAAAAATGTATAAGGAATTATTCAGGGACTGTGTTGAGAAGTGAAGTCAATGTCATTTTAAGTAAGTCTTACATGGTAAAAATAAAATAGAAGACTTTCATAAGTGAATGTACCTCGTATGACCATCTTTAAACTGAACAAAAATGCCTCAAAGTAGAACAAAAAAAGGATGAAGGAGAAACTGCTCGGAAACAATTGACCACCTTTTTGCTTTTGCTCAGCTTAGTCATCTTTGAAAACTGCAAGTTCACAGGTTTGATTGACAGCAAGAAAGCATTTATTGGCGCACCCACTTTCTTGGATCGTACAATGTGTGGAACATTTTTGAAAAACAAAAACATTTCACCCAAAATAATTGGCTTCAAGAAAAATTTGACACTACATCACTCGGAAGGGATAATTCAAGGCTCGTATGTTAAAATACAAGGAGTTACTGTACTTTTTCAAAATTTCTGAAAGAGATGGCCTCTCCCTTCTTCTGTTCTGCTTGGCTTTAAACCCTTTCATCAAATTGATCAACAACCAACAACATGAATACAATTCAACCACCAACAGGATAAAATGAAAAGGAACATGTCACACAACTTCTGTATAAGGATGCTGCAAAACCTTTTGCACCAAATGATGGAAATATATATATATAATAATAATAATTAATTTAAAAAAACACAACAGCTAAAACGAGGAAACAATATTCCAAGGAAATAAATCAAATTTGCATTCGACAAATGTGCCAAATAAACATTTAATGAAACACTTCTCAAGAAACTAATCAACTACAGTGAAGTCGATGGCATGGCGTCGCAAATCCCCCGTGCTTCGCACCTAAAACACAGTTGAACTGGAAGAGCACTCTTCGACATCGCGACGTTGCCAGATATGCCTCCTCCCACATTATCACATCATTATATTTATATACATACTTACACCAAGTTTGATTTAAATCCCTGAAACCAGATTCAAAATATTAAATAATTCTGTCGACCAGACCATGCGTCTGATCAGGTTGAAATTTAAAACTTGTATTCCCCATGACTACTCGATCATAATTGTGAAGTTTCATGTCGATTGATGAAGCGGTTCAAGAGAAAGTTTTTTTTTTTAAAGATTTTTGTTGAATCTAATATGGCTACCAAAGCCATGTGACCTATTATTTTTGGTGAACACCCCCTGGTATCCCCAAGGCATTGGGAACATGTAGGTGAAGTTTCCCCTCTATCTGTCAAGTTGTTCTGGAGAAGTTTTTTAAGGTTTATTCTTCAAAAAAAAATCATAGCTGCCAAGCCATGTGACCTATGACATCATAGGTGGAGAACTTTCTGTTCGATGGGCAATCATTCCTGTAAAGTTTCGCCTCGATCTGTTCAGCCGTTTCGGAGATTTGTGAAGGCTTTTATGTCAAAATATTTGAGGGCCAGTCAATAAGTAACCTTGCATTATTATTCATAAATTGTTCATTGCATGTATGTGTGTAACAACTTATTTTTCAACATAAACTCCATTGCGTTCAATATAATTTTCCAGCGCTTTACTAAGGCCTATACTCCTCTAGAAAAAAAAAATCATTATTTTGGCTGCTTGTGTAGGCATTCGTGCACCGCCTCTTGGACCTTATCGTTGGATCGGAAAGTGGCCCAAAGATGTGGTAATCCGAGAGGGCAAGGTCTGGTGAGTAGGGTGGATGAGGAAGATACTCAAAATGCATGTCCTCGATTGTTGCAGCTGTAACGTGGGCTGTATGGGCCGAGCATTGTCATGCTGCAGCAAAACACCGGTAGTGAGTAGTCCACGACGTTTTGATAAAATTGCTGGTTTCAGATGATTTTTAAGGTCGCAGTATGATGCACTGGTGACTGTGGTCCCTCTGGTCATGCAATGCTCCACAAGTGGGCATCGGCTATCCCAGAAGAGTTTCAGCATGATTTTTCCAGCAGACGGCTCTCTGTTACGCACTGTAAGAAAGTGTCACCTTCTGTTTCGTAACGTCGCAGAAGTTCTTCACATGCATCCACTCGCCGTTCTTTTAGTTCGGGTGTGAGTTGTCTCCGCACCCACCTTACAGACACTTTGCGGAACCCCAGCACATTGTGAATGATATGGTGTGCTGAACCATGGCGAGTGTTTTATT
>CM068963.1:51217806-51228637 GCA_035128595.1 Eptatretus atami
TTAATGTGACGACTTTCCCTTCGCACGAGCTCAACTCCTGCAACCATTTCTGTCGGCTGTGTGAGGCCGGCCCGAGCGAGCATCGTCTGCCAAACTAGAAACTCCACTTTTAAACTTCCTTTCCCAGTTAGTCAACTTCTGCAGCGATAAACATGCGTCACCATATTGCATCTTCATTGTGCGATGGATTTCACGCCCTCATTTCCCAAGAAACGGATGACGGAATGTTGCTCCCCCCTGGTGCATGCTTCGAAGGGAGCCGCCATATTCTCAATGTTGCCAGATGTAAAACAGGCAAACTCTTACCCATAGATATAACAATGTCGTCTACAACTACACACACTACATTCTCGAATTTATATCACCATTTTAAGGTTACTTATTGACTAGCCCTCGTATATATGGCTGCCAAACCACATGACCGATGACGTCATAAAATTTTCCCCCCATACAATTTAGCCCTAGATGACGCTCAAAATTTTCATACAAATCGGATAAAGCATTCGACGTATGCAATGACGTCATAACGACGCCACACATCAAAAAAAATTTATTTCCCTTGGGGAGTACTTGACATGTGCCAAGTTCCAATTTTTTCCATGGAGCAGTTTCAGTCCAACGTTTTCCCTTCTTGTTGTTTTTTAACATGGTTGCCACACCACAGGATCTAAACTTGATCACTAAAACATTGTCCATGAGCAGTCGCACCCATGGTGAACATTTATTGTCAATCGGATGAGCGGTTGCAGAGAAAACAGAGAAAATTAGCATGGACAAACGTACGGATGGACGGACAACAGAAAAACATAATGCCCCCGGCGACTTCGTCAGCAGAGGCATAAAGATGGCAAGAAGTTCCAGCATGAACCAATATCAAATTTTGAGCTAAAAAATTTCCCTGCTTTGACCCATGGTGGATGAACCAGAGGTCAAATCCAGAAATAGTTACATATTTCTGCACCGCACCCCCCCCACCACATGTTGATTGCATTTACAAAGTTTCATTTAAAAATATTTTAAAATTTCCTTGTAATTGCAATTTTTGATACTTGACCCCACCCAATGGCACAAGGCCAAAACTAACACTGCTCTTGCACCTTCTTGTCATGTGGTGGTAATAACTACTGTATCAAGTTTGGTGAATTTCTGCCCAACCATTGAGAAGCAGATAGCGTGACGGACAGACAGAAGATGACAGACAGACCCGATTACAATATTCCCTCTGGTTTTTTGTTTTTTTTCCAAAAATGTGGGGATAACGATACAAACCAGGTCACAGTGCCAGTGTTCCAATATGGTTTAGTTTTGTATTCTGGCCACAAGCAGAAATCAACAAACTGGACACCAAAACAAAGAAACCTCTAAACTGCATGTGGGCGTGCATGCACGCAAGAGATGAGCGGGGGGGGGGGGGGGGGGGGGGATGAATAGCAAATGGACAGACCAGAAATAAACAAGAGCGAGAATTGCTTTGCAATACATGTCCCTTTCAGATGTGATATTTTAAATAACCGGATGTACATGCACGAAGCAAAAACATGCACGTGACCGGGGTGACGGTTCACAGCTGGATTGGGATTCAAACTCCGGCTCGACAGAGAGGCGAGTGTGCATAACTGTAGGCCATCCGCTGACGCTCTTTAATTATGCTATTCACACAAAAGCAAAATAAATGAAGGTTTTGTGCGTAGTTTTAGCCAGACTTCGCACCAGCAATCACATCCCTTTATTTGGGCGATGTATAATGGCACATTCGGTGCCAATTTTTATTTTATTTTATTATATATATAACCCAACGTATATACATGAATCAAAAACACGTGTATGGCTTTTGTGCATATACAATACATTGTGCTTATATACCCGGGATCATTCCAATCACACTGGGCCATGGACTAACACCCAGGCCTCAAGCCTGAGCCTAATCTGTGCTGCTTCATGCAATGTTGGCTCTATTTTATTGGCGTGGAGTCAGGGCAGCTGAGCACTGACCCATACATGTATAATATGTGATATTTTCTAAGTTTAAAAAAGGCACAACAGAAAAAAATTGACGAAGCCACCTGAAACTTGAACTTGTTCTGTAACTTATCAAAATAAAGCCAGGTACCAAGTTTCAGTTGAATATGTGAAAGGGAATTGCAAAAAAAGGTCGAAAAAAAAACACACAGGTGGGACGGACAGATGGACAGCAAACCAATAGTCCCCTCCGGTGAAACTGGAAGGGGACTAATAAGAAAGCCTCACGAGAATGCCTAAGATGGAAGCTGAACTACACAAGTCAGCAAGATACAAAAACAAGATAATGGACACGACCCAAACGGCTTTACGAAATAGCAGAGCCGAGTCAAATAGACAAGTGGGAATTGTGAAAAAAAAAAAGAGGAAAAGGATCACCGGTCACCTTCTGTCAGAACAACCAAATACACAAAGGTAGAATAATCAATTGGCATATCTACAAACTTCCATATCCCAGTCCATGAAATGCCATGGAAGTACAACCAAGAAAAATATTAATGGTAATATTCCACCGATATGAAACACAATGTGTATTTGTCTGTCCCTCTTCACAGAGATGATTTAAGAAGAGTTTTAAAGGCCAATCTTTGAACACGACTGGGTGTTCACTACGGTATATGTTCAGGATTTAAACAAACAAACAAAAAAAACTCGAACATTTTTCATAAAAGAGATTTTACGTTTCTTCTATTGGAAATGTAGACGGTGACTCGCAACCGGTCCTCAAGGGCAGTGTACAGAAGCATTTCAAAACAACAAATACATGGTGCAGGGAGGTGAAATTCGCTGAATGTGATGTGTAACACGCGCAGAGTAAAACGAGTGCTCATTTACATCCGTAGAATGTCTAATAAATAAAGAAGATATCAGCAAATCTGACACTAGGCCGAGGCTTCAGACTTTGGCACGCTCACGAGGCTGTACAGTGGAAACGAAACATCGCCGAAGATAAAGAAAATAGGGCCACATTTGTACATGTGGTGTTTTAAAACAACGCTTCTTCCTACGAAACATCATATCTTCCAATCTGAATATTTCGAATAAAATAATTCCAACCCGCCATTTTTGACGGGCTTTTATAAGAAAAATAACAATAATGAATGAAAAGTCTGAAGACGCCAATGGTTCACGAGCGGTATTTGACGATGTAGATTGTTTCAGAAGTCAAGGATGAGACAATGTGATAATGTTTGACCAAGTTATAAAAATGATCAACATGATGTGGTACGAGTGACAGATTATTAGCTGCAAAATGTCGAAAACCCGGTTTCGTTCAACAACTTTCAAAATTTGACTTTTGCATAACCTTTAAAGGTCACAAAACAATGTTGTGGACATTAAAATAAGGAAACAGGATACGTGCTATAGCTTATTGGAGTCAGTTCGTTGAAGAAGGTCGAAAACCCGGTTCGATTCCACAACTTTGAAAATTTGACCTTTGTGAACTTTAAAGGTCAAAGGTCAAGGATTATGACCTTTGGTGCAAAACTTCCTCTGGAACATTCCAGGAACAATATAACGTCATATAGGCTTTATGGCATTTCGCACTCCTCGGATTATCCAGACTTTGATGAAATCAGCGTAAAACAAACTTGAAGGGGGCGCCACGGGCAAGGTGTTCGAGATAGAGAAAAATGGTTTCAAGACTTTAGGTGGGAATGACCTCAGATTATGCATAAAAAATATTGTCATCCGAACTCTCAAAGTTTGGGCGGTCGTATGATTTTTATGTCAAAATTCACAATTTTCGAAGTTCGTGACCTTGTGACCTTGACCTTGGGACAAAAATGAAAAATCGAGCTCCGTGGGGCTATGCAGGTGCCATTGGGCTAACCAAATACCGAAACCCCTACCAGATTTGACAAACCCCCTAGGAGAAGATGCAAATTGAAATCGGCTACCCCCTAAAAACACGTTTTTTGGGCGTGGCTCCGCCCATAATGGGCGCACAATGCCCATTCTCAGGAAAACACAACTAGATCATGATATAAACCTCCCACCAAAATTTTATCAGGATCGGATCAAAACCCAAGGAGCTATGCTCGGACAGGACAGACAGGACAGACAGGACCAATAGACAGACACACACCAATAACGAATATAGTGGTCACTTATTTTTTCGTGAACCAACAACACTCATGTATTTATGACCTGTGCATTCCATAAAGAATAAACATTTAAAACAAGGCATGATCACATCTTACATCTTTCTTACTAGGTCAGCCAGGGATGTTTTTTGGTTAAATTCTTTCACAAACCCAGTGGTCAGGCCTGACGTTCAAGTGATGGCGATTTGGACAGAAATTTGCAGGAATTTGTTCAGGGTTCCGGTGATAACTCACCTACTCTTCATGAATGACAACATAAGATCTTCAATGTCAAACAATGACCAGTGCTGGCAGATGGGTCCTCAATTTAACATCCCCCCAACGGACAGCGTCCACAATGATGGATCATCCTCTACGCAACACCAAGGTGACACTTTATTGCCGAGTTGAGATTCAAATCAGGGCTAGATCCTTCCAGCGCTTGCAACCAGACATAGAATTCAGAAAGAATACAAAAAGGAAAAAGGAACACATTGACAATTGACAGTACCCAATGATTTTGGTCTAAATATTTGAAGTTTGAGAAAAAAAGACGAAACTAAAGCATCTTAAAAAAAACGATTACTTGGAAAACATTAAAACTCATACCAGTGAGCAATTCAGTCAGAACGAGAAGGGCACTCGGTAGATTGCATACCTCCGCCACGTAACGCCTGATCCATGAGAACATAATCGGGCCCAATACATTTTTGAAATATACTGCTATATATCGTTTTTGGCCCGATTTCTCAATGGTGAGGAATCACTTTCAAAATTAAATAATTATCATATCTAGATCTAGATTCGGATCTCAAACAAAATCGAATCAATTCGTCCTTGTCACACACCGAAACCGTCTACAAAATTTCATCCGGATCCGTCCACAACTTTTTTGAGATATCCTGCACACAAACAAACAGACAGACAGAAAGAAAGGAGTGAAAACATAACCTCCTTCACCTTTGGTGGTGGAGGTAACAATTGGAATGATAAATAAGAAATGAGAGATACCACAACAAATGAGTGACATTTGGAGGTTGTCCAAGGTTTGTTGAACATCTTTAAAAGATGATTACTAGTCTTGGTAAAGAATAGTGACAGACTGCCAGCAGATTAAAAAACAAACAAACTAGAGGGGGAGCACTCGGTAGAGTGCA
This sequence comes from Eptatretus atami, assembly GCA_035128595.1. Lineage (NCBI taxonomy): Eukaryota > Metazoa > Chordata > Myxini > Myxiniformes > Myxinidae > Eptatretus > Eptatretus atami. The sequence goes on from CM068963.1 coordinate 51,223,070, forward strand.
AAACCTCCGCCGCCAATACTGCTGGGTCACTCAAGTGAACCTGATATCCTATTCATTCAATTTGACGTCAACAGTGCTCACAGAGTTATAGTTTGCAACTTTCCCTTTTACATACTCAATTCATTCGTCATAACTAGATTCCTTGAGACAGAAATTGATTTTACGTGGGTATATCCACCTGAAGCTCCAAAATCAGCCGCAATTATAATTTTGGCATGTTTTTTTTGTTGGAAATCACTTATAACATGTAGAAATGCAAAAAAAAAAAAATTCAAATATTTTTTCAAATTGGCCGCCATAGCGGCCATATTGGACTTTGGACCAAGTCCAAAATCTAATGGCATGATCCTTGGACCAGACCTAACCCACCAAGTTTCGTCGAAATCCGTCGAGGAGTTTTTCCGTAATACTGTTCACAAACAAACAAACAAACAAACAGAAAGGGGTGAAAACAGTAACCTCCATCCATCTTCGATGGTGGAGGTGAACAATGGAGTGTCCCAAACATGATTGAAAAAGTGCAAGAGCAAGTGTCGCACCTTTGGAGATGAGAAGAACAGTGAGAGGGTTGCAGTTTGGGTATTACCCTTCATCAGAGCAAAAAGGTGACGTACGAATTGAGTGAGGATGATAAACAAACATCAACACTAAAGAGGGGTGGGGGGATGAGATGCCAAGGGTCAGGAGGAGGGACATTATTGAAGGTCAGATGTCAAATACACCAAATGTAGGGTGGGGTGAAACGTCAAGGCTCCAGGGAGTTTGCAAAAGGAAAGAAAACTTAATAGTAAACAAAGAAAATGAAATATATATATATATCCATCCAATGGGACCATACTCTGTGCAGAGCGTTGGTGCTGCCCAAGCAGTCTCCTTGGCTATTGGCACAATCCTGGACGGGTCGCCACTCCGACACAGTATACCAGCAAGCTGGCACTCATTTTTCCGACCTCGGAAGAATGACAGCGTCAACCCCACCTGGTATTAATTCAACAGCAGAGTGGGATTTGAACTCAGGATCCAAGGATCCAAAGCCCACCACCCAAACCATTAAGCCAACACCAGGTATATATGTGTATGTTTATATATACATATGTATATGATATTTCATTCTAACCAATGACTGACTGATATATTAAAGTTCAGTACCTTCCAGGTGATGTGGAGAGCTGAAATGCCGATGGACATCGAAGCTGATATACCGGGGGGAGGGATCACAGAACTGTCGGAAAGCGTCCGGAAATGAAAATATGAATAAATGTAAAAAAACCAATGCAGATGAGCAACCTGAGGCAATGGGTAAGCACGGTTCGTTATTGCTTACAATGTGTAAGCATAACAAATGAATGGATAAAACAGATAAAGTACGTTATAGTGATTTTGACAAGCGAGTATGAATTGTGGATGCAAGTCTTTAAAGATATCAGTGTGAATGCGAGTTTGGATCCATAAGAGGGTTGAGGAGCCATCAATGTCGGAAAGGATGTGGAGTGATCGTATGGAAGAAGTTGTGCAATGATGTGATTGATGATGTGCGTGAGGAGGTGTGTCAGATTTGTGAGAAGTGTGGGTGTGGATAGAAGTTCAAGTCAGTGAGACGGTTGCATATTCATCAGAGTTGGATGGGTTGTGGGTAAGAACAGTGTGGTGGTGTGGGTGAAAAGGGACATCAGATAAGGGATGGAGTTTCATTCAACCAGAGGGTTGAGGATTCATCAGAGTTGGATGGGCTGTATGCACAAGTTTTACGAGGAGGGGGTACCACAATGCAGTGCCTTCGAAAAGGTGGTACGTAAGATGACCTGGAGAAACAGCCAGGTTGCCAACCACAGTGTTTGTCCTGTGGTTGTAGTTCAGCCGAGAAAGGAGGTTAAGTGAAGGAGATGGCCAGGTATGGGAGAGGATGGATGGAGTGGTGTGTGGGATGCTACAGAGCTTGAAAGGAAGGGTGGAGGATTGAATGAGGTTGTGTTTGAGTATGCATGTGTAACATTTGGAGTGACTCCCTAAAGGGATAAATGGAATTTGACTCTCTAACAGGAAGCATGATTATGTGAGGCTGCCAGATTAGCTCCAAAGATGCCAAGCAGCAGTGTTCTGCACACGTGGAAACTCCGCACATTAAGTGGTGCAATGTCATGATGATCAATTTAGCCTTCTTAAGAAGAATATATATGAAGAGCAATGTCTTTTGAGGAGTAGGAGCGGCAGGTCTGATGGGACTAGATCAAACCCGCAAGGAAATAGTTGATATCAGTGACGTTGAAAGGATATTTCGCAGATGTAAATTGCCCGCTTCATTCATTGAATATTTTACACATTAAAATGTCAAATAACTTTTCAACAATCTTTTTCATGTCCTCTTCAAAATTTTCACCAATTATTATCTATGGGGAATTGTTTTTTTTGTTTTTTTTTTGGCAGTGTGGCAGTCTGCGTGTGATCAGAAAGCCGTTTATTGACATTTATCAATAAAAATTGAATCATCAATCATCAATCCTCCTCCTCCTCCTCCTCCAGCACAAGGCTGTGGGTTGCATCATTGGCTGAGGGTGTGTGTGACTGTGCCACTGATGCAATGTCCCTATTACCAGTGTACTGGTACTCATTTTGGCGACGTCGGAAGGATGACAGGCTGAGTCAACCCCACCTGGTGTTAATTAAATGGAAAAAGGAGGCTCAAACTCAGGACCCTAAGATCCTAAGCCAGCCACCTAAACCATTAAACCAACATCAGGCTTCTGCCAAGCCTATAAATGAGTTAGGGGAATGAAAGCCAGAATTGTGTGTGGAGAATTATCTCTTAATTGCAAACACGTGGTTCAAGCAACCCAAGGGCAGACTGTACACATGGACTTCACCGAATGGGAAACAGAGAAAATCAGATAGACAACAGTCCAATCAATTGAATCAATAGAGAAGTGCTGTGAAATCTGTCAAGACACTGCCAGGCGCAGACTGTGGGATAGATCATGAACTCTTTTTGGCTAAGCCACGAATCAAATTGAGAAAGGTGAAAAAAAAAATTCCGACTGGACATGACCTTGAAAACGAATGTAAACTATATGCAAATAAAGGTTAAAAACAAAAAAACAATTACATTTTACAGAGCTGGAATTGATTGACGGAATGCCAGACAGACTGCGGCAAGAGGTTGAAAGCCTTGTAAAATAAGAGGCCAAAAAACAACACCCCAAAAGCAAGCCAAAAGAAGAAGGCTAAATAGCTGTCAGAAGAAGCAAGAAATATTGCCGACAAAAGAAGACGGATGAAAACCAAAGGCACATTAAAGATGACATTAAGCGGCTAAATAGCGACTTCCAACGACAAGCTGGAAAAGACAAAGATACATGTTTCACTTTAGAAAAACATCAGACACGTCACAGGAAAGTTTAGGTCTTAGGGATTGGGGTCCTCAAGAGTAGAACAGAAAAATATCTGAAGGTAGGAACAGGTGAAAGACTGGCTCAATACAAACGAGATAGCAATATGATGGCAACCTTCGGAAAAAAAAAAGATAATATGAGCAAAAACCAATCGTGATAGAATGCGAGTGAGCCCGCAGAGCCCTGTGAGTGTGAGAAGGCGAGTGAGCCCGCAGAGCCCTGTGAGTGTGAGAAGGCGAGTGAGCCCGCAGAGCCCTGTGAGTGTGAGAAGGCGAGTGAGCCCGCAGAGCCATGAAAGAGCTGGCAAATGGAAAGGCACCAGGTGCTGATGAAATTTCAATAGAACTCTTTACGGTAGTTAGGGAGGAGGCAATCAAACTTTTAACAGCTGTCTGTACACAGACCTGGAGCAGGATTGTATGGCCTGAAAGGTGCAAGTGGAGTCTACATACCACTGCCAAAGAAAGGGAATCCAAGAGAATATTCAAATATCCAAAGCATTGCCTTGATTTGACATTATAGCAACACATTACCAAAGATCATTCAACAAGGAATAGAAGACTTCATGAAGCGAGAAATTCCCATTGAGCAAGCAGGTTTCAGAAGAGGAAGAGTTTAGTCAAGGAAAATAATAATAATAATAATAATTACAATAATAATAATAATAAAGGGAATATCAAAGGAAGGTATATCTTTGTTTTATAGATTATAGCAAAGCCCTCGATTGTGTTGATCATGAAATGGTGGCGGATTGTGCTGAGAGAAATGGGTATGTTGGAGCATCTAGCACGTCTGATAAGAAGCTACAATGAGAACAAAGTATGGAGACAGAATGGTATAGAATTGGAAAAGAGGTCAGACAGGGGTGCATTCTCTACCCTTACTTGAATAGCGAGTACATCATGAAGAAATTAAACTTGGACGACATGGAGACTGAAGCCAGGATTGGAGGAGGCAGAATCAACAATCTAAGGTGTGATGGTGATACCACTCTGTTGGCAGAAAGTAAGGAATTGATGAAACTGCTGCAGACATTGAATAAGGAAAGTGTAAACGCTCGTCTTTATTTAAAACTTAAAAATAAATAAATAAATAAATAAATAAATAAATAAATGAATTACTAAAATCGTATCAACCGAGAAGATCGACATGTTCAGATTGGGAAATGATCATGTGGAAATAGTGGAAAGTTTCATCTTCCTGGTTCGAAGATTGAAGTGAGTGGAGAATGTAGAGGGGAAATTAATGGACGGTTAACAGTGGGGCGAACAGTATTGTCAGGATTGTCAAAGTTCAGGAAACACAAACATGTGACAATACAAATCAAGAGGCTGGCGAATGCTCTGGTATCTCCAGTTGGAATGTATGGATGTGGTTCATGGACAGTGAGAAAGAAAGAAAGAAAGGAAGAAGATTGACAGTTTTGAAAGGTGGTTGTGGAGACAAATGATAAAAATTCCATTTACTGTGAAAAGAAGAATCAAATCAGTGCTTGAATAAATTAGACCACAATATACATGAGAAGTGTTGATGCTGAAACAGAAACTGTCATAATTTGGGCACGCAGAAAACTAAAGTCTGGAGAAGTCACCCACTCTGGGTATGGCTCAGGGAAGAAGAGGAAGAGGCAGACCTTGTATGTGCTGGATGGATGGATGGGGTAAAGGCTGCAACCAATCTGGTCTCTGTCAAAGCTTGAGGAAGCAGTGAAGGATAGGGATGGGTTTGGAGAAATCTGCTCAAGAATGTCACAAGAAATCAGACACTACTGATGGAACTACATAATTGTGTGTGTGTGTGTGTGTGTGTGTGTGTGTGTGTGTGTGTATTTGGTTTGCGGGGGCCAGCAGTGACCACTATTTCGTTGTGTCTGTGTGTCTCTGTCTGTCACTCTCTCCAGAGCATAGCTCCGTGACGTTTGATGCGATCTTGATGAAACTTGGACACAAGCTAGATATCATGGTCTAGTTGTGTCTTTTTGTATGAGGGGCGTCCCACTCCCCTTGTGGGCGGAGCCACGCCCACTTGAACTTTTTTTTCCTCGCAATTTCATTTCCTAGAAGCTGTGCATAATGTCCATAAGTACAACATATTTTTTAAAATCCGATTTGATTTGGTCAATTTTGACGGGAAAGATAGGTTTTTACGGTAGGGCTTCCTCAAAAGCTTCCACTAACTCAAT
>CM068963.1:51229412-51245622 GCA_035128595.1 Eptatretus atami
AGACAGACAGACAGAATAACAAAATCGACTGACCAATATACTTGAAAAATCTTCAATTTTGCAACTAACAAACAAACAGAAAGGGGTGAAAACATAACCTCCTTCACCTTCGATGGTGGAGGTTAATGAACACCTGGAAATTATCTCAAGTTTAAAAGGAGTAAACAGCACAACCTGGTCCCTCAAATACATCCTTAAAAAGAAAACAAGGCAGGTGCTCTGCGAGGACCTCATTTCACCTTTTTTAAAATCACAAGATAACCATGTAGAGTGGGGAGGGAGGAGGCGAGGATGGGAGGTGGAGAGAGTCAAAATAAAATAAAAAATATGTGGGCTACAATGTCTCCACTCTGGCTTAAACAAAACTCAGGTTCTCAGAGCATGAACCAATAAAAGGAATGCTTAGCCAAGTAGGAAAAAGATACTTTACAGTATTTTCAGCTTCATCATCTCCAATAAACCTGCTGATCAAGTACCATGGTCAGATTCCATTGAAGCTGCTCAAGTACCATGGCCATTGGTCTCTGGTCCTTTGGAGTCCATGAACACTGCTCTTACAATATATTTCCACAGCAACAAAAGATGAAGAGTTGCAGCAGTAAGCTATGGTCATGTCGCAGAGCTCCTTCTCCATCTATCTATCTATTTCTCTCTTATAGCCATTCCACAGTCTGCTCTGAGATTTCAAATCCATAAGTGGTTCACCTGCAGTCAATAAAATAGAAAACCACCACCCTTTTGTGTGTAACTAGGTGCTCCAGAACATTTCTCTACCTTTTGATAAGTCATTTTTTTCTCTCCACTCAGCAGACCCACGGATTCTAAATGAGTGGGGTTATTTAAATCAATTTGGCATCAAAACCTTGGATTTTGTCCACAGAAAAAGAGGAATATTGCATTATGGAGGGGGAGAGGGGGGGAACATTCAAATGAGGGGGAGGGGGGGGGGGCAAACCAACAAGAGACAAAGACAGAGATAAGTATGCAAAAGAACATGGTGATAAACCCCAAGACAGCATGACAAAGGTATTTCCTCATAGATAATGCAACATGGCACACCAAAAACGACACCCCCCTAGTTCATAAAAACATCTCAACCTTGAACCAAACATACACAGAACAAGAGATTCTAATCGAGAAAGTTATTTAATCCTACAAAAGCTCAAACAACATCGAAAAAGTTTGGCAAGTCTTTTTTTTTTTTCTTTTCACTTTGGTTGTTTTAAACAATGAAATACAGCAAAGCCATTGTGTAAACATACCTTTGTTCTGGGCATGTTTGAACGAGGTGTGGTGAAAGCTTTGCACTTGCAATGCAGAGCTATCAAAATAAATAAACTGAACCTTTGTTGTACTCAAACCTATTTTATATTTATTACATGAACAGCATGGATGAAGCATCTTAAGCACTGCACTCAAACTCTCCAAAGAATACCTTACGATATAAAACAAACAAAACAAAACAAGAAACAAACGGAATGGTTTACAGACTTTTGATGCCTGCACATTCACCAAAACTTAGGAGAACTTTGAACATACTGGAAGTTACTTCACCATGCAATTAAAGCAGGGCAATCACTTGTTCCACCTGAGAAGCTGCACCACGGCTGGCAGACAAATCAGACAATGATAAAGTGACCTTGACAAAACGAGAACCACTCAATTTAATTAATTAAGCAAAAGAATACATGGAATCTATCAATCAATTGTGTTGCCTCGATCTACCAATACTTGTATAGATGGAGAGATGATGCTATTTATCGCCGACAAATCATACGATCTGTAAAGACCAAATGGAACCCATTTGTGCGAGAATGAAGAGCGATTTACAAATCAGTCGTAAGAAGAATTCTGAGTAATGAAACCAATGAGGGTAGTTATCGAAGTTATCTAATTCGTGTGAAGTCTCGTCGACTCAGGTGACATTCATGATCAGATTTCTCGAAACATCCCGATCCTGCACTGCTTCCCGAAGTGCAGAGAGAGAGACAGAGAGAGAGAGAGAAGAGAGAGAACGAGACAGAGACAGAGACAGAGACAGAGACAGAGACAGAGACAGAGACAGAGACAGAGACGAGCAGAGACAGAGACAGAGACAGAGACAGAGAAAGAGACAGAGACAGGAGAGAAGACAGACAGACAGAGAGAGAAAGACAAGACAGACAGAACAGAGAGAGAAGACAGAGAGATATAGAGAGACAGAGAGATATAGAGGAAGATGAGAGACAGAGAGACAGAGAGACAGAGAGACAGAGAGACAGAGAGACAGAGAGACAGAGAGACAGAGAGACAGAGAGACAGAGAGACAGAGAGACAGAGAGACAGAGAGACAGAGAGACAGAGAGACAGAGAGACAGGAAACAGAGAGAAACGAGAAAACAGAGAGACAGAGAGACAGAGAGACAGAGAGACAGAGAGACAGAGAGACAGAGAGACAGAGAGACACAGAGAGAGAGAGAGAGAGAGAGAACGCTGGTAGCGACGAGGGATCCGCTAGGATCGAAGCGCTGGATACGATGCTTTTCATTCTGACCGATCCACCGACGAAGATTCATTGCCAAGACGTATTGGTTCACATACAATTGTTCCTCTGCCTGGCAGATGTTTCCTATTGCGTATTTTGCAAATAGCACTCCTCATAAAAAATGACGGTAAATAGACACCCTATTTTTGAAGGACTACCATTTGAAAAATAATCGTTTGCTGGTTTGTGCTGTGAGCCTCGCTTGCGCGCAGACACACACACACACACACACACACGGAAAACACGATAAAACTTTCTCGATTCTCTTGTTTTGACCACACCTCCTGAGCCACACAATATTTTTCATAAGCACGCCCACTTTCCTACGCCACTCCCACTTTAAATAATAAATAATTGGAGGGGGTGTGTGGGTCGTGGAATCGTTTCGGTAAATAAATAAATAATTAAAGGTGGTGTGTGGGTCGTGGAATCGTTTTGGTAAATAAATAAATAATTGGAGTGGTGTGTGGGTCGTGGAATCGTTTTCGGTAAATAAATAAATAATTGAAGGTGGTGTGTGGGTCGTGGAATCGTTTTCAGTAAATAAATAATAAATTGAAGGTGGTGTGTGGGTCGTGGAATCGTTTTCGGTAAATAAATAAAAAATTGGAGGTGGTGTGTGGATCGTGGAATTGTTTTCGGTAAATAAATAAATAATTAAAGGTGGTGTGTGGGTCGTGAATCGTTTTCGGTAAATAAATAAATAATTGAAGGTGGTGTGTGGATCGTGGAATTGTTTTCGGTAAATAAATAAATAATTGAAGGTGGTGTGTGATCGTGGAATTGTTTTCGGTAAATAAATAAATAATTGAAGTGGTGTGTGGATCGTGGAATTGTTTTCGGTAAATAAATAAATAATTAAAGGTGGTGTGTGGATCGTGGAATTGTTTTCGTAAATAAATAAATAATTAAAGGTGGTGTTGGATCGTGGATCGTTTCGGTAAATAAATAAATAATTGAAGGTGGTGTGTGGATCGTGGAATCGTTTTCGTAAATAAATAAACATTTTATTATTAGAAATCCACAAAGACAGAAATGCCGGTGATTCTATTTATTTTGGATCCTTTTCACTTTGGTCAATAACGTTTGGATCGGAGAGAGATCGAAGGTGGAACGAGGTGTAGTTCCTACAAACACTGTATACACACCTTAAATGACGGTAAATAGACACCGATCTTTGAAGGACTACCATTTGAAAAATAAAACCTCAATCAAAAATCGGCCGAGTAAAATTTCTAAATATCTCGAAGTGTTTAATTCCGAAGTCTCGTTTCTCTACATTCAAAACTGAAGGACAAGTATTGAAAATACTGTACGCGGTTTTCGGCCGCTGCGCGCGAACAGGTGGTTGCTAGGCAACGAAATTCAAACACGCACATTCCGAACAATACTGCACATGTTGGCAAAGTTTCATCGAAATTGGTTCGCTGGTTCGTGCTGTGGAGCCTCGCGTTGCAGACACACTACACACAACAGACAGAACAGAAGGAAAACCCGACAATAAGGGATATATCTAGCATATATAGAGAGAGAGGAAAGGAAAGAGAGAGAGACGAGAGAGAGAGCAGAGAGAGAGGACAGAGAGAGAGACAGAGAGAGAGAGACAGAGAGAGAGACAGAGAGAGAGAAAAGAGAGAGAGACAGAGAGAGAGAGAGAGAGAGAGAACAAGAGAGAGACGAACAGAGAGAGAAGGAGAGAGACAGAGAGAGAGACAGACGAGAGAGACGACAGAGAGAGACAGAGAGAGAGAGAGCAGAGAGAGAGACAGAGAGAGAGACAAGAGAGAGAGACAGAGAGAGAGACAGAGAGAGACAGAGACAGAGACAGAGAGAGAGAGAGAGAGACAGAGAGAGAGAGAGAGAGGAGAGAGAGAGAGAGAGAGAGAGACAGAGAGAGAGAGAGAGAGAGAGAGAGGAGAGAGAGAGAGAGAAAGAGAGAGAGAGAGAGAGAGAGAGAGAGAAGAGAGACAGAGACAGAGACAGAGACAGAGACAGAGACAGAGACAGAGACAGAGACAGAGACAGAGACAGAGACAGAGACAGAGACAGAGACAGAGCAGAGACAGAGACAGAGACAGAGACAGAGACAGAGGACAGAGACAGAGACGAGAGACAGAGACAGAGACAGAGAGAGAGAGAGAGAGAGAGAGAGAGAGAGAGAGAGAGAGAGAGAGAGAGAGAGAGAGAGAGAGAGAGAGAGACAGAGAGCTTGGTCTCAGCCTTCACCCCATCTATCCAGCACATACAAAGTCTACCTCTTCCTCTTTTTCCCCCAACCATACCCAGCAATGTTGACTTCTCCAGACTTTAATCTTCTGCATGCATAACGTATCCAACCAAATTACCACAGTTTCTGTTTTCACATCAGTGCTGCTCATGTAGCCTACTCGGTGGTTTAATTTCTTCAAGCGTTGATTTGTTTGTTACCTCCGCTTCCGGAGGTGGGTGTAGGTTATGTTTTCACCCGTCTGTTTGTGAACAAGATATCTCAAAAAGTTGTGCATGGATTTGAACGAAATCTGGTGGACGAGTTGGTTCGGTGACAAAAATAAGCCGATTAAATTTTAGTTCAGGTCCGAATCCAGATCCGGCCTATCAGTGGGATACAAAACATAAACTAATCAGCCTGGTGGAGGTATGTGCTCTCTCGAATATCCTAAGTTCTTCTTGCGGTCGATGGAAATTTTAACATTCGTCTACAACGCACATTTCAAAACTATCAATCTTCTTCCATTTTCACTTTCCAAAATTCACACCCATACATTGTAAATGGAAATACCAGAGCATTCACTGGCCTCCTCTTGGTTTCTTTTGTCTCATCTTTGTCTTTCCAGATCTTTATCAATCCTGACATTGTCGTTTTCCCCAATGCTATTGACCGTCTATTAGTTTCTCCTCCACATTTTCCATTCACTTCAATCTTAAAACCCAGGAAGATGAAACTTTCCACTTGATAGTCTCCTAATCTGAAGACAATCTTCTCAATTGACATGGGGGGTGTGTGTGTGTGTGTGTGTGTGTGTGTGTGTGTGTGTGTGTGTGAATGATTGCTTTGAGGGAATTTGTATTTAGAGTGATTAACACAAATATAAACAAGAGTCCAAGTTAATGGTGAACTTAAACATGCAGAAAATACATTGCCATGTGAGCAATCTGGAAAGGTAAAATAAATAAATAAAGAGTTGTGCACACATTTTAAAATCATCATTTCCCAATATATCAACCACAAAAGCATTATGATGTCCATCATGATGACCCATCCACCACTTAGCCAAACACAACTTTCAGGTGTGCTGATGGGAATTGAGGGGGAAAAAGTAAATAATTAAGCACATGTACATTGAAATAAAACAATTAATGTTGTCCAATGGGTGAAGGTTAATTTTTATGAGCAGCTTTGTGGTGGAGTGAGTAAAGCATACTCGAGTTTTCCTAAATGGTAGGGGCTTCTATTAGCTTAAATGCAAAGGAAGGGTCTCAGTCAGTTCATGAAAACGTGAGGCCAGTCCTACCGGCTTCACAAGTTGCCAAATCAAGCGGAGTAGAACATGACAGATGATGAAGTTTATGAAAAAAAATTTTAAAAAACAAACAAAAAAAATCAGTCACACGTAACATAACTCCATAAAATTGACCATTCACACAAAACCAGGAGTAAACAATTGGCAGAAGTCAAGCAAGTCTGAACTTTACTTTGGATAATCCTCATTCCTACAACAATCAGCAACAGCAATGTCAGCTCATCAGGATAAACCAAACTTCTTTTTTTCTTTTTCTTTTTTTTTGCAACCTCATCTTTAACATGGCATGGTCTTGCATCTGAGAGTCCTTTCAAATACAGTCAAATCTGGTCCACGGATCTGAAAACATGGCCGGCAATCACAGACCACAACTTCCGGAGATTCCTCGTTTGGTAGGGATGACAGGGATGCATTTAAGAGTTTGGAAGCTAAATAACTACATCATGAATGAAGGGTGGATGGAAAAACTTGACAGCATACGGAAGTAGAGTCCGTCTTTGGCAAAACAAACTTGACCCAAGATCATCATACAGTCCTCCAGTTGATTTTACAAACTGTACATTCAATATATCAATCACAAGTCCAATAATTTTTGCAAGGAATTTATATGGATATAAAATGCAAATGGGATTTTAAAGAGGCACATCAAGTATGTGTGCGCAGATGTACTTAACTCTCGATGAAGAGACATTGATTGATTACTTTTTCGCAAAAAAAAAAAGTCACAATCCCCCGCCGGCAACCCGCTCCACTCCTTAGTTCTCTTCTCTATACGGAGGATCCCTTTCCTATTCATATCCTTCCTCTTTCCATTCCATCCATCTCTCAACAAGAAAAAGAGCAATCAGAGATTGCAGACCTTCGCCAGGACTTCTTTTGAGTAGTATATATTTGTTATAGGTTTGAGGGTAAATCCAATATGACTGCCAAACCATGTGACCTATGATATCATACTGTATGTGTGAACCTTTTATTCCTCATGGACAGGCGGTCCACATGTAAAGGTTCGCCTCGATTTGTTCAGCCACTTCAGAGAAGATTTTTGTAGGTTTTTTTTTTTTAAACAATATGGCTGCCGAATCACGTGACCGATGACGTCTTAAATTTTTTTTTCTGTGGACCATTTTATCCCGAGATGGCCCTCAAAATTTTTCATACTGATCGGATGTGGTGTTCTACATATGCAATGACGTCATAACGAGGGCCCCGATGAAGTCATAAAAAAACACTCACACTCATTCCCCATGAAGAGTACTTGCTCCGTGCCAAGCTTCAATTTTTTCCTAGATGCGGTTTCAGACATAAAGGTCCAAAGTTTTTCCATTTTACCAATACGGATGCCACACCATGTGACCTATGACGTCATAATCATCATTAAAACATTCTGCTAGAGTAGTCGCATCAATGGTGAAAATTTCGTCTCAATCCGACAAGCAGTTGCAGAGAAAAACATGAAAGTTCTGTGCGGACAGACAGACAAACAAATGAACAAGCCGGTAGGCGACAGAGGGATTCGCTAGGATCGAAGCGCTGGATACGATGCTTTTCATTCTGACTGATCCAACGACGAAGATTCATTGCCAAGACGTATTGGTTCACATACAATTGTTCCTCTGCCTGGCAAGATTTTTCCTATTGCGTATTTGCCAACTGGCACTCCTCATAAAAAATGACGGTAAATAGACACCCTATTTTTGAAGGACTACCATTTTGAAAAATAATCCGTTTGCTGGTTTGCTGTGGAGCCTCGCGTTGCGCGCGCACACACACACACACACAACACACACACACACACACACACACACACACACACACACACACACACACACACACACACACAGACGGAAAACACGAATAAACTTCTCTCAATGCTCGTTTGACCACACCTCCTGAGCCACACAATATTTTTCATAGCCACGCCCCTTTCCTACGCCACTCCACTTTAAATAATAAAAAATTGGAGGTTGTGTGTGGGTCATGGAATCGTTTTCGGAAAATAAATAAATAATTAAAGGTGGTGTGTGGGTCATGGAATCGTTTTCGGAAAATAAATAAATAATTGAAGGTGGTGTGTGGGTCGTGGAATCGTTTTCGGTAAATAAATAAATAATTGGAGGTGGTGTGTGGGTCGTGGAATCGTTTTCGGTAAAGAAATAAATAATTGGAGGTGGTGTGTGGGTCGTGGAATCGTTTTCGGTAAATAATAAAAATAAATTGAAGGTGGTGTGTGGGTCGTGAATCGTTTTCGGTAAATAAATAAATAATTGGAGGTGGTGTGTGGGTGGGGAATCGTTTTCGGTAAATAAATAAATAATTGGAGGTGGTGTGTGGATCGTGGAATCGTTTTCAGTTAAAATAAATAATTGAAGGTGGTGTGTGGATCGTGGAATTGTTTTCTGTAAATAAAATAAAAATTGAAGGTGGTGTGTGGTTCGTGGAATTGTTTTCGGCAAATAAATAAATAATTAAAGGTGGTGTGTGGATCGTGGAATGTTTTCGATAAATAAATAAATAATTAAAGGTGGTGTGTGATCGTGGAATCGTTTTCGGTAAATAAATAAAAATAATTGAAGTGGTGTGTTGGGTTGTGGAATCGTTTTCGGTAAATAAATAAACATATTATTAGAAATCCACAAAGACAGAAATGCCGGTGATTCCATTTATTTTGGATCCTTTTCACTTTGGTCAATAACGTTTGGATCGAGGAGAGATCGAAGTGGGAACGACGGTGTAGTTCCTTACAAACACTGTATACACACCTTAAATGACGGTAAATAGACACCCGATCTTTGAAGGACTACCATTTGAAAAATAAAACCTCAATCAAAAAAATCGGCTCGAGTAAAATTTTCTAAATATCTCGAAGTGTTTAATTCCGAAGTCTCGCTTCTCTACATTCAAAACTGAAGGACAAGTATTGAAAATACTGTACACGGTTTTTCGGCCGCTACACACAGCAACGGGTGGTTGCTAGGCAACGAAATTCAAACGCGCACATTCCCAGTATATATTCAACTGTTGGCAAAGTTTCATCGAAATCGGTTCGCTGGTTCGTGCTGTGGAGCTCGCGTTGCAGACACACATACACACACACAGACAGACAGCCGGAAAACCCGACAATAAGGGATATCTCATATATTGCGAATCCAAAAATCGTGCTTAGCATGACACTTGGCGAATTAGTTGACCTTTCTGTGTGGTGGTCCAAGCTGTAATGTGATGGAATGTGTGGTGTTTATTTGTTCGTACATTAATAAAATGACGCGACGTCACAAATAACAATTATCAGGCGGCGCGTTGTCATGGTAACGGCAGCAGATTGAAAATTTTCACAATCATTTAAAGCCACCATGTGACATTCAACAACTTATCATCGGTGCTTGTTACCTTCATTCTGATCGTAGAAATATTTGAAATTACCTTGGAACATTGCTTTTCAACAAGCTTTACGATCTCTTATCAGGTTTGAATATGTTGTAAACAAATTTGTATTTTATATGTGTGTTTTTCATGTTTTGGGTGACCCTGACCTTGACCTTGGGTCAATTTCGATCAAACTTTGTACACATGTTAATATTACATGCATAAATAGACAGTATAAGTTTCAATATAATAAGTGCAAACTGTTTGAGAAATAGCCATGTGTAATTCACAAATTCCCCATTGGTTTAATGGGCGATAATATAAAGTGATGCAGAATCCAGATCCTGATCTTGAACATCACCAAATGTCACATATCTTTTTGCACTGTGGATTTCTATCAGCTGTTAAAATTTCATCCAAATCGGTTAAGAATTGTGACCTGTAAACGAATAGAATTTTTTTTTAAATCACGCCAATAGCTAAAAACTTTGACGTCATACGCTTGTGAAAACTGTGCATAATTTGTATTAACATGCATTTTTAAACATTTAGATATTCCATTGAAGTTTGTTTTGGCGTCAACCGGAAGTCGCTACGACTTCCGGTCACTGAGTTATGTCCAAAAATGTGTTTTCACGTTGTGTGACGTCACGTCGCGACGTTTAGTCCGATTAAGATGGGGTTTGGACGCGGACCGTCTCAGGTGGATTGCCTATCAGGTGTAAAAATTTAAGAACGACTGGTCCAGCCGTTTGGGCTGTAGACGACCGGACAAACAAACAAACAAACCAACAAACGGAACAGACCAACATACTTGACAAAATCGAAGATTTCCGCCAAGTAACAAACGGACCCAAATGCAATACCCTCTCCTTTGGCGAGGGTAACTAGAAAGCACTTCAATATGCAAAGCCCATCTATCCTGGAACAGCCGACATGTCCTGATTCTTTGAAGAAATAATGCTCCAGGCAGCTTTACAAACACCATGAGGTTTAACTCACTTTTACTTCATTTTAAAACACTCCAAGTGCGACGGTAAATACCGTGCTTTCTCCATATACAACAACCGTTCCACCAGACTAGGAAGAGCCACCCGCGACCCCTTCCAGCGGAGATGACGCAACACATGGGCAGAGCAAAAATATGCATGAGGCAAAACAAGGACACATTTTACATTAAAACTTGGTTACATCACACCATCCACTTTGTACTCTAACTAAACTTGATAAAAACAACAGCTAAAAAAAAAATTAAATTTAATTTAATTGTACAATCTATTGACAAGTGTTCACCATTTCTTATAACAAAGGTTTGTTGAAAGTTTGATGACAAAAATCTCAAATGGTAAAAAGGTTATGGTCTGGATAGACACTGAAGCTAAAATGGCAAATTAATAAAGAAATTAAAAATGAGGAATTTAGAAATCCCACCTAAGTTGTTGACCTTTGGCCTATGTTGACCTTTTGGTCAATGTTGATCTCAAAAATAATTGGCAAGTTGAATTCAGTGACCTGAAATATAAACCCTCTTCAAATTTCAAGTCAATCGGATGACAATCAAGGATTTTAGAAATCTCACCTAAGTGTTTGACCTTTGGCCTATGTTGACCTTTTGACCTCAAAAACAATAGGCTTCTTCCTTATGACAAACTCCACCATGTGGCGAAGTTTCGTGAAGATCGGTTTAAAATTGTGACCTGTAGGCGACAGACAAACAGACAGACAGACAGAATAACAAAATCGACTAACCAATATACATGAAAAATCTTCGATTTTGCAAGTAACAAGGACGGGTTAAAAAATAAATACATAAATAAATAAAAACCCTAGCCGTGTTGTGCTGACACGGAGCATAACGGCTAATGAGGCCTATTTCTCCTGACTGCGACTTTGCCCTTTGACCCAATATTATTAATCAATCTTCTCCATATTGTCATAATAAATGTTTACTGAAAATCTGATGACAAAAATTTCAAATGGTAAAAGAGTTATGGCGCGCACACACACACATCCCGCTGCACAAGGGACCAAGGGACAGGCTAACTATAGTTCTCAATTTAGCCACCCCTCGACTGGCAGGAGGGGAGTGGGGCTGGGGAAGAGTGGTGTAACACGTAGAACAATAAGAAATTTTCCACATAAAATGAGCAAATTAAAAATATAAAATTGATAAAGATATATATATATATACAAATTAGTTAGCTGGTTGATAATGGTGCTGACTAGCCAGAGAAGTACAGAGAGCCAAAAGCATGTGGACAACTGATCTTGTAGCTGAGGTTACAGTGACAAGATGGACACAAGCAGCTGTGTTCGCCTGTTTTACTGTGCTCATGTACTGTGTTATTATACACCACCCGTGCCTTCCCCCACTCCAACAAGTGTGATTGATACCTACTGCATTGAAATGCAGGAAAAGCAAATGCGACTCCCTCCTGCCCTGCATGGACCCCACATAGAAGCAATCTATACTGCCGATATAGGTACCTCTCACAGTTTGTGTAAATAAATTTTAATGATTTTAAGGGCTACAATTTGTTATGCGTGTTTATAGCTGTTCAATGTGCAAAACCACCGACCGGAAAAGATTTCCCTCTCGGAAGTTTCAAAACCCTTTTGAACATGATGTGCAAAAATGTGTGTATGTATATATGAGGCGCTGCGAGGAGTGATGCAAGGGACACATCAGACATTTTGGAGTTAATGCCACATAGCACTATTTTAACCCTTACCCTATCATCCGAGCCTATCATCATCATATCATTAAAAAATGTCGCTTACATAACTCCTCCTCACGGGAACTCATATATATTAGATATACTAGCGGGGTTATGCTTACATATCTTGTATATGTGAACCATGCTTCCCCAATGTCTCGGGTTGCTCATCTGCATTTGATTTTTCATGTATTTTTATTTACATTTATGGTTGTTGTCTGACGATTCTATGATTTTTCCCAGTGTACAGGCTTCGATGTCCATCGGCTCGCAAAATCTCAGCTTTCCAGCACACAGCCATTTTGCTTAAAAAATAAAATAAAAACCTTCAAAAATCTTCACTTAAGTGGCTGAACAGATCGAGGTGAAACTTTACACATATGACCGCCTGTCCATGAGGAACAAAAGGTTCACACATATGATGTCATTGGTCACATGGGGTGGCAGCCATGTTGGATTTACCCGAAAACCTACAAATCTTCTCCAGAACGGCTGGACAAATCGAGGGGAAACTTCACACAAGTGCTCCCCAAGCCATGGGTGTACAAGTGGCACATAACAAGCACTCCTCATGGGGAATGAGTGTGCTATTTTTATGACGTCATAGGTGCTTGCCTTATGACGTCGTAATTGCAGATGTAGAACGCGAAATCCGATCAGTATAAAAAAAAATTGAGGATCATCTAGCGATAGAATGGTCCACAAAATTTTTTTGGATGAAGTAATCAGTCACGTGATTCGGCAGCCATATTCTTTTTCTTTTTTTTTAAACCTTCAAAAATCTCCTTCTCTGAAATGGCTGAAAAGATCGAGGCAAAGATCAACAATGTATCCTTTATGTTTTGCAATCTCACTGCAAGTGAAAGGCTGGACCTTTTTTTTGTTTTGGCGTTTCCCGTTAAAACCATGTGGTGATGGTGGTCAACTCAAGCTATCACTTAAGAGCAGTGCATGCGATCCGATAAGATGCTGATAAGCCGACACTTGCAAGGACCTGCAAGCAGTACAGTACAGTCTCACAGTCATTTTGCAGGCTATCAACACATAATGTAAACTAGAGGGGGAGCACTCGGGAGAGTGCAAAACCTCCGCCGCCAATACTGCTGGGTCACTCAAGTGAACCTTATATCTTATTCATTAAATATGATGTCAACAGTGCTGACAGTTATAGTTCTTTTCTCCAACATTTTTTTTTGGGGGGGGGGGGGGGGGTTGGAAATCACTTAAAACATGTAGAAATGCAAAAGAAAGAAATCGAAATTGTTGAAAAAAGTAGCAAAAAATGTTTTTTTTCTCAAACAATTTTTTTTTTGGGGGGGGGGGGGTTGGAAATCACTTGACATGTATAAATACAAAAAAAAAAATTTTCTCTAACAATTTTTTTTGGGGGGGGGGGGGTTTGGAAATCACTTAAAACATGTAGAAATGCAAAAAAAAAAATTCTCTATTTTTTTTTTGGGGGGGGTAACAATTTTTTTGGGGGTGGGGGGTTGGAAATCACTTAAAACATGTAGAAATGCCCAAAAAAAAAATTCTATATTTTTTTGGGGGGGGGGGGGTAACAATTTTTTTTTTTGGGGGGGGTTGGAAATCACTTAAAACATGTAAAAATGCAAAAAAAAAAAAAATTCTCTAAATTTTTTTTTGGGGGTGGGGGGGACCAAGTCCAAAATTTAATGGCATGATCCTTGGACCATACCTAACCCCCCCCCCCAACAAGTTCGTCGAATCCGTCAAGGAGTTTTTCCGTAATACTGTTCACAAACATACAAACAAACAAACAAACAGAAAGGGGTGAAAACAGTAACCTCCATCCATCTTCGAAGATGGCGGAGGTTAAAAAGAGGCATGGCTTTACCTGCAATTAAAAAAAATGCTGCTATGAAGCACAAATTGACCATACCATGAAGCAGGCCTAAAACCCTGAATTGTAGAGCCAGTGGTTTTCCGTTTCCAAAGAAAAAAAAAGAAATAAAGAAACGAAATTCCGTTTCATGTTCTTTTCGGGCTTCTTCCCCAGACTCTTCTAAAGGACAGGTACAAGCATGTCTTGCCCAGCTGAGTGTTTCAATCCCTCTTAGTCGGCAGCACAGATGCATTCATATTGAGTGGTGTGTTTCGCCACCAGGGCAACGCAGAAACACAGGGGATAATGAAATTGTTATTTTTCATAATCATTTTGTCGTAACCTCATTTGTGTTTGGATGATTTTCTAACATAAGGCTTTGTACTTGCGTTCAAGTTGCCAGGACAAAGTGATTATTATATCCAGGTTTTCCAGCCATGTAAATTGTTACAACAGGGTGGATAAGCATTAACCAAAACATGATCAGAATGTCACATCGCCTTCATAAGTGTGGTCGTTATAACCCGATTGCATATGTAGACACGTAATACTGGACTTAAAATATGCACTGCAACACTACCATTGTGCACAGCCCATAAACGATGAACGTTTACAACTTCCTACCACTGAAGACGACAAAAAACCTAGACACTCCTCAAATAAGGTGACAAGAACAAGCCGATTAGATTTTGGTTCAGGTCCAGATGCAGATCTGGTCTATCAGTGGGATACACACCGTGAACCATTCAGGCTGGTGGAGGTATGCACTCTACCAGGTGCCGTTCTTGTTCACATATTGTGTGTTGATGGTTTTGATGACCCAAATGGTCTTCGAGCCAAATATCACGTTTCTCTTTTGGATGGGACCAATCAACGGTGTGCTCATACCGGGCAACCAATTTGCGTGTCTGACGACGTCGCACGAGTGATGGTTTTTAACTGGGTTTTGGAGGAGAAAGTTGAATTTGAGCCAAGAATCTGGAGAGGGAGAAGCTTGTGCTGTTTCTCCCATTCCATGAAAACCCTGACCAACACTCACTACAGCAGTAGCGCTGGGGTTCTTTGGAGCCCCCCCCTCAATCCTCCGAGTTGAAGGTGAGACCGGTCCAGTGATTACACAACGAATTTACCCACGTCCAGCCAGAGACCCACTTCACAGCATGTGTGTGTGTGGTGTGTGGGGGGAGGGGTGGGGGGGAGGAAGGAAAGGGGGACTGCAGCTTGTCATCCCATTAGATCAAGGCAAGAGTACCCAGTTCAGCTCGACCCCATTATTTTTATCCTTAATAATCCTGCAATATTATTTTATTATTTTAGATTATCACAGGACACAGACACACCCTGTAAATGGGGTGTGTCAAATGCACACCATTTTACTTTGAAATATCCGATTCATTTTCAAGTCGAGCCAGCTGGCAAAGATGGGTGAAGGGTTTGGAGCGGGCATCTCAGATTCCATAGACCATTCATGCCAAAATCGCGATTCCATATCCGAACACAAACACGTTGACTGATCTATTCTCCATTGGGAAAAGCAGCCCGGGTGTCCTTCTACAAACCTTGTGGTTCATAAACATATCACATTCCTCGTCTATTTAGGCTACTGTGAATCGATGAAATTTTGCAATAAAGCACAAGATTCAAGAATGAACATGTAAACTAAACAAATTATAGCTCGGAGCAGACCGATGGTGATAAACCCATCATTGGCTGGTACCATTTCCTTTGCGATTGTCAGCAATTGAGCAAAGTCTTTGTAACCCAGTCACCCATGATGCCCAAAAACATAGCATGGTATACATCAATCACTCCATCCCCATCCCACCACTGCTTCTCTACCCCAACACAAATCTCCATGCTTTCCCCCCACCCCCCCCCCCCAATCCCCAGGTTTCTGCAAGGCACACGACGATCCACCATACAGCCCTTCTGATGAAACTCCCAAAGTCCAGACTCATTGCTCTCGTTCTCCCTCTGGGTCTTCAAGACGGCTGTTCACCACCATCTCAGATCATCCCCATCCAAAACCATGATCTTTTCTACACCCACATGCGTCCTCCCCTCGTCCCCATTCTTCCCACGTCCCTCATTTCACCAACTCTCCCTCTATTCTGTCACGTATCCCTGCTGTTGGTGTTTCGTGTTTCTCCTCTCTTTCTGCTGTTGCGTCCTGATCCGTTCTATGTTTTAGTTGCTCCGTAAGCCTTGACTGTGTGTCATACAAAACACCACACTCACA
>CM068963.1:51254982-51262482 GCA_035128595.1 Eptatretus atami
TGGAAATCAGCAAACATTACCACGCTGTATAAAAAAGTGCTAAAACAAATTCCTGCAACGACAGACCAATCAGCCTTCTCCCAATCATCAGCAAGGTTATGGAATCCATCATTGGCTCAAACATGAAATCCTTCCTCTTCTCCAATGGCTTCATTTCCGATCATCAATTTGGATTTAGACCAGGTCATTCTATCCTAAATATGCTGCTTCTGCTCTCCCAACAGTGGATGGAGATCCTCAATGCCAGACATGAAATCAGAGCCATATCCCTAGACATATCACGTGCTTTTGACATGATCTGACACCCTGCCCTGCTCACCAAACTCTCTTCCTATGGTATCCAAGGACATCTCCACTCATGGATCGCAAACTTCTTCTCTGTCGCAGCCAACATGTGGCCCTTAATGGAGTTCTCTCATCCCCTCTTCCTGTCCAGGCTGGAGTTCCTCAAGGTAGCGTTCTGGGCCCTGTTCTTTTTCTGGTTTTCATCAATGATCTCTCCGACTTTCTGGAAAATCCTCTTTATCTCTTTGCTGATGACTCCACCCTCTGCCGTACCATCTGTCATCCCTCAGACGGCAAGCAGCAGCTTATTCGCTCTCTGCAGATCTGGGTAAAATCACAAACTGGTCCAACACATGGAGCATGTCCTTCAACCCTAACAAATCTCACTCTTACGATGTCTCTATGAAAGGGCTGTCTGAACACCCCCCCCCCCAATCCTACTTTCTCAACAATCCTCTGTAATCCTCTGTAAGTCCTTTCATTCAAGCTTTTGAGTCTCACTATCTGCCATGATCTTTCCTGAGAAAGCCACATTTCTAAACTGGCCTCCAAAGCCAGTCGCCAATTGGGCATCCTCCATCGTGCAAAGTCCTTCCTTGGCACACCTGAGCTCCTGACCACATACAAAGCTTTCGTCTGCAGCCTGATGGAGTACTGCTCGCCCCTCTGGGCTGGTGCTCCTGCCTCTCACCTTTCTCGGCTTCACGCTGTGGAAACCAAGGCATTCAGGATCATTGGTATCTCGTGTGATGTGGCTGAATCTTTGGGCCTCATTCTCTCACCACAGGCAAGTCAGTGGTCTGTCTGTCTTCTCCCGTTTCCTGTCTGACCTCACCCCCCTGCTCTGTCTGAGATATGCCTCCCCCTCCCCCACCCACATATTTCCGCAGGGCGCTCAAGGTCCGCCTGCAACTCCCTTCGGTTAAATCTACGAAAATCAAGAATCACTGCTCACCTTCATTCTTTCATGCCTCTTTTTCCCCACCTATGGAACAAACTCCCACACTCTCTTCAATCCCATTCTTCCCTCCAGGTCTTCAAAACAGCTGTTCACCACTGTCTCTTATCTTCCCCCATCCAAAACCATGATCTTTTCTACCCCTGCTAATCCACCCCAAACCCACCTCCTTCAAGAGAAAGCACAAGCCACTACCTATCGGGATGTAAAAAAAACTCATGTCAGAACAGCTGTACACACAAAGGTGCAACAAGGTATGTGGAGTAATCCACTGGCACATCTGCAGAAATTTCAATATCCCAGTTCCATAAAACTCATGGAAACATGAACCAAAAGCAATTATTGAAAACAAGGACATAATGCTCACGTACGACCTGATGATCCCATCCAGCGTCAGCATAGAAAACAAGGCACTGCAACCAGTGTGACCACTCCTCATTTTCATAAATGCCAAGGTGAGCCAATGAAAAAAGCCAAGAATTCACAAGGTTTCAGAAAAGCGATGATAATAGAAAACCTATACGCCAAGAAAACCTATAGAAAACCAAGACGCCAAGGTGAACAACGAATAGCCAAGATCTTGTGAAAAAAGCCAAGGGGTGGTCACACTGACTGCAACCGTACATAGTTCTTAGATACAAAAAGGAAAAGAAGGCGTTGTTAATTGAGGTTTCACTCACCATGATTTTGGTCTAAATAATGCAGAAATCAAGAAAATGACCAAATATCAATGAAGACGTCAAGAATGAAGTGAAAAGATCCTGGAAGCGAGCGTCAAAATTGTACCAGTGATAATTGGAGCAACGGGAATGATAAAAAAGAACATCACAAAGATCCCACAAACCATCCCTGGGAACATTACCACAAACGAACTCCAGTTGGAAGCTATCTGGGGCTCAGTGATCCTGAAAAGAGCCTTCAGAACAAAACTCTGAGAACACCATAACTTGACAACTTAGGACATGAATCATGATCCTTCACCGAACCGAAGGTGGATACTTCGAGTCCTGGGAGGGCTCCATTCTACCTGAAACCTGAATTGTGGAGATAACAATGAAGAACACACACAGAAGTGATTCCAAAACCCCTTTTTGTGTTGTGCGGGGAATGGCCTAACTACAATGACACTCATTCGAGCACGTACCTCCTCCAGGATGAACAGTGTACATTGTGTATCTCACTGATTGGCCGAATCTGCATCCGGACCTGAACCAAAATATGAACGGCTTGTTCTTGTCGCCTCCCTAACTCATCCACCAATTTTCATTCAAATCCGTCCACAACTTTTTGCGATAGCAAGCTATATATAGTTTTTGGCCCTATCTCTTTTTAGCTCTATCACTCAATGGTGAAGAATCACTTAATAAATTCTCATATCCAGATCCGGATTATCACCAAAATCTCATCAATTCATCCTTGTCACACACCCAACCTGTCCACAAAGTTTCATCCCACTTTGTCCATAACCTTGAGAAATATCCTACACACAGACAAACAAACAAATGAAAATTCACTCATAGAATGACACTTGGCAAAAATTGGCAAAACAGAAACCGTTTAGCCAGGCTGAGCAGTTTACGTTTTGTATCCCACGAATCGGCTGGATCTGAACCAAAATCAAATTGCCTTGTTCTCATCACCTAACCAACTCATCCACATATTTTTGAGATATCATGATATATAGTTTTTGGCCTTATCTCTCAATTTTAGAAATTTGGCCCATGTTGACCTTTTGACCAATATTAACCTCAAGAAATACGAGGGGGTTGAATTCAGTGACCTGATATGCAAACCCTCTTCAAATTTGAAGTCAATTGGATGAAAATTGAGGATTTTAGAAATATGAAAAAGTTGCCCTTTGGCCTATGATGACATTTTGACCTTTTAACTCGAAAATAAAAAGGATTGTGTTGGACCACCAACTCCATCATTTGGTGAAGTTTCCTGAAGATCGGTTTAAAATTGTGACCTGTAGGTGATTGAAGGTGAGCGGACAGACAAACAAATGGAACCGATCAACATACTTGGCAAAAAAAATTTTTTTGGCCAAATAAACAAGAAAGATCTTGTGCATAGCACGATGCTTGCAAAATCCAAACAAACAAAAGTTGCCACGGAAAGAGCAATTATTTGGTAATTTGGAAAATTTGACCGATCTCGTGTTTTACATGATGGATTGTTGTGCATAACAAAATCTGGTTGATACATTTTCTAATTGAGGTCGAATAGGTGTATTACATGTTTTGGATGGCATTGATCCTGACCTTTGACTAATTTTGACCAGATTTTATACACATATATGACGCATGCGTACATATAAGCTGTTGAAGTTTCAATATGATATCTTGAAAAATTCCTGAAGTTTGGCAATGATAAAATAACAAAAAAAATCCCAATCGATTATAATGAGGTGAAATTGTTGTCATGGATGCCGTTTTCTCTTCGTCACGTGGGATGTTTCTCTTCGTCACGTGGGACTTTTCCCTTTGCCACGAACCAAGATGAACAGAACCTGAAAAAAAAATAAAGATAAAAATAATTAATTAATTCTACTTTGTGTCCTCTTCGCTTGCTTGGTACTGAAGGCCCTGTCACACCTTGACGATTTAGCCAGCGTATGCCTGACGTATGCAAAATTTGGCTAAAACGCTGCAAGCAACGTCGAATACATTATGGGTAAGTTTGTATACGTTAAGAGCACGCTGGCATACGTCGTAGTACGCTGGCTTTTTTTCATAGTACGCTGGCATACGTCTTTGTACGCTGGCATATGTCGTAGTACGCCGAGGTGTTAGACAAATTTTCCATGCTTGAAATTTTTCGACGTATGCCAGCGTATGACTCACACGTTCCGCATACGCTTGGCATAATGTGTAGGCACGTTACGCGACGTTGACACACGTCAACACACGTTACTTGTAGTTACTCATAAGTCGAACACGGAGGTAATGTTTAGCATACCCGAAACTTATTTCTAACCGATGAGTACGTGTTGTAGGCACGTTACGCAGATCGTTGACACACGTCGACACACGTTACTTGTAAGTTACTCATAAGTCGAAACACGTTGAGGTAATGTTTAGCATACCCGAAACTTATTTCTAACCGATGAGTAACGTGTTGTAGGCACGTTACCGATCGTTGACACGTCGACACACGTTACTTGTAAGTTACTCATAAGTCGAAACACGTTGAGAATGTTTAGCATACCCGAAACTTTATTTCTAACCGATGAGTAACGTGTTGTAGGCACGTTACGCGATCGTGACCGACACACGTTACTTGTAAGTTACTCATAAGTCGAAACACGTCGAGGTAATGGTTAGCGTCAGTGTTCCAGACTCCTAGTTTTTTTTTTCTTTTTCTTCGCTGACGGTGATGTTGACACTTCGATTTCTAGTGCGGTTATGATATAATATAATTAATAGGCTGCCGCTCAATGATTTAATCATAACCTCACTAGGATCGAAGTGTTAACATCACCGTCATACCGAAGAAAAAAAACAAAAAAACAGGGAGTCTGGAACACTGACGCTAACCATTACCTCGACGTTTCGACTTATGAGTAACTTACAAGTAACGTGTGTCGATGCGTGTCAAACACTTATGCCAGCGTATGCGGAACTGTCATACGCCGAGTACGTCGAGAATTTTCAACATGCTGAAAATTTCACGATGTACTCGGCGTACTACGACGTATGCCAGCGTGCTCTACGTAACACAAACTTACCATAACGTATTAGACGTGTGCCAGGTTGGTTCGGCAAATTTTTCATACGTCGGCATACGCTGGCTAAAACGTCAAGGTGTGACAGCGGCTTCACACTTCGATGTCTAGTGCGGTTATGATTTGAATCGTCGAGCCGCAGCCTATGAATAGCCTACGCCACGTGATCGTCGGCGATAGCTGCCGCGCTATGCATAAGTTACACTATCGTTGGGCATAGGTTGTGAACGCCGACAACACGCTCAGCATTCGTTGGTATAAGTTATCTATGTGTGATTGAACGTTCTGTGTACGTTACTAATATGTTATGCATACGTCCACACGTTATTATACGCCCAAAACTTAATAAAAACATCAATAGTTCAGCGTACGCCGCGTTTTACATACATTTTGATACCTTGCCATACGCTGGCTAAAACGTCAAGGTGTGACAGCCCCTTTAGACAGGATTTTAGGTCGACAGGGGTCGAAAAGGTAACCTTTCATAGGAGAAAAAGCATCCTCTCCCACCTCCCACAATACAAAAAACCCCAGGTTAGACAGGTCAGAGTGCACCTTCAGATACCTCGAAGGAGTCCAAGCTATCCTGGCAGCCTGTGGGTGAGATCTGGCCAGCATAAAATGAAAATAAAATAAAATTTTGTCAAACAAGACAAGATAAACCCAAAAGCATGCCTTGCCCAAGGTGGCTGCTCTTTTAATGTAGAAGTTACTGATTGTGCAACATCTTCAGATGATATCATCTTCTTCCAAATTGAAGGAAGGCTTCATTACTGTTCACATTAGTTCAGCGCTGGACTTCTTCTAATACTATGCCAAGGAGCTCACCGTGAAGCCAATTTTTGAGACACGAAGAGCGTTCAAACCAGACAAAATATGTTGGCGATGGAGTGGTGTTGGATTTATTTTGAGGATAGTTAAGACATAATAATGATGTTGGACATGACAGGCAGGCACTGCCACGTACCACGGTTTGCAGAAACATGGGGGAGGGAGAACAAGATATCTCGCTCATCTGCCATACCTTTAAAAGGAATGTCCAAGTAAAGGGAAAGCATATCAATTGGAAATGTGATCAGCACCTATTTACCAAATACTCGCTCAGGTGTGAGCGTCTGGAAGCCATGCGTGATACACCTATTCATGCCTGTGCTTAACATTAGCTTAGCAAGCAGGATGGCTCAGATATGCAACTTGCTTCTGACCTGTCAAGCCTGGGTTCAAATCCTGACCCAGCTATAAACTGTTATCCTGATGCTTCACAGGCAGGGCGGGCATCAATGTGTGTGCCATCTCTGAGATGGACGTTCGAATGAAACAGATTCGGGCAGCAATTTGGGATTGGTTCAGGAGGTCGGCATTCCTGAAGTTGAAGTTACACCGTGGGATTAGTTATCATCAGCTTCTTTGTTTGTGTGCAGCACAAGCCTGAGGGGTAACATCATTGGCTGAGGGTGCGCTGTGCCACTGATGCAATCTGCTGGTTAGCGCAGACTTTGTAATTTGTTCAGGGTGCCAGCAATAGCTCACCTACTCTTCACAAAGGACACCGTGAGATATTTAACATTCAACAAATAATCCTAGAGGACGAGACTCCCGTTTAACGTCTATCCGAGGGATGGCACACACGTTGATGAAACACCGTTTATAGCATATTTACATATTATGGGATGACAGTAGTTTACAACAGGGTGGGGATTCGAACGCATGCTAGACAGCTTCAAGGTGAGAGTGCGTGCATTTAGATTTTAGACCATCTGCTAGCAGACGGGACACCCAGCTTAACGTCGACCTGAGGGACAGTGCACTTTGCGACGCAACACCCTCCCTGTAAAATAATCCAATAGTTTATAATTGTCTCGGGCACCGAACCCGAAGTGGACGGCTCAAAGGTAAGTGTGCTACCTGTGCACCGTCCTGTCAGAGTAATGGGGATAGTTCCCTCTTGCGGATCAAATCCAGAATCGGAGAGTTTATCAGAGCTCAGGGTGAGGTATGCTAACCAAGTGATCCTGCTTTCCCTCAGCAGTCAATGCCTGACCATCGTCTCTCAATGGTGAAGAATCACTTGAAAAAGGAATATCCAGATCCAGAACTTCATCAAAATCTCATCAGTTCGTCCTCGTCACACAACTAACCTGTCCACCAAGTTTTGTCAGAATCCATCCACAACTTTTTGAGATATCCTGCACACAAACAGACAGGCAGGGATGAAAACGTAACCCCCGCCCACCTGAGGTGGTGCAGGTAAACGATGACTCGAAAAGTGTAAGTTAACAATACCATTCCCACGTCTTCTGTTTGCATTCTTTTCAGGACACAATTGTTGCTTCTGCTCACTCTGCTTTACAAGATAGTCGTGGAGCCATCGACATACATATTTACACCACCACAACCGGATCAATTCCCACTTCTTTTCTTCTTCTTCTCTTATATGACATCAAACAGCACAGAGCTGGGGCGTGGCTATACCGCAGATGCAACGCCCCCTGTCGATTCGGCATAAATGTGTTGTATACAACAGGGTGCC
>CM068963.1:51267482-51271071 GCA_035128595.1 Eptatretus atami
ACATCATGGACACCCAAGTGGCTGAAACTGTGAGAAGGATCGAGACTCTTTGTGAGGAGCAGTACACCAAGTTGTGAGAGAAAGGTGTTGTACACGTTCGCCTATCACAAAACACTTCCAAAGAACAAGTTTCCACGTTCAGTAGCCACGGTCAAGATTAAGTCAAAACAGAAGGCACAGCACGCAGCACTGAAGAGTGACTGTGTCTCTTTCGGGCGTACATCTCCTGTCAAACACGAGAGGAGACATGGACAATTTCTTTCTCCATGAAAACCAGGCAGCCCTGCAGCTCTGTCAACTGGAGGAAAAATTCGATTGGGTTAACAAGATCTACTTCGCTGCCTGGAATCAAGTCTGTCGAAAAGAAAGTGTGCCATGGCTGATGCAACATTCTTGATGGTGCAGCTGTGGTTCAAATGCTAAAATCGGGAACATCAAGAACATTCAAGAGTATGGAGAAAGAGTGTTTGCACATCATCTTTGCTCAACTGAGAAAGCAAGCCGCATCGCCCTTGCTGGGATGTATACCTACCCGTCAGCCTCAAAGCTCAACAAGACAGAAGAGGAAAGGGCACCAGGAAAAGAGTGGCTCCTTCTACGTGATGCCAAAGAACTGCAAGGACTTCCTTCGATGCGATGATAACAAAACTAATTGTTTGCTTTCCTGTCACGCGTAGTTTTCATCTTCCTCTAGCAAAGGGCAAGGAACTGTAGCAACAGATGGAAGTGGAGCCTTTGCCTCCCGCTGAGTCATACTTGGCCTGCCTGCCCCATGTTCGCAGGAGGAGGCCGACACTCGTCTACTTCGCATGTGCAGATGCTGTGCAAAGGGGTTAAGAAGGTGACCAACGTACCGTTGATTACTGAGTGGTAGTACTGGCTTAGCTTCATCCAGCAAGACAGCTCCTAATGAGCTGTGGGTTGCCTTTGGTGTTGGGTCAAGCTTTCGTTACATAGCTTTCACGAAATGGTTGCCACAATGAATCCAACACAGTGTCTACTCTTCCAGTCCTCAACGTTCACCGGGTGTGACACTGTATCTGCATTCGCTGGCAGAGGAAAGAGACTGCCTGGGGAAACTTGGAACTTTCCCAGCGGTGAATGATGCTTTCAATGAACTCCTATGCATGCAAGTGAGGTCAGTGAAGGATCAATTTACTGCTAGAGCGATTTGTGGTGCTAATGTACGACCGAACCAGTGAGAGCACAAAGTGAATCATGCCAGAAACGCTCTTCACACAGAAGTCTAGAACTCCAGAGAACATTCCCCACCCAGGCAGCACTCAAACAGCACTCAAGCACACTTGCTACAGCCAACTGTTGGAAACCAGACATTGTCCTGGATCCAGAGATGCAGAGCCATCTGACTGGGGCTGGACAAAGGAAACAACTGGGTGGCAGCTTTGGACCACTCTCCCCCGAAGCATCAAATCGTGCATGAATTGATCCGCTGTCGCGTGAGAAGGATGCACTGGACGGTGCAAGGTGCCAAAGCTGCACTCAAGTGCAACTGGCACTGTGCTTCGTTCTGGAGGCTGTTAGATTGACACTACCATTACCATCATCATCTGCTATGAATGAAGTATTAAATAGACTCACAGGGGACTATTCTGTTAATTTTTGTATTATTACCCTATAGTGTCAAAATAGAAGCGAGAGTTTTGCTTTATTGCATCGGTCAATCCATTGTCTTTACCAAAAGAAGTCCAAAAGTTAACGTAATTTGACCTTGACTTCGAAATGCATTTCCTTGCTCTGGCGATCTCAAAAGTACACCAAAACGAATGCATTCCAAACTTAGTGAAATGACACCTAAATGTTTTTTTTTTAACCACTGTTAGTTCCAAAATTAAACGTTTGAACATTAGACGTGGGACTGCGGCCATCTGTATTGGACCTCTCACGTCCCAAAGGTCAAATCTGACTTCTCTCCAATCTGAAATAAACCATAATGGAATCACCAACTATGTCAGAAAATTCATCTTTCTCATAACGCACAATTATGTGCTTATCGCTGTCTAATGTGACAGGTCTCGAGAGTCCACAGAAGGGACATTGTCAGGTATTTCAGGAGAAAACACATGCAGGAGTTTATTGGTCGTAATACAAATGTGCCAGCCTCCAGACAGGTCAGCAGTTTCTTTGGGATAGAGAACATGGTTAAAAGGCTCCAGTTAGGTTGAAAGGGTATTCTGAGCAAGTATTGTGCCACTTCCTTGACGCAAGTTCCTAAAGAAGGTCGAATTTGCTTTCACACAGGCCTGGTATATGTGACATTTTCTCAACCTACTTGTGGTGTGATTCCAAAATGTATTATTTTTGGTAAATATTTTACAATTGAACCGGAAATCATTGACAGTGGGAGTGAGTTCGAGATTTGGAAGAGAGGATTTGAATTCGCGAACAGTTGAGCCATCACCAGTGCGAGGAGACTCTCCCAAGTGTAACCTTAATCTCCTGGTAACCATGAAGTACTTCACATAATAAAAAGAGATTACTGACGGTAGGACCGTAGCCAACCTTGGTTGCTCGTGCTGCAGCACTCAACCATCTCGTGTTGTCAATCATAGATCAGAAACGCAATGGACACCGTCTGAATAAAATGACGATAAGAACGCTCCGTTCTTATTCTTTTTAAAAGAGAGTTGTAAAAGAGGTTCGTGTCAAAACTATCTTGGTGTAGAAAGATCAGTCACACGGTCGACTAAAAACACGCAAGCATTTAAAATGCTATATAAAAAGGTGGAAGCAAGGCCAAAATCAATACATTTCACATTCTTAAAAATAATCTGATGAAATCAAGCATACCAGCTTGACGAAGGATGAGAAGGGCGACGGACTCAGACCAAGTCCAACGGACCGTAAGAAGCCGCCAGATTGGAGCGACGCCGAAAGCCATTGCCCTGCACACAAGTCCACAAGACCCTGTCCACCTTCCTCCAAGGAAGATTCAGGTCTGTGGACAAATGCCAGTGTTTCTCACTCCAGAAAAAAATTTGTTAAGGTTTTCTGTATGTCAGCAAAAAACGTTTCAGGAGGGTATGGCTTTGATCCTGTGCCATCAATAGCAGATGCTGCTAAGTTATTGAGACCAGGACTCGGCCTCGATAAGAGAGCAGAGTCAGTAAGCCTTTCCATTTCAGCAGTTTTTGTTCGAGAGCTTCACGAGACCTCAATTCTTTGCTTGTGTTCTGCATCACCGATGAAACGCCAAGGATTCATACCGTTGTAGACCAGGTGAGGCGTTCGCGGAGGAACAGGCATTGCAGCTGGCATGGCCGATCCCAGTGGACCTGGCACTTGTTCCCAGTTTATTGCAGCTGAAGAAGCTAAACATAATAGTTCCAAACATCCACCATTCTTGATCTCCTTACTTGTGCGTACAATGACACAAATATTCATCAGCATAGGCAAGAAACTTCACAGGTTTTACTTGCAGATTTGTGTATCCATTATGAAGCGGCGCACTTTGATTCGGAGAGGCTCGAAGTTAGAGAGTACAAAATGCCAGATAAAGACATCCTTGATGGATACACTCCACCTTTACAAGTGAAGTCATTCAGAGTGTTACTCTGAGTACTGAGGAAAT
>CM068963.1:51312855-51322957 GCA_035128595.1 Eptatretus atami
ATGCACAAGCTTTTCCAGCAAACCCCTCCAATTTCAACTCCCCAAAATCCAGGCTTACTGCATACACCCACTTCCTTGTTGCACTTTTCTACCACTTGTGGAACCACATTCCCGAAGCAGTGTGATCTCAACTCTTCCCTCCAGGCATCCATCACCAAGCACCTTAATCCAATCCTATCCAAGCTCTTTTACTCACAGGTTACCATGTTCCTCTCCTCTAACAATTCCTTCCATCATTCACTTGCTAGTTATGTCCAACTGTTGTCCCACTATCTGCAAGTTGCCAATCTTACCTCAGTCGCATGAGCTTCTTGCACTTCCGTGAACACAGATGTTTACAAAAAAGAAAATTGCCATTTTCAAGCTGAGTGTACATCTTGACTGCTGGGAGTGGTTTGATAGCAATAGGGGCAAAATAGACAATAAATGCATGTGAAATTATTAGATTGTAAATGATCATCCTTCCTTTATAGTCAGGGAGCAAGGGTTATATATATATATATATATGTAAACCAAAAAAAAACCTTTTGTGTGATTAAAGTAAACAAGGTCCATAATATCTTCATTGAGGTCTAAAGTAACAGAAAATGTGTTTCCATTGTTAATTTGGTAGTGGGCACCAGCAGTGACGTCAAAATAAAATAAAAGTGACACAATTTAGTCATCTTCAGGATGCAAGTGATATGACATTAAAAAAAAAAAAGGTTATATCCGCCCATTTCTGGGCTAAGCAAGTAAAAAACAATTATTTAATTATTGTGTTTAGGTTCAGAACAATACAAACACCGTTTCAAATAAAATGGCGTCATATTTTATTTTTAAAAAGCCAAAAATAAACAAATGCACAAGCCAATGGTTATACATCCCAGTTTCCAATAATGAATTAAATGGAAGTACGGTATGTGATTTGCTGACATTTTAATCAGAACAATAACAATAATTTTATCTCATTCCAAATGAAGGTTAATCATGAATTTCTCCAGTCATGATGTGCTCTCATGCAAACACCAAATCCATTCAGATATCCATCTGATTTTAGTCAAAGGTTCCTTCCTCCTTATCAGACAACAGAAAAATGGATGGATCTTTGTCACCACAGTTGTTGCGGGAGTTGCCAGTCAAAAACACACACGCACACACACGTTTGGGATGTGCATATAATGTGCAATGAGTATTGCCCTGTAAAACGTCTATTTTCACAATTGAGCACAGCTTTTTTGAGAAGTTTGGCTCCTCCAAATAGCACATGCAGATCTTCTTTGAAGTCAGTTGCATGCATTTCAGCATCTTTAATGGCAGCAACTGGGGTGAACTTTAACCTCACTCTATCTGACTCATTGGCCCTTTAAGTGGCTCAAAACTCAATGGCAGGATGGTTTTCTAAGATCTGTTCCTTCAATATCCTTCTGGTAATTGTTGGTTGCAGAAGACCATTTACATGACTGACATTTGTGTACAAAACTACTGAAGGGATGCAAAGCTGATAGCATTTCCATTCCTTGAACCTTGAAAAAGATGAACAACTTGATTCAAGTCTCTCATCAATTCCACATTACTATCATTCTTCAGTTCAAAAAAAACAACAAAAAAACCCTGTTGGTGGCATAAAACGTGCTCAATGTGTGGTCCAACGGTTTCTTTGATGGATAACATCAATGGCATGTGCATCAGATTGGCTTATAGTTATAGCGCATCGGCACACTTCAAATTTGTTGTTGATACCAATTTGTCAACAGAAGCTTTAAGAATTGATGTGAAGAGTCTTCAGTCGATTTCATCTTCATCACAAAAGAAAGTCATATATAGCTGACACAGAACATCAATACATGGTGCTGATCAGCTTCCTAATACGAGCACCCATGTCGTGTTTTCTCCTTTTGTTAATGTCTTTTGCATGAGGAATGTGCTCTATCTATGCCCATTGTCTCCTGACAAAATGATTTCCTTCCATTTCACCTTCTTCCCAAATCCTCATTTCTTTGAACAACTATTTCTTCTGCAGTGACATTTTCCAGTCTTCTGCTTATTTCAGGGAAGATCCATCTCCAGAGTGCTCTCTCTTTTATAGTTGAACATTATTTTGTGGTTTGTAAGAGAAACAACCAGCTTCTGGAGACTCTACTTCCTGACAAACCAATAACTTGGAGAATAAAAACAAATCGGTTTCCAGGTGGCACTACACACAGAAGACGCATCTAATCTTCTCCAATCACACACAGACCAGGGGTACCTCAAATTTGACTTTGTTCTCCACATTGCCAGAACAAGAAAAAAAAAAAAAGAGGAATTTAAGTACAGTACAATTACGACAACCACAACTACACCCACTACAACTACTATTACAACAAACTAATATTGAGGGGTTGGAAACGATTAGAGGGAGTTGAAAGACTCAGGGGAGATAAAGGAGAAGAAGAACTATGGTTATAACAAAAAAAATTTGGTACTAAAAATGGCAAGAGCCTGGGATTATACAAGACATAGAGGTGGGAGATTGCAGATTTTATCGGTATGAAAACATCAAACGTCATAATGACAGAATCGTATTGCTATTTGAAGTAGGTAATTAATTTGCTGTACACATCAAATAATAGGTCAATGATATGAACAATGTTTTCAAATCCTAATCAGGATTGTTAAAAGATTTCAAACATGATAACCATAATCAAGGAATATATAGTAAGAAGATGAACTAAAAGGCAAAAAAGAAAAAGAACAATAACAATGAAACATCAGGTGGCCATCTCGAGGACGTCATCAAATTCATCTGCCATGGTATCTGGAATGGAAACGTATTTTCTGTTAGCTAACTAGCCTTTTATTATAAAAACAAAAAAAGTAGTTGGGTTGCTTTAATCACAAAAAGGCCCATGGTATTACACGTGCCCCCTGACTATGAAGTTGAAGGATATTGCTCACCTCCACCTTTGTTTCACTATTTGCCATCCTTGGAATCAATTTCACATTCAATATTATTCTTCCTTCTTGGAGCTCATGATAACAGCTTGCATTCAACCATTTCCTACTCACTTTATTTTGTATTTGCTCATTAAGATTTCTGTCCCATCTCCACCTGTTACTCCACCTCAAACAAGTATGCAAACCTTACATATTCTACGATGTTCCTCTTTCATGGATTTTCCATTAGTTATATACTTTTAAGAAAGAATTATACTGTATTAGTTTTAAACCGCAGAAAGACAGACACTTTATTCAGTCCTCCATAACATGTCTTCCCCTCCAAAATAAAGTCATCATTTCACTTCTCCAACTACACACAGACAATGACAACCTCATCTCTCCTCTTTCCACCCACGACTCAAACCGTTAAGAAACAGAGGTGAAAGGTCATGTTGCATTTGAAGTGCTACATATACAAAGTTTAATGTCAATTGTCAGCTTGAAAGTAATTGCCCGTTTTCATGGTACTTCTGCAGTGCTTCATAGATGAGCAGAAAGACCGATAACAAAAAAAGAAAAAGAAAAAAAAAGCCATCCCAAAATTGTAAATAAAAATAATAAAAAATATATACAAAAATAAGTTTAAAAAAATTAACTGAACACACTAACACAATACATTGCAAAACACAATACAATAATCTACAACTGAGAGACATCGATGGCTCAGGAATGATAAAAAAAAATAGACTGGGAAAAATATTTGAATGAAAATAAAAGATGCATGAAGGAGGGTGAAATTTAAGGATGTCGACTTTCAAGTTAGATGAGGAAAAACATTTAAGAGGTTAAAAAACAAAAAGTGAACACTCGAGATACGTAGGTTGAGAGAATATCAGAGCATGAATAAACAGGCGATGAGAATAAGGGAAAGGAAGAGGGTGGAGGAAAAGAAAAAGCAGGGTGAGGAAGAGGGCAAGGGCAAGGGCAAGGAAGGGGCAGGAGAGGAGGAGGCAGGGCGAGGGCGGAGAGGAGGAAGGGCGAGGGCGGAGAGGAGGAGGGCGTGGGAGGACGATAGGGCGAGGGTGGAGAGGAGGTGGTTGGGCGAGGCTGGAGAGGAGGTAGGACGAGGGTGGAGAGAGGAGGCAGGGCGAGGTCGGAGAGGAGGCAGGGCGAGGGCAAGGTGAGGGAGGAGAGGAGGAGTAGGGTGAGGAGGAGAGGAGGAGGTAGGGTGAGGAGGAGAGGAGGAGGTAGGTGAGGGAGGAGAGGAGGAGGTAGGGTGAGGGAGAGAACGCAGGTATGGCGAGGAAGAGGGTGAGGTTGGCGAGGAGGAGGCAGGGCGAGGAAGAGGATGAGAGGAGGAGGCAGGGCGAAGAAGAGGGTGGAGAGGAGAGAGAGGAGGTGGCAGGGCGAGGAAGAGGGCAAGGGTGGCAGGGAGAGGGCAAGGGCGGCAAGGAGGGGGCAGGGCGAGGAAGAGGGCAGAGATGAGGCAGCAGGGCAAGGAAGAGGGCACAGGCAAGGGCGAAGGTGGAGAGGGGAGGTAGGGTGAGGAAGAGGGTGCGGGTGAGGGCGAGGGCAGAGAGGAGGCAGGGCGAGGGCGGAAGCGAAGAGGGCGAGGGCGGAAGCGAAGAGGGCGAGGGCGGAAGCGAAGAGGGCGAGGGCGGAAGCGAAGAGGGCGAAGGCGGAAGCGAAGAGGGCGAGGGCGAAGGAGAGGAGGAGGGGGGCAGGGCAGGAAGAGAGGAGTAGGAAGGGTGAGGAAGAGAGAGTGGAATGGTGAGGAAGAGAAGATGAGGCAGGGCGAGGAAAAGGGCGAGGGCGACCGAGAGGAAGAAGGAAGAGGGCGAGGGCGACCGAGAGGAAGGAGGAAGAGGGCGAGGGCGACCGAGAGGAAGGAGGAGAGGGCGAGGGCGACCGAGAGGAAGGAGGAAGAGGGCGAGGGTGAGCGAGAGGAAAGAGGAAGAGGGCGACGAGAGGAAGAGGGCGAGGGTGACCGAGAGGAAGGAGGAAGAGGGCAAGGGCGACCGAGAGGAAGAGGGCGAGGGCGACCGAGAGGAAGGGAAGAGGGCGACCGAGAGGAAGAGGAAGAGGGCGACGCGAGAGGAAGAGGAAGAGGGCGACCGAGAAGAAGAGGAAGAGAGCGACCGAGAGGAAGAGGAAGAGGGCAACAAGAAGAAGAGGAAGAGGGTGACCGAGAGGAAGAGGAAGAGGGCGAGGGCGACCAAGAGGAAGAGGAAGAGGACGGGGTGACCGAGAGGAAGAGTATGAGGGCGAGGGTGACCGAGAGGAAGAGGAAGAGGGTGAGGGTGAGGGTGACTGAGAGGAAGAGGAAGAGGGCGACCGAGAGGGAGAGGAAGAAGGAGAGGGCGGCAGAGAAAAAGAGGAGAGCGATGGTGACAGAGGAGGAGAAAGAGGGTGAGGGCGAGGGGCGACAAAGACAGAGGAAGAAAGAAGGCGAGGGCGAGGGCGACAAAGACAGAGGGGAAGAAAGAGGGCGAGGGAGAGGGCGACAAGAACAGAGAGGAATAAGGAGGGCGAGTGCGATAGACACAGATACACAGAGCGAGACAGAGAGCGAGACAGAGAGGCGAGAGAGAGAGAGAGAGAAGAGAGAGAGAGAGAGAGAGAGAGAGACAGAGACAGCAGACACACACACAGACATAGGAACAGCGACAGTGTGAAGAAGAGAGAGAGAGAGAGAGAGAGAGAGAGAGAGAGAGAGAGAGAAGAGAGAGGGAGAGAGAGAGGAGAGAGAGAGACACAGACATAGGCGACAGAGAGAGAGAGAGAGAGAGAGAGAGAGACAGAGAGAGAGAGAGAGAGAGAGAGGAGAGAGACAGACATAGGGACGAGAGAGAGAGAGAGAGAGAGAGAGAGAGAGAGAGAGAGAGAGAGAGAGAGAGAGAGAGACACACACACAGACATAGGCGACAGAAGAGAGAGAGAGGGAGAGGGAGAGGGAGAGGGAGAGGGGAGGAGAGGGAGAGGGAGAGGGAGAGGGAGAGGGAGAGGGAGAGGGAGAGGGAGAGGGAGAGGGAGAGGGAGAGGAGAGGAGAGGGAGAGGAGAGGGAGAGGGAGAGGGAGAGGGAGAGGGAGAGGGAGAGGGGAGAGGAGAGGGAGAGGGAGAGGGAGAGGGAGAGGGAGAGGGAGGAGGGAGAGGGAGAGGGAGAGGGAGAGGAGAGGGAGAGGGAGAGAGAGAGAGAGAGACAACACACAGGTGACAGCGACAGTGTGAGAGAGACAGAGCACAACAGAGACAGAGACAGAGACAGAGACAGAGAGAGAGAGAGGAAGAAGAGAGAGAGAGAGAGAGAGAGAGGAGAGAGAGAGAGAGACGCACAGACATAGGCAACAGCGAGTGCGAGAAACACAGACAGAGACAGACAGACAGAGAACGAACACGATAAAACAAATAAATTAAGGTTGTAGAAAAGGGAGAAGTAAAAGTTTGTCAGAAAAGAGAGGCATGCAAAACATGTCAAAGCTTCGAAGGAAAGCTAACAGTGGCAGACTCACCTAATTATGCCATCCCAAGAGCCTCAATATGGCTTCTTGTCATTCTTCGAGCGTTTTAGCTGCACCTTGAGGCGTTTCATGCCAATCTGAAAGCCATTCATTGCTTGTATGGCTGACTGAGCAGAATGAGGATTGTCATAGCTTACAAAGCCTGGAAAGATAAATGGGCACAAGAAGAAGAATATCTTCTTATTATTGTTATTAATATTGTGATGACAAGGATTTACTCAGGATCAGAAAGGTTAGTGTCAGACTTGACAATTGATGTAATTTTCACTCTTGAGTGTAAAAATAAGCTTGGACTGATTCTCATATGTTAAGCCAATGACTCGACATCATGATGCATGGAAAGCAAGGTACGAGGGAACCAATGCACAACAGCAACATTATCTCACCCCCCAAAAACTTAAATTTTAGCTTCAAAATCCACCAAAGAAGGGCAATTTCATGCAGGAAGGGTCAAACTAGAAATCAAATAAAAATTGACCACATTCCAAGTCACACGCTCAGCAAAATGCACAACACAAATACAGACTTTACATGCTCAGTTAATCATAATACCCAGTTATTGGGCATTTGTTACAAATGTACAAACGTTTACACACCACTACATACCAAAGCACTTGCTGATTTTGGTCACACGATCTATGAAGACCTTTGCAGAGACAACATTCCCAAATGGCACGAACATCTGAACAAGATCTGCATCACCAAACTCTTGAGGCACGTGGTACACAAAGAGATTAGCACCCTCAGGGCCTACCCAGAAGAGACAACAAAAAAACAAACCACACGTAGAAAATGTCACCATGAACAATGAACAGACAAAAATAAATAAATAAATCAAATACAGTGTTGTTTTACAAACATGTGCAACATGGCGATCATTAATGGAAATACACTCAGCCACTGGAACAACTGGTGTAAAACTTAAAAGTAAAACTTGACATTTCAAAGGATGCAAGTTATTATATATGAATATTTTCTCAATTTTCTTTCACATCCTAATATGACAAACACTCCATGAAGCAGTAAATAAAAAGCAATTAAGTTTTCAACAATTTCTGTGGACACAGCCAACAATTTGGCTGTGGAAAGCATGTGATGTGCTGCCATTTTAGATGACCCATGTTTAGGCATTACAACTCGGCCAAGACCAGTTTTTTTTTGTTTGTTTGTTTGTTCTGGCTAGGCCCACCAAAAAAAAAAAAAAACTCAATTTTAGACTTCCAGACTAGTTTTGAATGAATAAATGCCACAAAAGCTCAAGTGCAAGAAATGATGGTTTGCATTTTCATTTCTATGAAGCAGATTATCTACTCAAGCCACTAATCCAGTAGTCAGTCAGTTTCCATCGCTAATGTACAAAAGAAAGCTCAATTACTTTGTTCATGATACTATTCTAATCCACATCAGCTCAGAGGTCAAGGACGTATCGGAAAGGAGTACTGGATATCAACCAGTGATGTTTTAAAAAATAGGGAGAAAGGGATGAACTATTTCAAAATGGAGGAAGTGGGGTGTTCTTCATGTACAAAAAACAACAACTTCAAAACATGAGTGCACAATTACCATTTAGGTAATGCAGTTCATTGTATATTTGTCCATAATCAAATGAAGAAAACACGAAATGATTATTTAATGAATACACGTTGAGTTAAGGTTCAATAACCTTTTACAGATAAAAAGTAAGAAGTTGGTACACAGAATCATTTTTGGCCCACCCCATGGGGCCTTGTGGTGTGGTCAAAAACCAAACAATGCAATTACGGGCACATTTTTAATGAAACTTTGTATAAGCAATCAATATTGGAGGATGCAAGAAATATGTAATGATTGTTTGAGTGTGACCTCTGGTTCATACAAGATTTTATTTATTTTAACTAAATATTTGATATTGGGTCATTGACCTGAATGCAAAGCGCTACTTCTGGCGGAAATTTGATATTGGGTCATTCCTGGTGGAACATTTTGCCATCTTTCAACTTTGCTTTAGGGAGGAAGCGTAGGGATTTGCCATAGCAGACCATCGACTGCGCTGTAGTTTTGATCCAATTTTGACAAATTTTTAAGAACACATTGGCTTGGCTTAAAAATAAAATAACAATGTTAAAAAGGATCATTTATAACACGTAGTTTTTGTTGTGCTCCTTCCATGTGCTTTTAATACAGTGCCTTCAGGAAGTATTCACACCCCTTGACTTTTGTCACATTTTGTGTAACAGCCTAAATTTAAAATGAATTAACTTTCAACTTTTTTGTCACCGATATACACAAAATACCCCATAATGACAAAGTGAAAACATGGTTTTAGAAATTTTTACAAATTTATTAAACATGAAAAGCTGAAATGTCTTTTGTCAATAAGTATTCAACCCCTTTGCCATGACACTCCAAATTGAACTCAGGTGCATCCAATTTCCTTTGATCATCCTTGAGATGTCTCTACAACATGACTGGAGCCCACCTGTGGCCAATTCAATTGATTGGACATGATTTAGAAAGAAACACACCTTTCTATAAAAGGTCCCACAGGTGACAGTGCATGTCAGAGCAGAAACTCTACCATGAAGTCCAAGGAACTGCCCGTGGAAGTCAGAGATATATTTGTGAGGAGGCAAAGATCTGGGGAAGGGTATAAATCAATTTCTAGAGTGTTGAAAGTTCCCATGAGCACAGTGAGCTCCAACATTAGGAAATGGAAAGAATAGTGAACTGCCCAGACTCTTCCGAGAGCTGGCCGTCCAACTAAACTGAGCAACTGGGCCAGAAGGACTTGGGTCACGAAGGTCACCAAGAACCGAATGACCACTCAGACAGAACTACAGAGTTCCTTGGCCGAGATGGGAGAACTTGCTGGAAGGACAACAATCTCTGCAGCACTTCACAATTGAACTCTCTGACCTGAATGCAAAGCGCTACTTCTGGCAGAAACCGAGCACAGCTCATCACCCATCGAACACCATCCCTACCATGAAGCATGAAGCGTGATGGCATAATCATGCTTTGGTGAGGCTTTTCAACGGTAGGGACAGGGAGACTTACAAGGATAAAGGAAACAATGAATAGAGCCAAATACAGGTAAATCCTTGAGGAGAACCCGCTTTAGAATGCAAAAGACCTGAGACTGCGGCAAAGATTGATGTTCTAACAGGACAATGACCCCAAGCATAAAACCAAAGCAACACTGGAATGGCTTCAGAACAAGGACATGAAAGTCGTTGAGTGGCTCAGCCAAAGCCCAGACTTGAATCCTATTGAGAATCTGTGAAAACACTTGAAGATTGCTGTTCACCAACAATCCCCATGCAACTTGACAGAGCTTGAGAAAATCTGCAAGGAAGGACGAGAGAAAATCCCCAAATCCAAATGGGCAAAGATGACACAAACATACCCAAGAAGATTCGAAACTGTAATCGCTGCCAAAGGCACTTCTACAAAGTATTGACTCAGGGGTTTGAACACTTATTGATGCAAGACATTTCAGCTCGCAGCCAGAAGAGACATGAATATCACTGCCAAGGTAAGTGAATCTCCACGTGACCTCAACATCCTCACCACAAACAGGTAAAGACAAGATAGCAGCATTCAAGATGTCATTGAAAGACTGAATCTTAGTTGACACAGGAAACACGTAATTCCAGCAGCTCAGACTCCTCATTCAGCACCTCAAGGGCCCCCAAAAGGATAT
>CM068963.1:51324223-51361506 GCA_035128595.1 Eptatretus atami
CCCCCCCCCAAATCCCCACTCAGCCTGTTCGCAAACTCAGCTACACTCTCATCCTTGAGCTTGCCAACATCCAGCCTTAGCTGGGATGGTACCATTCTCCCGGATTTAAGCTGCAATTTCAGAGTTGCTACAACCAGCCTGTGATCGGTATTGAGGAACTGCACTCCAGCCGACCCTGCAGTTCTGGATCATCCTCCAGCGACCATCAACGAGCACATGGTCAATCTCTGTTGCCACACCACCAGCGTTGGAATACTAAGTCCAGCGATGAGCCTATGGGTGCTGAAACCATGAACCACCCACCCTGAGTCCACAACTTCTTGCAAAGTCAAGGAACATAGTGCTGTTCTGGCTCCATTGAAATCCCCCAAGACTAGAAGAGTATCTCACCTGGGGCACTGATCAACTACAGACTCAAGCATGGCATAGAATGCTTCTTTCACAATGAGATCACTCGCCTCATTCGGAGCATATACAGAGACCAGGGAAACAACACCCAAGGAGTGACGAATCCTTCGTCTCATAACACGCTCTTTGACCGGTGTTACCTCAATTATAATCATTGGAATCAGCTTATTGGACACAGCTTCAGCAACTCCAAATTCATGGGGCACTGCATGAATGGCAGAGCCACACCCCTGCAAGACCTGATTGAAACTAATGGCCACGTGCTGCATAGGAATGAATTAATCATCTGTGTGGAAGAACAAAGAGAAAAGCCTTTGTATGAAGCACAATTCACATTGTATTATGTCAAGCCTGGTACGTTATTTTTAAGCAACTTCGATTTGAAAATTAATTTTATCTTTGACTGCATTTGTGTGATTGAATGGCTACCTAATGAGAGGATGGTATCCAATTGTGTTGTTCATCGTATTTAACATTCATACTAACAAGTGTACCATATAAACAAATGACATTGCTCAATAAATATTTGTGAAGAACCACTCTAAACAAGGGGAAATGTTTTTTTCACCATGAACCTATTACATGTCCACTTCAACGTAAACAATGCATGTATCATTTGCATGTGAAAGACTTGGACTCACCTTCCTTCTGACTACCATTGGTATTTAGGGAATATTGGGGCATATTCCTGCCTTGTCCTGGGTAGAGGTTTGCATACTGCTGCATCCCAGAGTATGCCTGAGCCATGGTGTCTGCACTGGATGATCCACTTAAATCTATAAAAAAAATAAGATATGGTGAGAAAAGTTTGAACAAAATAAGAATATATTTGAAGTTTCAATTTTGAACTTTAGAAGAAGAGAACAACTTCGCAAAGAAAATTAACACACTTACCCAAGCCTCCTGCAAGGGAACCAAGATGACCTCCACCCATGCCCATGCCCATGCCCATCCCCTGCCCACCACCTAATGGTAAACCATGACCTCTTGATCCCTGTGGGCCAGAGCCCATGCCTGGGCCATGAGAGAAGGGAGCAGAAACTTCAGAGATACACATACTTCGTACATAAAGTACTGAACATGCAACAACATTTTTGGATTAATTTACCAGTTTTAGAGTTGAACATTTAACATTTTCAAAATAACTATTATACAACACATCAGATATGACAGAAAACACTTCAGTAAACAAAGATAACCTTAGATGCCAAGAGTAGAATTAACTGGGATGGCACTCAGTTGAGTACGTCCCTCCGCCAGGCTAAAACAGCTTACGTTCTATATCCCACTGAAGAGGTCGGATCTGAATCCGGACCTTAACCAAAATCAAATC
Source organism: Eptatretus atami (assembly GCA_035128595.1). Classification (NCBI taxonomy): domain Eukaryota; kingdom Metazoa; phylum Chordata; class Myxini; order Myxiniformes; family Myxinidae; genus Eptatretus; species Eptatretus atami. The sequence goes on from CM068963.1 coordinate 51,325,965, forward strand.
AGCTTGCTCTTGTCACCTAACCAACTCATCCACTTAATTTTATCACAATTCGTCCACAAGTATTTGAGATATAATGCTATACCATAGTTTTTGGCCCCATCTCTCAATGGTGAAGAATAGCTTTAAAAATTATTATATCTGGATACAGATCTTCAGCAAAATCTAATCATTTCGTCCTTGTCCCACACCAAACTTCGTCCGAATCTGTCAACAACTTTTTGTGATTTCCTGTTCACAGAGACAGACAGACAGAGGGGTGACAACATAACCTCCCTCCACCTTCGATGGTCGTGGTAATAACAAAGATGATAGATTAACTTTCCTATTCAATAGATCCCAATGCTTTTGTTTAAAGGTTTCAAATTTGAAAAGTAATCAAATTGTTGAACACATACCATTATAATGGGAGAATTCACCACAGTTTGAGGGTCCAGAACCTAGACCTGGTAGGCAAGACATTCCACCTGATGCAGAGTTGCCAGAGTAGCCAGGCAAAGATTGCATAGAACCTGTGGAACAGTGGGTAAAATTATAAACATGCCAGTATAACCCCCAGCCCCCCATCCCACATTCATTTCCACACCAGTGCTGATGCAAAGAATCACATTTGACTGCAGGACAATCAAGATACATTCCAACACTGATGCTTTGTCCAAAGAGTCAACGACAAATATTCATCAAAACAAACACAGACATTCCAGTTGGGATTGAAAAAAATAATTTTAAAAAGAAAAAGAAAAAAGAAAAAGGAAAACCTTATAAACCACCCACCTCCACCCCCACCCTCCCCCAACATGCAAAGAATAAATAAATATATTGTTGCGGTTTTGGAAAGACCCCGGGAAGTTAAAATCAACACAACAGGGATCCCGAGCAGAGTTAACTCCATTGCAATTGTTTTCAGATAAAATAACCCTGCCCCTCATATCAGTGGAACAGTGAAGATGCATTGTGAATGTCGTTAGAGCGATCCCCTTTGTGCTCTTCCTCACTCTCAAACGCTCACTCTCCAACTTTGTGCTCTTCCCCATACTCAAACATCATTCCCCAACTCCATACTCAAACATAATTCTCGAAAGCTCATTCACCACTCCGTACTTGAATACGCTTCTAAAAGCACACACAACTCCATACTCTAATCACATTCAAATACCGCATTCTCAAGCTTCACTTCCAAACCACTTCATTTCAACAGTGCTTTGACCGAGTAATCATTTCAGCACGACAAGCGTCCTCCACACTGCACTACTCTGGGGACGAATTAACACCACTGGATCGTAGCACGCCAGCAAATCGGCGTAGCTGGATGCCAAGGAGCGGACGTTGTTGGAGATAGTACGAAGGGTAATAAAGATCCTGGCAGAGCAGCTTGCAGAGAGATTCAGTCGGTGCTGGGTGCAGAGTCAGGAATTGAGAGTCAAGGAAGAAGTCCAGTCCAAAGAGTGAGTGCTGAGCTCCAAAGTGCAGAGTTCCCGTCCAGAGAGGGACCTGGCCGATCGAGTCCCGCTGCCCAGCACCAAGCAGAACACCAAGCAGAGCAGTTGCGACACAGCACCATGTGGAATGAGCACTGACCAAGCCAGCAGAACTGATCTCTCTTTTACACATCATATACCTTTGCATCTTCCAGTGCATACACCGAATTTACTCACACTTTGAGCTCACGCTACACTGCACCTTCCACCACCGCACCTAACACCTTAAGCGATACGCGTGAGCCCGGGGTCGAAAACCATACCCTACAGACTTCTCTTCCCTCTGTCTATCCCCCTTTATTATCTAATTTCCCAGATGTACGAGGTGCCGATGTCTTGTTTGGTGACAAGGTTGACTAAGGGGCTTGCGTGCATAAGGGATAAAATCTCTCATGTGACACTGCATATCCCTGTAAATACGTGCTCAAATAAACAAAGACCTGTTGTTTCCAACCTGCCTGCGTGTCTTTCCTCCATTGGTTTGATGTAGCATGCAATTGGTAGACAGGTGTTTGCCACACTGTTTCACTACGATACACTTTAGCCAACGTTTCCACCGATGGTACATCGCTCGGCCATCCTAAACAATAAATAGTGGAAACGTTGAGCACAGACCTCATCTGGGGTACCTAATCCACCAGGGAGGTAACGGGGAATTTGGACGCGAGGACCCCACCAAAATTGGTCATTTCAGATGGCACCTGTGGTTGCTTAGAGAATATACGGCGGCCCGTCAGCTACACGGTCAAAGGTCGGGAAACGGGTCCGAGAGGGGCCACTTGTAACAATATATATGAGAACAATAATATAATCAAAGCATAACCCTTTTGACTGGAATTCTTTGCCTCAACATTTGTTTCTTCAAGTCTCTTGCTTCTTTCAAACTCAAAATGAAAAAAAAAACTTTTGTTTTGAAAACACTTCTCAAAATTTTTGATTTTTGGGTCTTTTGGGTCTTCGGGGTCTTTTGAGTTTCAGGTCTTCGGGGTCTTTAGGTATTAACGTTCAAACAGGATGTGATTAAATGGCATATAGTCTTCAAGGCTTCCCAAAACACAAACTTCCTCATTTATTAGTTAGATGACCAAGTAGGCAAGAAGCCCTGCCTCCAAGGGTGACAGCGAGCGGTCACTACCCCGAGGCTGATTGATAGGCATGACGTCAGTAGGAGGCAGGTGATCAGAGAGGACAGGTAAGCAGCTCGTAGCAAGGAGGAATGCACGAGTGCAGAGTGAGGGATGCACGCGGTCGAGAGAGAATGTAGCTTGGAGATGACTTGTAAGAACAGGGCTTTACGGCTGGCTTTCCTTCAACGCATGAAGAAGACTGCACGATTCTCAAATTTGTGCTGAGGCAATTTGACTCGCGTCGTGAAGCGAGACGCTGGCCATCGACTCTTGGCTGGTCTTATGAGATGGGCCTCGAAGCCTCGTGTATGTCACATCAAAAGGGACGGTGCCATTCTAAGCCGCACGGGGTCTTTGAGCCTTGGTGTTGAATACTGCTCACGAATTGCCTGATGAACGTTCCCGCTGCGAGAGAGCGACTTGATGCCATTTTGTGCGTGTCAACACGTGCATATTTAAGTGCCTCAATTCCACGTTCCAAAAAGACCATCTCTGAACCAAGCTAAGGGCCCTGTCACACCTTGACGTTTTAGCCAGCAATGGCAACGTATAAAAATGTCATGGTAAAACGTTGGCGTACGCTGAAATTTTGATGTTTTTTTTAAAGTTTTGGACGTATTCATAACGAGTTGGACGTATGCATAACGTATTAGTAACGTACACAGAACGTTTTAATCACAAATAGATAACTTAGACCAACGAATGATTAGCGTGTTGTCGGCGTTCACAACCTATGCCCAACGATAGTCTAACGTATGCATAGCGCGCTGCACGTATCGCCGACGATACGTGGCGTAGCCTATTAAAAAGCTGCCGTACGCCGATTTAAATCATAACCGCCTGAGAATTGGAAGTGTCAACATCGCAGTCACACCTGACGATTTAGCCAGCGTATGCCGACCTCTGAAAAATTTGTCTAAAACGCTGGCACACGTCGAATGCGTTATGGGTAAGTTGTGGAAACGTTAAGAGCACGCTGAAAAACACTGCCATACGTCGTAATACGCCTTGTACGTCGTGAAATTTCAAGCATGCTGAAAATTTTACGACGTACTCGCCGTATGGCTCACACGTTCCGCTACGCTGGAATAAGTTGTAGGCGCGATATGCGGTCGTTGACACACGTCGACATAAGTTCCTTGTAAGTTACTCATAAGTCGAAAACACTCGAGGTAATGTTTAGCATACCCGGAACTTATTTTCTCCGTAAGGCACATTTTCTTTTTTTCTCCTTGGCTCCGTGAAGGCACGTGACGAAATATCCGAAGTTGTTGTTGTTGTTGTTTTTTTGTTTTGTTTTTTTTCTATCACGAATATTAAAATATATTCGGACATTTGCTTTTAAGTTTCGACGTTGACGTGTAATATCCTCAAACAGAAAATATTCACAGAGGAGAACTAAGAATAAGACGAACAAACTGAAGAGGCAATCGGACGTGACGTAACAGCAGTGACGAAATATCGGAAGTTGGTGCTGTTTTTTTATTTTTTTTTTTTTTAAACGCTGCCAATACGCCATTATACGGTAGCTGTAAATTTGAAACACGTTCAGTAAGTTATGTGGTCGTCCGGAAGACGTCAATCAAATACGTCTACATACGTCAATATGCGTTGGAGGTACGTTACTCATAGATTCAAAGCACGTTACTCAGGTTAGAAATAAGTTTTGGGTACGCTAAGCATTACCTCGACGTGTTTCGACTTATGAGTAACTTACAATAACGTGTGTCAACGATCGCATAACGTGCCTACAACTTATTCCCAGCGTATGCGGAACGTGTGAGCCATACGCCGGCATACGTCGTAAAATTTCAAGCATGCTAAAATTTGCGGACAACCGCAAAGTACAACGATTAAAGCCAGCGTACTACGACGTATGGCAGTGTTTTTCAGCGTGCTCTTAATGTATACACAACTTACCCATAACGTATTCGACGTGTGCCAGCGTTTTTAGACAAATTTTTCATAAATCGGCATACGCTGGCTAAATCGTCAAGGTGTGACAGCCCCTTAAGTGCCAGAATAAAGGAAGGATTTGCTTTTATTTTGTTTCCCCTTGTCTGCATTTCAGTCTGTGTGTAGAGGTGCCTCAACTTTAGGATTTATTTACTTCATGTTATTATTATTATATTGATTAATTATTGTTCCTTGTAAATATTTCCATTGTCATTAAATTCCGCAGTTATTTCAAGTTGCTGTGGTGTCCGTGTATTTGTCGTGGCATTTGAGTATAAACCCCCTGTGCTGTGCTTCCCCGTGCCTCCGTCACTCCACCATTGCACCCCACCACTCTCGCACACGTTATCTCTGAGGATCAACTTGCTGAGGATCAACAAAAATTAGTTTGCTTTGATGCACGCTCGAGGCGATACCAGAACCCAAAAGGAAGAAGAACCACCTTTCTAACCCACTGTTTTGTTCGTTTCTCGGCTTTGCCCATTTCATATTATAAATAACCTGATGTATACACATGAAGCAATAACATGCGTACAGCGTATGTGCATATACAATACATTGTGATTATATACCTGGTATTATTCCAATTGCACAGGGCCATTGACTAACACCCAGGCCTAAGGCCCAAGGTATGCCGATCTGTGCTGCTTCATGCAATGGTGGTGCAAGATTTTATTGGGGTGGAGTCAGGCCAGCTGTCCAGCCAATGGGTGTAAAGCAGTGGGGTGGAATCAGGGCAGCTGAACACTGACCCATGTATAATGTGATATTTTCTAAGTCAAAAAATGGCATAACTGAAAAATTGATGAAACGCCCTAAAACTCGAACTTGTTCTGTAACGTATCATAATAAAGTCATGCACCAAGTTTGTTGAATTATGCTAAATTGTATGGAAAAAAAAGTCTGAAAAAAAATCACAGATGGGACAGATGGATAGACGGAGAGCAAACCTTCAGTCCCCTCCGGTGAAAGCAGTAGGGGACCAATAAAAATATGTATAAAAAATACAGCAGGCTACCTTTTGCTGTCGAATGGTCAGATGTAATGGAGGAATATTTTTGTATGACTTGAAAAGCAAGGTTAGTAAGAACTCTAAAACTCACTCTCACTATGTCTCTCCGATAGGACTGTTTAGAAACCCCCCCCCCCATCCACTTTCTCAAAAATCCTCTTGAAGTCCTTTCATTCAAGCTTCTGGGTCTCACTATGCGCCATAATATTTCCTGGGAAAGCCACATTTCCAACCTGGCCTTCAACGCCATTCCCATATTCCATCAAACAATCACAAAAACACAATCAAACCCACATCATAATATTAACCCACCAAGGCCAATTGTATCAAATTAATTTATACATCCCACCAAACAACCAAACACCCAAAAAATAATAAACAATCAACCCCAATACATAAAACAAACAACCAATCCCAAAAACTGGGAATCCTCCGTCGTCAAGTCCTTCCTTGGCCCCTCTGAGCTCCTGACCCACATATAAAGCTTTCGTCTTGCAGCCTGATGGAGTACTGCTCTCCCCCCTGGGCTGGTGCTCCTGCCTCTCACCTTTCGTGGCTTAACACTGTGGAAACCAAGGCATTTAGGATCATTGCTATATCCCACGGTGAGGCAGAGTCTTTGGGCCTCTCACACTCTCACCGCAAGTAGGTCGGTGGTCTTTCTGTCTTCGACGGTCTCCTCTCCAGTCTCGCCCCCCTTGCTCTGTCTGCGATCTGTCCTTAACCCCCCCCCCCCAACCCATATTTCTGCAGTGCACTCAAGGTCCGCCAGAAACACCCTTCGGGTAAAACTACCAAAATCACAAATCAATGCTCACCTTCACCCTTTCATTCCTCTTTCTTCCCACCTTTGAAATAAACTCCCACACACACTCTTCAATCCCATTCTTCCCTCCAGGCCTTCAAAACAGCTGTTTATCACCACCTCTTATCGTCCCCAATCCAAATCCTCGATCTTTTCTACCCCCGTTAATCCACCACAAACCCACCTCCTTCAAATTCCCTGCTTTCCTTCCTGAAAGTCCCTCTAATGCCCATCTTGTATACCCCATGTTCCCTGCCCATCCCTCTCTCTTCCACAGATCTCCTAATGTCTCTGTTCCCCACTTATTTGTCCTTCCCTCTCCCACCCCTCGTCTCATGCCCCCCTTGTTGTGTGTTGTGCGTTAGCTCTCATACGAGCCTCGACAATGTACACAAAAAATAACAATAAAAATAAAAATAAAAACTTCCCATGGCTCAGATTCTTCAATGCATTCATAGTTTTGCTCTTGGAAAACCATTTAAACATTGACATGAAGTTTGGGTTTAAACCCCTGTGAATTGTGAAGATAATGCTTCTTTTTTATTCTGTGCTCTAAAACTCATTGAAGATTTGGTACATGAATCCTTGTTGACAAGTTGAACAAGGACTTCAGAAGACATCAATGTACTTTGATAAATTACAAGAATATTGGTAAGCAACCGACAAATCAAGATTGTGTACGGAATCCAAGCATGAAAGGCGATGTGCTCAGATGTGAGCTCCAAACATGCCAACCTGAGCTGAGGGATGTGTACGAGTCCTATGAAGTTCCCAAGCAAGAAAAAGGGCATTTCTCACAATGGCTCACAGAAGAGCACAGGAAATAAAACATTTGGTAACATTCAGTCTTTGACAAAACTACAGAAAACTGGACAGTGAAGGAACACCGGAAGCTGTATATTACTGTGTTAACATCTTGCACCTAACTCCATGCCTCACAATTGACTTTTCTCAAAGATCAAGAAATTGTACCTCAATGCTATTTGGTCATTAAATTTTAAAAACTTTTATCAACCTATGGGCAAATATAAAATGCAATTCATTGAATAATCAAAAGGAATAAATTAATTATAGATACCTAAATCATGTTAGGGTTAGTTGTCACGTAATAAATGTCACACAGCTAATTGTGGACCAGAGAGAGTGGCTTCAGAAAAGAAAAAGGTAAAACAGAATTTAGGGTTTAAATTGCTCTTGTATTGCAGGTAGGTCAGTGGCTTCGTTTTATTTTATTATTTAACCACCTATCCTCTAGTCGAGTTTCTTCTGCTCCATCAGCAACGACAGGATGCATACGCATTGTTCTTGCAATACTCCCAAAATCCAGGTTGACTGTACACCTCAAAACTCTTGTTCCTCTTCACCCTCCCCCCCCCCCCACCCCAATCTGTATAGCTGCCTTTCTGAATCTGTTCAAAACCCACTCCCCTCCAGGGCTTCAAGGTACACCACAATTAAAATTAATGAATTGGTGCACCACTGCAAGCAGGTCTCATGTCATCTCCCATCCATATCCACAATATTTTCTACACTCATTAAGCCTTAGTTTTCCTTTCCTTCTTCTTCCGTCTTTCCTGGGAAAGCCACATTTCCAACCTGGCCTTCAACGCCATTCCCGACTGGGAATCCTCGATTCCCCCCCCCCCACCCTTACCTTGCTCATGTCAAACTGTGCCCCACGGTCAGTTTGTTGCCCTCTTCCCTTTTATAACCCTGCGCTTCCATGAGCCTGAATGTTACATATATTATAATTAATTAATGTTTTTGCTGCTTAATGGAAAGAGAAAACTGATTATGATAATATCTAGTTTATCTGTGTTTAAGAAACATCGTCAGTTTTACTTTAATGGAAGCTTGTCTCACAGAAAATGATCACATTTACACTTTTGAATACTGTACTTGATAACCAACAGGTTAAGGTGTACAGAAAGATGCCACTTGCCATTTAAACAAGACAAAATAAACACCAACAACAACAATAAGGCACATCCACATAAAAGGGGAAATTGGTGAGGCAACCAGCTAGTCACAAGAAAATTAGTGTTGATTAATGGAGTGCAAACTCAACCAAAACAACATCATTTAGAAAATCAGAGAATAGTAGATGCCAGAATTTTGCTTCATCAACCAAAAGGCAGCTTAAATGGTTGAGATTTTAAAAAAATTTAAAGGCCTACATAATGAAGCTACAAAGTGAACACCATGTCACCACTGTACCCTGGCTCACCCATAGCTTCACCTGACACAGTCTGCTTTGGTGGAAAGGTCATGCCACCCAGATTTGACGAAGCTCCCTGTGTCATGGTGGCTGCTGCTGCCAGGGTGGAAATTACCTGCAGCTGTTTGGTGGTCAAAGCTGGTCAGACAAATAAATTAAACAAAAAAGAAAGGGAAGGAAAAGCAAAAAATAGGTGTAGCAAAGATGGAAGGTTGGAAAATAGGAAAAAATAAATAAATCTTTTTAAGAGCTGATTTTTTTTTTCCTTGAGATGACAATTACACTCAATTACACACCCCCTTAAAACCAGTTCCAAAAAGAAATATTTCACCTTAAGATCGGCTTTCAACTCAATATTGACAAATTAAGAGGTTTGAAAAATAAAAACAAATGAGAACAGATGACATTAATATTATTATGCCTGAGGTCGGTTTGGAAAGAGAACAGGAATGCACATTTTGGAGGGAGGAGGAGGAGATTGGGACCATACTCTGTGCAGAGCATTGGTGCTGCCTAAGCAGTCTCCTTGGCTATTGGGCACAATCCTGGATGGGTCGCCACTCCGACACAGTATACCAGCATGCTGGCACTCATTTTGCCGACCTCGGAAGGATGACAGGCCGAGTTAACCCCACCGGTATTAATTCAACAGTGACCTCAGGATCCAAAGCCTGCCACCCAAACCATTAAGCAAACACCAGGAGGGGAGGGAAGGTGATTAATTATCAAAGACATAGACAATAAACTACAAAAGGAGAAGAGAAGAGAAAAGGGGAGGTGAACAGGGGCACTCTAATCTAGGATGTGGGGATAATAAATAATAGTAATCAGAAGAAGAAAAAAAATGATACACGGAGGCAATTCCATTTATTTTGTCAAAGTAAAATTAAGCTCATGGAGGAGCTGGGACATACAGTAATTGCATATTAAAAGGTAGGATGGGGGGATTGAGAGATAGGGTATGGGGGTGAGGGTGGGTGAAGCAGGGAATGTACTTTTACATGAATGACAAGGACAACAGACAAATAAACAGTATGTGATTTGAACCTAGTACCCCTGCCTTATGGGCTCAGTGAATGGATGGGAACGCCAAAGAAGCCAACCCAAATGATGCAGGTTGTTCCACGCAAGAACATGAAGGAGCATAAAAAATCCTTTCGGAGCACATAACATAGGTGTCTCAATGTTTAAGTTTGTGATTTATCGGGGAAAGGACAGGTGAGTGCAATATGGTACCATTTGAACAAAACACACCTGATCCTTGCTGATTGTTTGAGTTCGAGAGTGCTTGTTGCAGCAGCTGAAACAAAATCCACAGTGCAGTTTTGTTGATGGTCGAGCCAAAAATGCAATGTTAATTTGGCATTTCAAAAGCAGAAAAATCAAATCAAGACAAAAGAAACAAAACCTTATTGAAACTAGAGAGTTCATAGAAAATGTAACCCAGTACAGTTTTCAAGTATACATTTCAATTTTAACAAAATAATGATTATAAAGATCGTAAAAATTCTGGAAGTTTAGTGCTGTTGAAGCAGTCATATACAGTGCTTTCAGAAAATATTCACCCCCCCCCCACTGACTTTTGTCATCTTTTGTTGTGTTAAAGCCTGAATTTAAAATTGATTAAACTTCAATTTTTTGGCAGCGATCTACACAAAATACCCCTTAAAAGAGTGAATATGTGTTTTTAGAAATTTTTACAAATTAAAAATGAAAAGTTTAAATGTCTTACATCAATAAGTATTCAACCCTTTTGCTCTGGACACTCCAAATTGAGCTCAGGTGCATCCAATTTATTTTGCTCATCCTCAAGAACTCTCTACAACCTGATTGGAGTGCACCTGTGGCCAATTAAATTGAATGGACATGATTTAGAAACAAACACACCGATATAAGGTCCCACAGTTGACAAGTGTTAAAGCAGAAGAAACTGTCCGGATAATTTTTCATTATGAAGCCCTTGAAACTGCCCGGAGAACTCAGAGATAAAATTGTAAGGGAGCATAGATCTGAGGAAGGGTGTAAAACAATTTCTGGAGTCGTGAAAGTTCCCATGAGCACAGTGAGCTCCAGCATTAGGAAATGGAAAGAATATGGAACTACCCAGACTCTTCTGAGAGCTGGCTGTCCAACCAAACTGAGCAACTGGGCAAGAAGGACCTTGGTCAGGGAGGTGACCAAGAACCCAATGACTAGTCTGACAGAATGACAGAGTTTCTTGACTGAGATTGGAGAACCTGCCGGAAGACAATAGTCTCTGGAGAACTTCACAAATCTAGGCTTTATGGGAGAGTGGCCAGACGGAAGCCACTCCTGAGAAAAAGACAAATGCAGCACGTCTGGAGTTTGGAAAAAGGCAAGTGAAAGACGATCAGAGCATGAGGCAAAATATCCTGTGGTCTGAGACGACGAAAATTGAACTCTTTGGCTTGAATGCAAAGCAATACTTTGGGTGGAAACTGAGCACATCTCATCACCAATCTAACACCATCCCTACCCTGAAGCATGGTGGTGGCAGCATCATGTTATGGGGATGCTTTTCAGCAGCAGGGACTGGGATGCTTATTGGGAAAGAGGGAACAATGAATGGAGTCAAATACAGGCAATGAATGGAGAACCTGCTTCAGAGTGCAAAAGACCTTCGACTGAAGTGAAGATTTGCATTCCAACAGGACAATGAACCCCAAGCATACAGCCAAAGCAACACTGGAATGGCTCCAGAACAAGAACGTGAAAGTCATCGAGTGGCCAGCCAAAGCCCAGGCTTTCATTCCATTGAGAATCTGTGGAAAGACTTGAAGATTTTTGTCACCGACGCTCCCCATCCAACTTGACAGAGCTTGAGCAAATCTGAAAGGAAGAATGCGAAAAAAAATCCCCAAATCCAGATGTGCGAAGCTGATACAGAGACATACCCAGAGATACAGAGATGAAGAGACATACAGAGACATAAGAAGACTCGAAGCTGTAATCGCTGTCGAAGGCACTTCTTCAGATTATTGACTCAGGGGGTCGAACATTCACTGACACAAGACAATTCAGCTTTTATTTTTGTTTAATTTATAAAAATTTCTAAAAACATGTTTTCACTTTGTCATTATGGGGTATTTTGTGTAGATCGGTGACAAAAATTTTTTATATTTAATCCATTTTAAATTCAGCCTGTAACACAACAAAATGTGAAAAAGTCAAGGAGTGTGAATACTTTCTGAAGGCACTGTACATCACCTTTATACATCACCATATTTAACATGTCCAACTACTGCTAAACAGAAGGGTATTGGAAGTGACAAGAAGACAATTTGTGTTCTTCAGTGTTCAAGCATTTCATTCAATTTAAATAAAGATTGCTAAAGTCAGATAAATTCATTCATTCCAGGTATAACTGGCATTTTACGCAGTGTCCATGCAACCACCTTATCTAATAGGAACACGCTAATTAGTTATTTGTGCTTGTTGTACATGTATGTCCTTTATGACGTCCTTAAAAACAGCAAGTTTCCTGCTTGGAATGATTTTAAATTTTGTTTGACTGCCAGACAAACAGGCAGAGTAAAAAATATTAGAAAAAATAATAATAATAATAAATAAAAAGAAAAGAGAAAAGCAACATCATTAAGATGATGTGGCTGGTAACCAGAGTGCTCTGGGAAGTGATATGAACTTCCAACAATCTCAGCGGCTGTGTTTGTGTGAAAGTCAAGTCTGGTGTTGTCTCATCAATCTGACTACATGTATGCATGATTTATGGATGCTCCTCCATGAGCCTTCAAGCGTGTAAAAAATCAAAAAAAAAATCCGCAAAATGCCAACTAGAACAAATAAAACAAAGTTTGATATTGTGGTGGCAATGCTTCAAATGAGACAAAACACTTGGGAACAAAATATATTTGTATAAACTTCAAATTAAACAATAAAACATTTTCACTCAGACATTTTTGGGCAGTTAGTGATCACTGCATGACAATAATACAAGTATATTGACGCACATGCTCAATAAAAAATAATTACGAGGGTGTGTTAAAAAGTAATGCCTCCTGTTCTGTTTCTCAAAAACAGGTGAAGATATTCGAATGAAAGAGAGTGCAGTCTGCACATTAGTTCTTCCCACCACTGGGTGCAAAGTTTCATGATTCTGACACTAGATGTCTCAGTGCTACGTTAATCAAGATGGCAGATGGCAGATGGCAGCATGACGTCGTCAGTGCTATGTTGGTATGAAGCGAATGCTGGAGATGAGAGTTGGGATGAGATGACTGGAGATGAGAGTTGGTGCAACATTACGATTCTGAACGTAAGAGACGGTCAATGGAGCATGGCCACAAATGATCACCAGCCCTGACTTGGCTCCGTCAGATTTTCATCTCTTCTTCAAACTAAAGGAAAAGCTTCATGGAAAACACTTCATTTAACGACGAGGTCAAGGCAGCTGTGAAGCACTGGTTAAGTCAGCAGGATTCACAGCTCTATCAGGATGGCATCATAAAACAACGCAAACATTGGTAGAAATGCGTGGACTGCAGTGGTGATCATGTTGATAAATATATATGCACCATGGTAGAATAAAGATGTCTTTCTTTCATTTAAATATCTTTATCTGTTTTGGAGAAAAATAATACAAGCCATTAATTTTCAACACACCCTCAAACATGTAAAATTGTAAAGAATAAATATTCCACTGATATAAAACAGAGTATTTATCTGTCCCCCTTCATAAGAATGATTTGAGAAGGGTTTTAAAGGCCAATATTTTAACATGATTATTTATGCACAACGGTCTATTTTTCAGGATTTAAAAATAAAAAAAATTTTAAAACCTCAAAAGATATTTTTTATATTGGAGTAATTACGTCTCTTCTATTGCAAATGTAGACGGTTCCTTGCAAACTGAGCCATAAGGGTGGTGTACCTACCAGAAGCCATAACCGAGCCTTCAAAAATAACAATAAATACAACGCACAGGGAGATGAAATTCGCTGCACATGTGTAACGCACGTAGAGTAAAACGAGTATTCATTTACGTCCGTAGGAAGTCTAATAAATAAAGAAGATACAAGCACACCTGACACTCTGCCGAGGAGTCAGACTTTGGCACGCTCACGAGGCTGTAGCGTGGAAATGAAACGTCCCAGAAGATAAAGAAAACAGGGTCACATTTGTACACATAGTGTTATAAAATAATATTGGCACAGTTACACTTTTTTCAAATAACTCACAAAATGGCTTGGTAACATCCTGATTTCATGATGCCGTGCACACATTCAAGGCACCCAGTGCCAGAGACAGCACAGCAACCCCAAAAAATCACTGAACCTGCTCCATGTTTGACTGTAGGGAAGGTGTTCTTTTCTTTGAAGGCTTCATTTTGTTTTCTGTAAACATAGAGATGATGTGCTTTACCCAAAAGCTCTAATTTGGTCTCATCTTTCCACAGGACATTCTCCCAGAAGGAGGTGGCTTGTTCAGGTGTGTTTTGGCAAACTCCAGTCGGACTTTCTTTTGTCTCTCTCTGTCTCTTTCTGTCTCTCACACAGCAGTGTGGTCCTCCTGGTTCTCCTACCACACAACCCCCTTTTATTGAGTCGGTGACAGATGGTGCGAGTTGAAACTGTCGTGCCTTGTATCTGAAGGTCAGCTTGAATATGTTTGGCAGTTGATCGAGGTGCTTTGTCCACCATTCGAACAATCCTTCGCTGCAATCTTCGATCAAGTTTTCTCTTGCTGCCACGTCCAGGGAGGTTGGCTGCAGTGCCATGGGCCTTAAACTTCCTGATAACATTGCATACAGTCGACACAGGAACATCAAAGTCTCTGGAGATGGACTTGTGACCTTGAAATTGTCCATGCTTGGCTACAATCTTGTGTCTGACCTCTTCAGACAATTCTCGAGTTTTTTCTTTCTTTTCTCCAAGCTCATTGCAGTACACACAGTGACACAAAACAGCAGAACGACTCCTTTTTGTTTATTCAAACTGGTTAAATGAGTGATTTTTATATTGCAGGCACCTACAACTCACCACAGGAGAGTTCAATTCCAAAGTAAAGGAGAATCACCTGCTTGAAATCGAATTATTTCTTACAACTTCTAAAAGGTGCAATAATATTGCCAGAGCCATTTTATGATTTCTGTGTGGAATAAGCCAAGATTTAGTAATTTTTTTCAGCTTTTTTTGTTTTGTTCCCCTGCAAACTTCCACTGGAGTTGGGAGAAGGCACCCTTCAAATCTGGGAGAACTGGAGCAGTTTGCACAAGAAGAGTGGGCCAAACTGCCAGTAGAGAGGTGTGGGAAGCTCAATCATGGCCATAGGAAGTGCTTGACTGCAGTTATTTTGTCCAAAGTCTGGGCCACCAAATATTAAATCAAGGATGTCAATAATTTTTTCCATGCCATTTCTTTTTATTTTCTGATTTAAAAGGATACATCAAGTTCTGAATCAAAAACAAAGGTTCTGTAACATTAAGTGAAATGAAGAATTGTGGAGACAAAATAGTTTCGTCAATTTCAACTTATTTTTGGAGAAAATTGTAAGTTCTTTGAAAAAAGTGCAAGGGTGCCAATATTTTTGGCCACGACAGTATCTTCCACAGTTTCCTTGAATATTTTGAATGAAATAATTGCAACCCATCATTTTCGACGGGCCTTTATACGAGTCCTTACCACAATTCAAGGACCGGTGTGCGTTTGTCACACTACTTCTCCGACAGTAATGGGCCATTTACATCCAGACTTGCTACAGGCGATCAGCATGACCCCAATTAGTATAAAGGGGTGTTTTTATCTTTGCTGTTGGTCTTGGAGGGGTGGGGAGGGGGGGCACAAATTCTCTATGTGCATCGTGTCGTGCCACTCTAAGTGGGAAAGGGTATTACAAGTCTCCACCCTTTACAGTACAGCATTCCATTACAAGTCCCCACCCTTTACAGTACAGCATTCCTGTTTCCACATTTTCCAGTGCTTTTTTCTTTATATTACAAGCAGTGGGTATGTTTTTGCTTCTTGCAAGTAAACCAGGTTATTTATTTTATTTTATTATATTGAGGCAGTGATTGAGGCAGCTATCAGCTGCCTATACACCACCCAAATAAAGGTAGAACGTGTTGCATGGTTGGAACAAGATTGCCCGTTGGGCAGGTACTCTGCTCGTAGCAATAATGGGGCTGGAAGGATAGCTTGCACACTTCCACAAGTTTGAACACTCGCCTCTGAATTACCTAACCTGTGCTTCAATCTCAACCCAGCTATAAACTGTCATCCTAGTGTTTCACATGCAGGGCGAGGGATTAATGTGCACACCATCCATTAGATGCCGGTAAGCTGGATGATAAGTCTGCCAGCACTGGTCATTGATGGGCATTAAATATCCCACTGTGTGTCTCATCAAGAGTAGGCGAGTTACCACCTGCATCCTGAACCAATTACAAATTCCTCCCATTTCAGTCATATGCTGGGTCTTTGCAGTCGGTTCATGAAAGACTTAAGCCAAAAACATTGCCAGCCGAACCCATAAAAGGGTGGGATTGATCTGGAGCATTAAAGTACTAAGATTAGCCACAACAGTCACTAGAATCACAGGCATTCACAAGTAAATGCAATACTCCACAAACACACCCAATCCACTGACAATGGTAAAATCAGAAGACATGGGACCAATGTTTACTTGTCTTCTTTTGAAAGGGTTGTGGCAAGGAAATTTGTGCTATGTATCATCTGGATTGGTTAAAAATAATACTTGGAAAATAAAAAATATAAAATATAAAACAAAGAGAGGGATGGCGTACCAAAAACCTGACTTTTGCAACCAATTTTGGCCAATAATCCCTGCAATATTGAAGGCGACACGAATAATGTCGACCTGCTTTAATCTGCAGAGGATGTGGCCTGGATTGGTTCTTTTTTTTTTAATTTATTTTATTTTTTTAAACCAATTCCTGCCTGCATTTTTTATTTTTATACCTTGTCGAGGCTCGTATGAGAGCGAACACACAACGCACAGCAAGGGGGCATGAGACAGAGGGGGTGGAGTGGGAAGGACAAAACAGTGGGGAACAGAGGTATTAGGAGTTCTGTGGAAGGGAGAGGGATGGGGCGGGGAACATGAGGACATTACAAGATGGACATACAGGGACTTTCAGGAAGGAAAGCAGGGAATTCAAGGAGGTGGGCTTTGGTAGATTATCGGGGGTAAAAAAAGATCGAGGATTTGGATGGGGGATGACAAGAGGTGGTGGTGAACAGCTGTTTTGAAGGCCTGGAGGGAAGAATGGGATTGAATAGAGTGAGGAGTGAGGGAGTTTATTCCAAAGGCGGGAAAAAGAGAATGAAAGAGTGAAGGTGAGCAGTGATCGTGATTTTGGTAGTTTTACCAGAAGGGGTTTTTGGTGGACCTTGAGTGCCCTGTGGAAATGTGGTGGGACAAATCGCAGAGAGAGTGGGGGGGGGGGGGGCGAGGCTGGAGAGGAGACGGTAGAAGACAGAAAGACCACCGACCAGCCTGCGGTGAGAGTGAGAGGACCAAAGACTCAGCCGCATCGCGGGAGATACCAATGATCCGAAATGCCTTGGTTTCCACAGCGTGAAGCCGAGAAAGGTGAGAGGCAGGAGCACCAGCCCAGAGGGGGAGGCAGTACTCCATCAGGTTGCGGATAAAAGCTTTGTAAGTGGTCAGGAGCTCAGGTGGGCCGAGGAAGTACTTTGCACAACGGAGAATTCCCAGTCGGCGACTGGCTTTGGAGGCGAGGTTTGAAATGTGGCTTTCCCAGGAAAGGTCATGGCAGATAGTGAGACAGAAGCTTGAAAGAAAGGACTGCTTCCAGAGGATTGTTGAGAAAGTGGATTGGGGGGGTTATAAACGGTCCTTTCGGAGAGAATTAGTGTGAGTGAGTTTGTTGATTTTTACCCAGATCTGCAGTGAGCGAAGAAGCTGCTGCATGCCGGTCTGAGGGATGACAGATGGTACGGCAGAGGGTGGAGTCATCAGCAAAGAGATAGAGGATTTTCCAGAGAGTCGGAGAGATCAAAGATGAAAACCAGAAAAAGAACAGGGCCCAAAACGCTACCTTGAGGAACTCCAGCCTGGACAGGAAGAGGGGATGAAAGAACTCCATTTAGGGCCACACGTTGACTGCAACAGGAGAGGAAGTCTGCGAGCCATGAGTGGAGATGCTCTGGATTCCATAGGAAGAGAGTTTGGTGAGCAGGGCAGGGTGCCAAACCGTGTCAAAAGCACGCGATATTCTAGGATATGGCTCTATTTCATGTCCGGCATTGAGGACCTCCATCCATTGTTGGGAGAGCAGAAGCAGCATATCCAGGGTAGAGTGACCTGGTCTGAAACCAAATTGATGATCGGAAATCAAGCCATTGGAGAAGAGGAAGGATTTAATGTCTGAAGCGATGATGGATTCCATAACCTTGCTGATGATTGGCAAAAGGCTGATTGGTCTGTAGTTGCAGGGATCTGGTTTTGTACCTTTTTATGCAGGGCAGTAATGTTTGCTGATTTCCAAGCAGATGGCAGATGACCTTGAGCAAATAGAGGGTGAATAGAACAGAGAGAGGGTGAGCAAGAGCAGAAGAGAGGTTTTTAGGACATGTGGGCTGATGCCGTCTGGACCGGTTGCAGAATCTGAGTTGAGGTTTGACAGCAAGCTCTCCACCTTGTCAGGAGAAAAGGACACAGAGTCCAGGGACAGTTGGGTGCGACTGGGTAAGGTGGGTAGAGAAAGCGATGGGTTTTGGACACAAAATTTAGCTGCAAACACCGAGTTTAGGCATTCAGCCTTTTCACGTGCGGTATTAGCAGTGCGGCCATTTGAGGTAAGGGAGGGGATGGAGGGGACCAAACACCAGAAACAGATTTGATTAGATGCCACCAGGATTTTGAGGAGGAGAGAGGTTTGAAAGTCGGACTTGAGCTTAGAAAGATGTTGTTTTCTGGCTCTCCTGAGGGTAGATACACGCTTGTTCCGAGCTTTATGGAAGGAACTGAGATTACCTCAGGTGGGTTTGCTTTCCATGAGGCAAAGGCAAGTTGTTTCAGAACAACTGCCTTGCCACAAGCTTCAGTGAACCAAGGGTGGGAGGAAGGTAGGACAACTGAAGCGAGAGGGATAAATCTGTGCATGAGGGAGAGCAAGTTTCTTTGAAAGAATTCCGAAGATGAGTTGATGTTGGAGAAAGTAGCGATAGGAGACCAGTCTATAAGTTTGATAGCTGCTTGGAGACCCTGCCAGTCGGCTTGAGTGAAACGCCAGACTCGACGGCGGTGAGGTGGTTCTCTGATAATAGCCAGAGAGATGTCCACTTTGACAAGGATGTGGTCAGAAGAACCGATTGGAGCAGAGGAAGAGCAGCAGATATTGTCAGGGAAAATTGTCAAAATCAGATCCAGAAGAGATTGAGTACCATTGGTTGAGATCCGGGTCAGGAAGAAGACCGATTTGATCAGTCCCAATGAGGTGCAGAAAGGTTTTGCTGAAGTGCCATGACAGGTGAGAGAGGTACCCACACCTAGCCAACTGGCATGACGACAATTGAAGTCGCCACATATGAGAGAGAGAGTTGGATGAGAGATAGAAGTTGGTCCATGTTTTCGGATAGTGAGGTGTAGATGGAGTCATCACTGTTTGGTGGGCGGTACAGTA
Organism: Eptatretus atami; assembly: GCA_035128595.1. NCBI lineage: Eukaryota > Metazoa > Chordata > Myxini > Myxiniformes > Myxinidae > Eptatretus > Eptatretus atami. The sequence goes on from CM068963.1 coordinate 51,345,203, forward strand.
CCATATAAACATGAGGTGAGAGTGGAGGGGAAGCCGTAGCCAGAGGTATTCCTGGGGGTGTGGGGAGTGAGGGCAGTGCAAGGAGAGTGAGGAATAGAGTCTTGATGGAGAGCAACTCCTCCACCAGGACGAGGCTCAGGTCTGTCATACCGGAGGAGGGAGTAACCGGGAGAGATACTTGGGAGTCAGACACGTCTTGGGAAGGAAAGTTTCTGTAAGGCAGATTATGTCTGGTTTGTCAGTGGAAACCTGTATGGAAAGATCTGAAAGGTTTGAGCGAAGGCCCCAGATATGAGGTCCACACTATTAATGAAAGAGGAGGGGAGGAGGCCTCAAGCTGTTAGGGAAATTTGTCAAAATCAGATCCAGAAGAGGTGGAGTACCATTGGTTGAGATCTGGGTCGGGGAGAAGACCGATTGAGTCAGTCCCAATGAGTCGCAAAAAGCTTTTGCTGAAGTAGATGACAGGTGAGAGAGGTACCCACACCTACTCTAACAGGCTTTGATTGCAGGGGGTGGGAGGGGGAGGTAGGACAAGGACGAGGGGGAGGTAAGGAGGGTTGTTGAAGGAGTGTGGGGGATTGCAGAATAGCTGGGGAGGGGGCCGGATGAGGAGGAGAAAAGACTCTGTGGTGCTGGGGAGAGGGTGGACGAGAGGGGGCAGAAGGCGGTTGAGGATTTGAGGAGGTGGAGTGAAGAGATGGAGGTGACAAGGCAGTGGAGAGAGGAGCTTTGTGGATGAGAGGGGGGCAACTTTGAGAAGGTGAGTGAGGGGGGTGAATGGTGGGAGAATGGTGGGAGAATGGTGAGTGGGGAGAGTTGAGGGAGAAAGGTGAGGGGGAGTTTTTGAGAGAGGTGAGAGGGAGGCTTGGAGGGAGAAGAGTGTGATGGTTGCTTTGAGAGGGAGGGGTGAGAGGGGTGAGTTGGCACTGAAATTGGAAAAAAGAATGGTTGATGGAAAGCAAACATTCATAGCAAACTGGGGTTTTTTTAAGTTTTAGGTTAGAGATGCGATTAAACACATATCTTGATGGATGCAATAAAGGCGAATTCAGAGAATGGAGGGAAGAAACGCTGTCACAGTTGGACTTTTCAGGCAAGGTATGAAGGAAAGGTCAAATTGGGAGCAGTCTGTTGAAATAGAAGAAGAGTAGTGCATTATGATACAGTAAAGAGTACCACACGTGTGAAAGAGGAAGATGAAGCATTATAAGAGATCGTTTTATTAGTATTATTATTATTGTTTGAGAGAGTTTTCATCAGATTAGGTCATGGAAGTGTTGTAGAAAAAATCGTGAGGTGAATGGTGAAATAGGATCGGTAAACGCAGGGGGTGTAAAAGATCACGTGGTTACGGAGAAGAATTGGCTATGGGAGGTGTATCGTCAAAAGTGAAATTATTTATTTTATAATAAGGATTGCGTAACATTTGGAAAAGGAAGGTTGAAGTAAAATCGTGGAAGTGAGTGGTGAATTGAACGGTAAAGCAGTGTGAAGCTGCTGGGTCGATGAAAAGTACCAGGAAGAGTGGAGAGGGACACGTGGTTACAGGAGGTGTGGAGATCGAAAGGATACAAGGAAGATTATTATTTTTTGATGTATTTTTGAAGAACAGGTAAGATTCGGGAATGTAAGGTTGTAGGAAGAAATCGTGAAGGTAATTGCGAGAGAGGGTCAGCTCAGTCGAATAAAGATGGTGTGCCGGCAGGAGGAAGAAGAAGAAGAGGAAGAAGAAAGATCGAGACTCGTGAGTGTGCAAGCGAAAGTATTTTTTTGGGGGGGATTTAAGACAAGAAATAGAGTGTTTAGTTGGGAGGGATGGGGACGTTGGGAAAGTGGGGAAGGTAGAAATTGAAGGTAATGGGGAGAAAATACAAATAAACATGATCGTACACTGAGGGGAGGGATGGGTAGCCTCAAGCACCCGGTAAGACAAGTTCGACGAACCCACAAAAATGCACGATTTTTTTTCACAAAATAGTTGAAATTCAGAGAAAGGGCAGGCCAAAAATCCCAAAAGCCCAATGTAAAAATTCCAAAACAGACTATAATCCAAAATTGGTCAATGCGCACATACAGCAGCTATTTGAAAGCATCTTTCGGCCAACTTTCATCTCTACCGACTCGTACACAAGGGAACAGCAACACAAAATGTGATTTCAAAGCTTCATATGTGACTCCATAAAATGTGAATGAGAGACATGCCTCCTTAAAATCTGAAGTGGATAAAAAATGAAATAAATAAAAATAAAAATAATAAACCTGGGTGCATTGGACCAATGCATCTCTGTGCCAAATTTGAAGCAATTTGGCTCAGAATTGAAAGAATGATGTATGATTGTAATTGGGAAGGAAGGAAGAAAGAATAAATAAATACGAAGAACAAGACATCACCCATCCTCTTGTGAAGAGACAATAATTAAAATGATTAAATTAAAAAAAAATTTAAACCTCTGAATGGCTGGTGCACCACTTCTCAGTTTGTGGCACAGAGGTGAAAACTCTGCAAACCCAATCTAACAATATTCAGCAGAGTGAAAAAGCAATGCAAGAGATAGATTGATGGGTGTGGCAAGGTGTGAAAACGTGTGCACGCATACTGACCGATAGGTATTGCTGCCCAAGTGATTGCAGGCTTGAAAGCCCACTTGGATCAGCGAAGTTCGAACCGAAGCCTAAGCTGGCAAGACAACTTGCCGCTGCCGAACCAGGGTTCGATTGTTGCAGCCCTGCCAGACTGTTCTGGAAGCGCTTCTGCTGGAAGCGCTTCAGCTCTCTCTCTTTGGCTGTGTCCGCAAACTTTACAACCAAGGGTCCAGAACAATTCTGCAGAGCAAGATGGCACAATATGCATTTGGGCAATAGGAATCAATCCGAAAGCTTCTCTACCACACGTTGCAGCAAAGCCTCACCTCCATAGTCTTTGATCTGTGCATCACTTTGATAGCTTTGTGCGCAGAAGTCTTGTTGCTAAATGTCAGAAATGCACATGCTGCAAGTACACAATACACTCAGTAATTAGCATGGAGGGAAAAGGAAGGGGGGATAGCAATCACACCATGATACCACACTCAGAGCAAACAAATAATAAAAATAATTAAAAAATATTTATATTTTAAAAAAAAAACAACAACAAAAACTTCAATATGAAAACAATTATTACTGCACTGGTCCCAACTTCATAACCGTGTCATGTTCTGTACCTTTGCTTTCGCCATCAGGTCCTCTTAGTATTTTGCAGTCCTCAATAACACCAAAGGACACGAACAAGGCTCGAACGTCGTCGTCATTCATGTCCTTTGACAACATCCCGACAAACAGCTTTCGCTCTCTCCACTGTGGAAATTTGAAAGAAAAATCCCCACATTATGAATGCCCATTTTGCCATCGAGAGCATGGCCCTTGGAAAAAGCATTTCTTCGTACAATTACAAAAATTATATATATATATATATATATATATATATATAATATATATATATAATATGTATACCCCATGGAGGACTGATACAGTAGACGCCGCTTTATAAATCCACGGTTATAAAATCCAGCCGCTTATTGTGACCAAAATGAGTTGGAACGGAATTTTACATAGAGAATCCGCCGGATAATAAATCCACCCGCCGTTTAATAAATCCACCTGCTTGGCACGTGCGCGGTCTCAACCTAAGCTTGATGTAGTATGCGCTGCTGTGGGGGTGTGTTTAACTATCGGAGAACTGGAAAATCCTAACGCGCAGTGTCACAGTGGAAATCCCATTGACTACAACCTTGTGCAATGATTTCCAGCTCACTCCAAGCTTTCACTTTTCGGTCGTCACAGCGGGTGAAGCGTGTATGCGGTTATAGCTTGCGCCGGTTGGTTGAATTCTATCTCTCAGCATTTTTGTACTTTAAGAGTCACGAGTTGGCCGTGTGATTAGAGTCAAGATGCGACCAGAGCAAAAAGAGGAAGGATCATCCATGGAGGAGAAGGTGGCCTTATTAGACCGTTTCAATGCAATGGCGAAAACAAGTCAGCGCGAGGCTGCAATCGCGTTGGAAATTTCTCGTGGCCAGCTCCAGAATCTTATCAAGAACGAAGGCACCATCAGAGCAGAGGTTCAAGAGCTAGGCGGTGTGAAGCGGAAGCGGGTGGGGAAAGACGAGGAAGTGGAGAAAGCCCTGCTTGAATGGTGGGAATTTTCGAATCGGAGGAATATGCCAGTGAATGCCCGATCTTATGTCAGAAAGTGGAAGTCCTTGCGCAAAAAGCTGGTCATCACGACTTTAGGGCCACTGAGGTTGTTTTCTCGGTGAAGAAACGGAATGGAATTGTCTTCACTGTTTTGAAGGGAGAAGCGGCTGAGGCGGATGTGGCTGCAGCAAATGAGTTCCGTCGAAATCAGCGGGAGAGATTCTTCAGTCATTTGACAAGTGGGACATCCTCAACGCCGATGAGACAGGAATCTACTTCCACGCTCTACCAGACTCGACGTACATTGCCAAGAAGACAAGAAAGGCAAAAAAGGATTCAAAACGGCAAAAGACCGAGTGACATTGATGGTCTGCTGCAACATGGACGGTGGAAAGGAAGATCTTCTTCTGATTGGCAAACCAAAGAAGCCGCGTTGCTTCAAAAATCTTCAACAACTGCCCCTGACCTACGACTTCTCTTCCAATGCGTGGATGACAAGTAGAATCTGGGAGTGCTGGCTTCGCGTATTGGATCTCAAGTTCCATCGTCAAAAACGAAGGTACTTATGCTTGTTGACAATTGTTCGGCACACACTGAAGTCGATGGACTGAAGAGCATCACCGTCAATTTCCCTCCCGCCGAACACAACATCGGTGCTCCAACCATGTGACATGGGAATAATTAGGACGCTGACTGCCTACTTTCGACACTAGCTTCGCCAGAACATCATTGATACTATCGATGATAGCAAAGGTAACGCTGTTGGACACGATGAATATGCTCGATGTTGCGTGGGAAAAAGTTACGGCAGAAACGATTCGGAACTGTTGGCGAAAGGGAGGATTTGTGGAGAACCAGACCCAATGCCAGAAATGGAGCCACTGCCCTCGCCACCACCCGGGCTCACAGCCGAAGTGTTTGATCAATGGATCACCATCGGCGACGACATTGAGACAACAGGCGAAATTACGGAAGAGGAAATGACCGACCAGCTAGTCGGTCAGATTCTCGAAGCCACCAAGCCCATAGCTGAAGAAGTGGAAGAAGAAAGCGACGACGAACCCGAGCCAAAAAAGAGAGAGATAATAATACACGCACAGGGAGATGAAATTGTGGCACATGTGTAACGCACGAGAGTAAAACGAGCTATCCATTTACGTCCAGAAGTCAATAAATAAAGAAGATAGCAAGCACACCTGACACCTGCCGAGGAGTCAGACTTTGCACGCTCACGAGCTGTAGCGTGGAATGAAACGTCCCAGAAATAAGAGAAACAGGGTCACATCTTGTACACATAGGTTATAAAATATATTGGCACAGTTACACTTTTTTCAAATAACTCACAAAATGGCTTGGTAACATCCTGATTTCATGAGCCGTGCACACATCAAGGCACCCATGCCAGAGACAGCACAGGCAACCCCCAAAAATCACTGAACCTGCTCCATGTTTGACTGTAGGGAAGGTGTTCTTTTCTTTGAAGGCTTCATTTGTTTTCTGTAAACATAGAGATGATGTGCTTTACCCAAAAGCTCTAATTTGGTCTCATCTTTCCACAGACATTCTCCAGAAGAGGTGCTTGTTCAGGTTGTGTTTTGGCAAACTCCAGTCGACTTTCTTTGTCTCTCTCTGTCTCTTTCTGTCTCTCACACAGCAGTGTGGTCCTCCTGGTTCTCCTACCACACAACCCCCTTTTATTGAGTCGGTGACAGATGGTGCGAGTTGAAACTGTCGTGCCTTGTATCTGAAGGTCAGCTTGAATATGTTTGGCAGTTGATCGAGGTGCTTTGTCCACCATTCGAACAATCCTTCGCTGCAATCTTCGATCAAGTTTCCTCTTGCTGCCACGTCCAGGGAGGTTGGCTGCAGTGCCATGGGCCTTAAACTTCCTGATAACATTGCATACAGTCGACACAGGAACATCAAAGTCTCTGGAGATGGACTTGTGACCTTGAAATTGTCCATGCTTGGCTACAATCTTGTGTCTGACCTCTTCAGACAATTCTCGAGTTTTTTCTTTCTTTTCTCCAAGCTCATTGCAGTACACACAGTGACACAAAACAGCAGAACGACTCCTTTTTGTTTATTCAAACTGGTTAAATGAGTGATTTTTATATTGCAGGCACCTACAAACTCACCACAGGGAGTTCAATTCCAAAGTTAAAGAGAATCACCTGCTTGAAATCGAATATTTCTTACACTTCTAAAAAGTGCAATAATATTGCCAGAGCCATTTTATGATTTCTGTGTGGAATAAGCCAAGATTTAGTAATTTTTTTCAGCTTTTTTTGTTTTGTTCCCCTGCAAACTTCCACTGGAGTTGGGAGAAGGCACCCTTCAAATCTGGGAGAACTGGAGCAGTTTGCACAAGAAGAGTGGGCCAAACTGCCAGTAGAGAGGTGTGGGAGCTCAATCATGGCCATAGGAAGTGCTTGACTGCAGTTATTTTGTCCAAAGTCTGGGCCACCAAATATTAAATCAAGGATGTCAATAATTTTTTCCATGCCATTTCTTTTTTATTTTCTGATTTAAAAGGATACATCAAGTTCTGAATCAAAAACAAAGGTTCTGTAACATTAAGTGAAATGAAGAATTGTGGAGACAAAATAGTTTCGTCAATTTCAACTTATTTTTGGAGAAAATTGTAAGTTCTTTGAAAAAAGTGCAAGGGTGCCAATATTTTTGGCCACGACAATTATCTCACAGTTTCCTTGAATATTTTGAATGAAATAATTGCAACCCATCATTTTCGACGGGCCTTTATACGAGTCCTTACCACAATTCAAGGACCGGTGTGCGTTTGTCACACTACTTCTCCGACAGTAATGGCCATTTACATCCAGACTTGCTACAGGCGATCAGCATGACCCAATTAGTATAAAGGGGTGTTTTATCTTTGCTGTTGGTCTTGGAGGGGTGGGGAGGGGGGCACAAATTCTCTATGTGCATCGTGTCGTGCCACTCTAAGTGGGAAAGGGTATTACAAGTCTCCACCCTTTACAGTACAGCATTCCATTACAAGTCCCCACCCTTTACAGTACAGCATCCTGTTTCCACATTTTCCAGTGCTTTTTTCTTTATATACAAGCAGTGGGTATGTTTTTGCTTCTTGCAAGTAAACCAGGTTATTTATTTTATTTTATATTATTGAGGCAGTGATTGAGGCAGCTATCAGCTGCCTATACACCACCCAAATAAAGGTAGAACGTGTTGCATGGTTGGAACAAGATTGCCCGTTGGGCAGGTACTCTCTCGTAGCAATAATGGGCTGGAAGGATAGCTTGCACACTTCCACAAGTTGAACACTCGCCTCTGAATTACCTAACCTGTGCTTCAATCTCAACCAGCTATAAACTGTCATCCTAGTGTTTCACATGCAGGGGAGGTTAATGTGCACACCATCCATTAGATGCCGGTAAGCTGGATGATAAGTCTGCCAGCACTGGTCATTGATGGGCATTAAATATCCCACTGTGTGTCTCATCAAGAGTAGGCGAGTTACCACCTGCATCCTGAACCAATTACAAATTCTCCCATTTCAGTCATATGCTGGGTCTTTGCAGTCGTTCATGAAAGACTTAAGCCAAAAACATTGCCAGCCGAACCCATAAAAGGGTGGGATTGATCTGGAGCATTAAAGTACTAAGATTAGCCACAACAGTCACTAGAATCACAGGCATTCACAAGTAAATGCAATACTCCAACAAACACACCCAATCCACTGACAATGGTAAAATCAGAAGACAGGGACCAATGTTTACTTGTCTTCTTTTGAAAGGGTTGTGGCAAGGAAATTTGTGCTATGTATCATCTGGATTGGTTAAAAATAATACTTGGAAAATAAAAAATAAAAAATATAAAACAAAGAAGAGGATGGCGTACCAAAACCTGACTTTTGCAACCAATTTTGGCCAATAATCCCTGCAAATTGAAGGCGACACGAATAATGTCGACCTGCTTTAATCTGCAGAGGATGTGGCCTGGATTGGTTCTTTTTTTTTTAATTTATTTTATTTTTTTAAACCAATTCCTGCCTGCATTTTTTATTTTTTGTATACCTTGTCGAGGCTCGTATGGAGAGCGAACACAACAACGCACGCAAGGGGGGCATGAGACAAGAGGGGTGGGAGTGGGAAGGACAAAACAGTGGGAAAGAGGTATTAGGAGTTCTGTGGAGGGAGAGGGATGGGGCGGGGAACATGAGGACATTACAAGATGGACATTACAGGGACTTTCAGGAAGGAAAGCAGGGAATTCAAGGAGGTGGGCTTTGTAGATTATCGGGGGTAAAAAAAGATCGAGGATTTGGATGGGGGATGACAAGAGGTGGTGGTGAACAGCTGTTTTGAAGGCCTGGAGGGAAGAATGGATTGAATAGAGTGAGGAGTGAGGGAGTTTATTCCAAAGGCGGGAAAAAGAGGAATGAAAGAGTGAAGGTGAGCAGTGATTCGTGATTTTGGTAGTTTTACCAGAATGGGTTTTGGTGGACCTTGAGTGCCCTGTGGAAATGTGGTGGGACAAATCGCAGAGAGAGTGGGGGGGGGGGGGGCGAGGCTGGAGAGGAGACGGTAGAAGACAGAAAGACCACCGACCAGCCTGCGGTGAGAGTGAGAGGACCAAAGACTCAGCCGCATCGCGGGAGATACCAATGATCCGAAATGCCTTGGTTTCCACAGCGTGAAGCCGAGAAAGGTGAGAGGCAGGAGCACCAGCCCAGAGGGGAGAGCAGTACTCCATCAGGTTGCGGATAAAAGCTTTGTAAGTGGTCAGGAGCTCAGGTGGGCCGAGGAAGTACTTTGCACAACGGAGAATTCCCAGTCGGCGACTGGCTTTGGAGGCGAGGTTTGAAATGTGGCTTTCCCAGGAAAGGTCATGGCAGATAGTGAGACCAGAAGCTTGAAAGAAAGGACTGCTTCCAGAGGATTGTTGAGAAAGTGGATTGGGGGGGGGTTATAAACGGTCCTTTCGGAGAGATATATAGTGAGTGAGTTTGTGATTTTACCCAGATCTGCAGTGAGCGAAGAAGCTGCTGCATGCCGGTCTAGGGATGACAGATGGTACGGCAGAGGGTGGAGTCATCAGCAAAGAGATAGAGGATTTTCCAGAGAGTCGGAGAGATCAAAGATGAAAACCAGAAAAAGAACAGGGCCCAAAACGCTACCTTGAGGAACTCCAGCCTGGACAGGAGAGGGGATGAAAGAACTCCATTTAGGGCCACACGTTGATGCAACAGGAGAGGAAGTCTGCGAGCCATGAGTGGAGATGGCCTTGGATTCCATAGGAAGAGAGTTTGGGAGCAGGGCAGGGTGCCAAACCGTGTCAAAGCACGCGATATGTCTAGGGTATGGCTCTGATTTCATGTCCGGCATTGAGGACCTCCATCCATTGTTGGGAGAGCAGAAGCAGCATATCCAGGTAGAGTGACCTGGTCTGAAACCAAATTGATGATCGGAAATCAAGCCATTGGAGAAGAGGAAGGATTTAATGTCTGAAGCGATGATGGATTCCATAACCTTGCTGATGATTGGCAAAAGGCTATTGGTCTGTAGTTGCAGGATCTGGTTTGTACCTTTTTATGCAGGGTAATGTTTGCTGATTTCCAAGCAGATGGCAGATGACCTTGAGCAAATGAGAGGGTGAATAGAACAGAGAGAGGGTGAGCAAGAGCAGAAGAGCAGGTTTTTAGGACATGTGGGCTGATGCCGTCTGGACCGGTTGCAGAATCTGAGTTGAGGTTTGACAGCAAGCTCTCCACCTTGTCAGGAGAAAAGGACACAGAGTCCAGGGCAGTTGGGTGCGACTGGGTAAGGTGGGTAGAGAAAGCGATGGGTTTTGGACACAAGATTTAGCTGCAAACACCGAGTTTAGGCATTCAGCCTTTTCACGTGCGGTATTAGCAGTGCGGCCATTTGAGGTAAGGGAGGGGATGGAGGGGGACCAAACACCAGAAACAGATTTGATTAGATGCCACCAGGATTTGAGGAGGAGAGAGGTTTGAAAGTTCGGACTTGAGCTTAGAAAGATGTTGTTTTCTGGCTCTCCTGAGGGTAGATACACGCTTGTTCCGAGCTTTATGGAAGGAACTGAGATTACCTCAGTTGGGTTTGCTTTCCATGAGGCAAAGGCAAGTTGTTTCAGAACAACTGCCTTGCCACAAGCTTCAGTGAACCAAGGTGGGAGGAAGGGTAGGACAACTGAAGACGAGAGGGGATAAATCTGTGCATGAGGGAGAGCAAGTTTCTTTGAAAGAATTCCGAAGATGAGTTGATGTTGAGAAAGTAGCGATAGGAGACCAGTCTATAAGTTTGATAGCTGCTTGGAGACCCTGCAGTCGGCTTGAGTGAAACGCCAGACTCGACGGCGGTGAGGTGGTTCTCTGATAATAGCCAGAGAGATGTCCACTTTGACAAGGATGTGGTCAGAAGAACCGATTGGAGCAGAGGAAGAGCAGCAGATATTGTCAGGGAAATTTGTCAAAATCAGATCCAGAAGAGATTGAGTACCATTGGTTGAGATCCGGGTCAGGAAGAAGACCGATTGAGTCAGTCCCAATGAGGTGCAGAAAGGTTTTGCTGAAGTGCCATGACAGGTGAGAGAGGTACCCACACCTAGCCAACTGGCATGACGACAATTGAAGTCGCCACATATGAGGAAAGAGAGTTTGGATGAGAAGATAGAAGTTGGTCCATGTTTTCGGATAGTGAGGTGTAGATGGAGTCATCACTGTTTGGTGGACGGTACAGTACACATATAAACATGAGGTGAGAGTGGAGGGGAAGCCGTAGCCAGAGGTTTCCTGGGGTGTGGGGGAGTGAGGCAGTGCAAGGAGAGTGAGGAATAGAGTCTTTGATGGAGAGCAACTCCTCCACCAGGACGAGGCTCAGGTCTGTCATACCGGAGGAGGAGTAACCGGGGAGAGATACTTGGGAGTCAGACACGTCTTGGGGAAGGAAAGTTTCTGTAAGGCAGATTATGTCTGGTTTGTCAGTGGAAACCTGTATGGAAAGATCTGAAAGGTTTGAGCGAAGGCCCCAGATATTTGAGGTCCACACTATTAATGAAGAGGGAGGGGAGGAGGCCTCAAGCTGTTAGGAAATTTGTCAAAATCAGATCCAGAAGAGGTGGAGTACCATTGGTTGAGATCTGGGTCGGGAAGAAGACCGATTAGTCAGTCCCAAGCAATGATCGCAAAAAGCTTTTGCTGAAGTGGATGACAGGTGAGAGAGGTACCCACACCTACTCTAACAGGCTTTGATTGCAGGGGGTGGGGGGAGGGGAGGGTAGGACAAGGACGAGGGGGAGGTAAGGAGGGTTGTTGAAGGAGTGTGGGGGATTGCAGAATAGCTGGGAGGGGCCGGATGAGAGGAGAAAAGACTCTGTGGTGCTGGGGGAGAGGGTGGACGAGAGGGGGCAGAAGGCGGTTGAGGATTTGAGGAGGTGGAGTGAAGAGATGGAGGTGACAAGGCAGTGGAGAGAGGAGCTTTGTGGATGAGAGGGGGGCAACTTTGAGAAGGGTGAGTGAGGGGGGTGAATGGTGGAGAATGGTGGGAGAATGGTGAGTGGGGAGAGTTGAGGGAGAAAGTGAGGGGGAGTTTTTGAGAGAGGTGAGAGGGAGGCTTGGAGGGAGAAGAGTGTGATGGTTGCTTTGAGAGGGAGGGGTGAGAGGGGTGAGTTGGCACTGAAATTGGAAAAAAGAATGGTTGATGGAAAGCAAACATTCATAGCAAACTGGGTTTTTTTAAGTTTTAGGTTAGAGATGCGATTAAACACATATCTTGATGGATGCAATAAAGGCGAATTCAGAGAATGGAGGGAAGAAACGCTGTCACAGTTGGACTTTTCAGCAAGGTATGAAGGAAAGGTCAAATTGGGAGCAGTCTGTTGAAATAGAAGAAGAGTAGTGCATTATGATACAGTAAAGAGTACCACACGTGTGAAAGAGGAAGATGAAGCATTATAAGAGATCGTTTTTATTAGTATTATTATTATTGTTTGAGAGAGTTTTCATCAGATTAGGTCATGGAAGTGTTGTAGAAAAATCGTGAGGTGAATGGTGAAATAGGATCGGTAAACGCAGGGGGTGTAAAGATCACGTGGTTACGGGAGAAGCAATTGGCTATGGGAGGTGTATCGTCAAAAGTGAAATTATTTATTTTATATAAGGATTGCGTAACATTTGGAAAAGGGAAGGTTGAAGTAAAATCGTGGAAGTGAGTGGTGAATTTGGAACGTAAAGCAGTGTGAAGCTGCTGGGTCGATGAAAAGTACCAGGAAGAGTGGAGAGGGACACGTGGTTACAGGAGGTGTGGAGATCGAAAGGATACAAGGAAGATTATTATTTTTGATGTATTTTTGAAGAACAGGTAAGATTCGGGAATGTAAGGTTGTAGGAAGAAATCGTGAAGGTAATGGCGAGAGAGGGTCAGCTCAGTCGAATAAAGATGGTGTGCCGGCAGGAGGAAGAAGAAGAAGAGGAAGAAGAAAGATCGAGACTCGTGAGTGTGCAAGCGAAAGTATTTTTGGGGGGGGATTTAAGACAAGAAATAGAGTGTTTAGTTGGGAGGGATGGGGGACGTTGGGAAAGTGGGGAAGATAGAAATTGAAGGTAATGGGGAGAAAATACAAATAAACATGATCGTACACTGAGGGGAGGGATGGGTAGCCTCAAGCACCCGGTAAGACAAGTTCGACGAAACCCACAAAATAGCACGATTTTTTTCACAAAATAGTTGAAATTCAGAGAAAGGGCAGGCCAAAATCCCAAAAGCCCAATGTAAAAATTCCAAAACAGACTATAATCCAAAATTGGTCAATGCGCACATACAGCAGCTATTTGAAAGCATCTTTCGGCCAACTTTCATCTCTACCGACTCGTACACAAGGGAACAGCAACACAAAATGTGATTTCAAAGCTTCATATGTGACTCCATAAAATGTGAATGGAGACATGCCTCCTTAAAATCTGAAGTGGATAAAAATGAAATAAATAAAAATAAAAATAATAAACCTGGGTGCATTGGACCAATGCATCTCTGTGCCAAATTTGAAGCAATTTGGCTCAGAATTGAAAGAATGATGTATGATTGTAATTGGGAAGAAGGAAGAAAGAATAAATAAATACGAAGAACAAGACATCACCCATCCTCTTGTGAAGAGACAATAATTAAAATGATTAAATTAAAAAAAATTTAAACCTCTGAATGGCTGGTGCACACTTCTCAGTTTGTGGCACAGAGGTGAAAACTCTGCAAACCCAATCTAACAATATTCAGCAGAGTGAAAAAGCAATGCAAGAGATAGATTGATGGGTGTGGCAAGGTGTGAAAACGTGTGCACGCATACTGACCGATAGGTATTGCTGCCCAAGTGATTGCAGGCTTGAAAGCCCACTTGGATCAGCGAAGTTCGAACCGAAGCCTAAGCTGGCAAGACAACTTGCCGCTGCCGAACCAGGGTTCGATTGTTGCAGCCCTGCCAGACTGTTCTGGAAGCGCTTCTGCTGGAAGCGCTTCAGCTCTCTCTCTTTGGCTGTGTCCGCAAACTTTACAACCAAGGGTCCAGAACAATTCTGCAGAGCAAGATGGCACAATATGCATTTGGGCAATAGGAATCAATCCGAAAGCTTCTCTACCACACGTTGCAGCAAAGCCTCACCTCCATAGTCTTTGATCTGTGCATCACTTTGATAGCTTTGTGCGCAGAAGTCTTGTTGCTAAATGTCAGAATAGCACATGCTGCAAGTACACAATACACTCAGTAATTAGCATGGAGGGAAAAGGAAGGGGGATAGCAATCACACCATGATACCACACTCAGAGCAAACAAATAATAAAAATAATTAAAAAATATTTATATTTTAAAAAAAAACAACAACAAAAACTTCAATATGAAAACAATTATTACTGCACTGGTCCAACTTCATAACCGTGTCATGTTCTGTACCTTTGCTTTCGCCATCAGGTCCTCTTAGTATTTTGCAGTCCTCAATAACACCAAAGGACACGAACAAGGCTCGAACGTCGTCGTCATTCATGTCCTTTGACAACATCCCGACAAACAGCTTCGCTCCTCCACTGTGGAAATTTGAAAGAAAAATCCCCACATTATGAATGCCATTTTGCCATCGAGAGCATGGCCCTTGGAAAAAGCATTTCTTCGTACAATTACAAAAATTATATATATATATATATTATATATATATATATATATATATATATATATGTATATCCCCATGGAGGACTGATACAGTAGACGCCGCTTTATAAATCCACGGTTATAAATCCAGCCGCTTATTGTGACCAAAATGAGTAACGGAATTTTACATAGAGAAATCCGCCGGATAATAAATCCACCCGCCGTTTAATAAATCCACCTGCTTGGCACGTGCGCGTCTCAACCTAAGCGATGAGTATGCGCTGCTGTGGGGGTGTGTTTAACTATCGGAGAACTGGAAATCCTAACGCGCAGTGTCACAGTGGAAATCCCATTGACTACAACCTTGTGCAATGATTTCCAGCTCACTCCAAGCTTTCACTTTTCGGTCGTCACAGCGGGTGAAGCGTGTATGCGGTTATAGCTTGCGCCGGTTGGTTGAATTCTATCTCTCAGCATTTTTGTACTTTAAGAGTCACGAGTTGGGTTGTGATTTAGAGTCAAGATGGCGACCAGAGCAAAAAGAGGAAGGATCTATCCATGGAGGAGAAGGTGGCCTTATTAGACCGTTTCAATGCAATGGCGAAAACAAGTCAGCGCGAGGCTGCAATCGCGTTGGAAATTTCTCGTGGCCAGCTCCAGAATCTTATCAAGAACGAAGGCACCATCAGAGCAGAGGTTCAAGAGCTAGGCGGTGTGAAGCGGAAGCGGGTGGGGAAAGACGAGGAAGTGGAGAAAGCCCTGCTTGAATGGTGGGAATTTTCGAATCGGAGGAATATGCCAGTGAATGGCCGATCTTATGTCAGAAAGTGGAAGTCCTGCGCAAAAAGCTGGTCATCACGACTTTAGGGCCACTGAGGTTGGTTTTCTCGGTGAAGAAACGGAATGGAATTGTCTTCACTGTTTTGAAGGGAGAAGCGGCTGAGGCGGATGTGGCTGCAGCAAATGAGTTCCGTCGAAATCAGCGGGAGAGATTCTTCAGTCATTTGACAAGTGGGACATCCTCAACGCCGATGAGACAGGAATCTACTTCCACGCTCTACCAGACTCGACGTACATTGCCAAGAAGGACAAGAAAGGCAAAAAAGGATTCAAAACGGCAAAAGACCGAGTGACATTGATGGTCTGCTGCAACATGGACGGTGGAAAGGAAGATCTTCTTCTGATTGGCAAACCAAAGAAGCCGCGTTGCTTCAAAAATCTTCAACAACTGCCCCTGACCTACGACTTCTCTTCCAATGCGTGGATGACAAGTAGAATCTGGGAGTGCTGGCTTCGCGTATTGGATCTCAAGTTCCATCGTCAAAAACGAAAGGTACTTATGCTTGTTGACAATTGTTCGGCACACACTGAAGTCGATGGACTGAAGAGCATCACCGTCAAGTTCCTCCCGCCGAACACAACATCGGTGCTCCAACATGTGACATGGAATAATTAGGACGCTGACTGCCTACTTCGACACTAGCTTCGCCAGAACATCATTGATACTATCGATGATAGCCAGGAAGAACTTGTAGCCAACGAAGTCGTCAAAAGGTAACGCTGTTGGACACGATGAATATGCTCGATGTTGCGTGGGAAAAAGTTACGGCAGAAACGATTCGGAACTGTTGGCGAAAGGGAGGATTTGTTGGAGAACCAGACCCAATGCCAGAAATGGAGCCACTGCCCTCGCCACCACCCGGGCTCACAGCCGAAGTGTTTGATCAATGGATCACCATCGGCGACGACATTGAGACAACAGGCGAAATTACGGAAGAGGAAATGACCGACCAGCTAGTCGGTCAGATTCTCGAAGCCACCAAGCCCATAGCTGAAGAAGTGGAAGAAGAAAGCGACGACGAACCCGAGCCGATGCCAACAGCGGCAGAGATGCGGACTGCACTCGCCAAATTGGACAGGGACTGCAGCATTCAGGTTTTGCCCATCCCGATTTCCGCCACGTGACGGATTCAATAAAGAACATGCGCACCTTT
>CM068963.1:51361531-51399041 GCA_035128595.1 Eptatretus atami
CCCTCCCAAGCAAGCGACCTTGGAGAGATTCTTTTGAACAATCCCCTTGTCACCGTTTGATAAATCAATGCTTTTGTAGCATAAAGCAGTGTTTCACGACATTCGCTTTTTGTCATCTATCCAGTAGGTGGCTGAAAATAGGTTTTCGGCTTAATAAATCCAGCCGGTTAATAAATCCAAACGGCGTGGTCCCATGGTGGATTTATAAAGCGGCGTCTACTGTAGTTATTTCCCCAACAGGTGGGGTGAAAATGAGGGATTGGGGGAAGGGGCCAGTCTCCCCCTCCTGAAGTGGTACGGTGATGAGGAACACAACTCAAATTAACGGCATGTGTTTCATGAATAGTTTGGTCTGCATCTGGTCATCGGTTTTTGCAAAAAAATTTAAATAAATTACCTGAATTTGAGGGGAAACCCCACATTTCAGCCTCTTCTTGGTGGCAAATCCAGATGGGGAACACAACCCCATGAGACCTTACTGTTCTGATGTACTGTACCGAATTTCATCCAAAATCAGTCATGTAGTTTGTGAGGAGTGGTTTTAGTCAAATGTTAAAGGACACCGAGACCCAATCTATGAGTTTATTTCGAAGAGAACTTAAAAAAAAAAGAGAGCAACTGCATGTCACAGGGGCAACTCACCTGTGCTTCGCTCATTATCTGCTGGTTTCATCTGGACTGGGTGATACATCTGAGGGTATGAAACAACACATCACATTACAAGTCAAAATGTAGTGCAACAAAGGGAACAGATAATGAAGAGGAACATCCAAATGGTGTTAAAAGTGCACAACAGCCAAAAAAAATCACGAAAATGTAGACCGAGACCCTCCCCGCTCTCCGTACCCCAGGCAATATTTTTATATTGTGAAGGGCATTCTGTGACTCTATTGCGGCCTTGCGAGTGTAGAAGGTGACAAAGCAGCAACCTAGTGGGTGGTGAAAGACAGATTGTACACAAGTCACTTCAAACAAACAACAATGATGAGACGGTAATAAGGATGCCACAGCTCATTAAAAGAGCAAGACATAAATGAATACTGTTATGTTTGTGGTGGAGGAGGCAGGAGTTTAAGGCCTGAGAAACCATTTGTTTTTGGGTAGTTCTTCGAATACTTTGAACTCAAAATAGGTACATGCATTGAGGATAAGATGTCTGTGTACCACCGCAAGGGGACGGCGTTATCTACATTAGATGGTAAATATGGTAAGATGTCTCATCCCTCCAATGAACTGAGCAAAGAACAAAGAGGAGAAAATTCTTATAATCATTTCTAATATGTCTTATCAGAATGCTATGTCCTCGAGCATCTGTATGATGAACTATGATGGTTTATAGCCACCTCCAATAGGGATAGGGCGGCATGGCATGGAGAGAGCCTATTAGCTGACATGCAGCGTGCTGCTTGAATGGTACAGGGGGTGGCTGAGGCCTCGAGAAATAGAGGTGCATGCTGGCCTTTCAGAAAATGAAGGAGAGAGTAGATCTTAGACTCCAACAGGATGTGACCATGCTCAGGACTTCAAGAAGAAAGCTCCAAGGCTCAGACAGCACAGCCAAAATAACTCAACTTTTGACAGGAAGGATGCAGGGTACACGCCGTGTTGTGGCACCGCCCGTCACAGCCACCTTGCGCTGCTTACCTGCCTGCCCCGGCCACTCTGTGCTGCGTCCTTAGCGCACAGTAGCATAAATGCAGCCCGTCCATCAATGGTTCACTATTGCTACTTCCCATTTGAATGTGTGTGCATGGGAGCCCATGGGGGAGGGAATGGGGGTAGTGGCTTCTGAAAGAGTTATTTCACTTTTGTCTTTCTGTTTGGCATTTCATTGTGTCCCCCATTGTTTAATAAATTATTGATTTTGAGAGTCTGTACACTTCTTGTCCTATTTTGCCGCATCGATATTTGGAAGATTTTTCGATTACCCTTAAAGCAACAAATCACGAGTCATCCTGAATTTGATAAATGCTACGTTGGAATACACGGAATACGATAAATATTTAACCGCACTGGCATAGATTCATGCAAAATTAATAATCCTTTGGTTCATCCAGTGTTAGACTACAGCACGTGACGGTAACCGCTTGCAATGTGGTTGATTAGAGGGTAGTTGCCATGCACACACTATTCCTCATCAATCTAGGAAAAGGAAAACAAACAAAGTCATCCTTGATTTTTCGGATACCTGCATTCACAAGGGCAACTATTATGCCTGCATGAAAGGCTCAACTATTCTACAATCACCAACGACCATTACAATTTAAAAAAATATTTTAACTGGTCACCCAGATAGCTCAGATGGCAGAGCACTGGAACGGTTTACCAAAGGACCTTGGTTTGATTCCCCATCTGGGTGCATAATTTTTCCCACATATATATTTGTTTGCCTGTTCAATTATAACTGTATAATATGCCCCCTGTGGTAAATAATAGCGATCATGGAATTGTCCCCCCACTTGGGGGGGGGGGAGACCCTCTCATGGACAGGCCCTCACTGCTCCTATGGTTGGTAGTGAGTGTCCTGGAAGCAGCAGCGGAAAGTGAGTGGCAATTCTATATGTGGGAGAATCGCGTGCTCAGCTAGTAGGTCACCCAGATAGCTCAGATTGCAGCGCACTGGTACAGTTCACCAGAGGACTCGGATTCGATTCCCCATCTGGGTGCATAATTTTTCCCATCCATTGGGACCATATTCTGTGCAGAGCGTTGGTGCTGCCTAAGCAGTCTCCTTCGTTATTGGACA
The DNA here is from genome assembly GCA_035128595.1 of Eptatretus atami. Lineage (NCBI taxonomy): Eukaryota > Metazoa > Chordata > Myxini > Myxiniformes > Myxinidae > Eptatretus > Eptatretus atami. The sequence continues at coordinate 51,364,278 of CM068963.1, forward strand.
CAATCCTGGAAGGGTCGCCACGCCGACACAGAATACCAGCAAGCTGGCACTCATTTTGCCGACCTCGGAAGGATGACAGGCAGAGTCAACCCCACCTGGTATTAATTCAACAGAGTGTCAGATTTGAATTCAGGATCCAAGGATCCCAAGCCCACCACCCTAAATTTTTCCTCACATATACATATAATATTTGTTTGCCATTCAATTATAACCAAATTGTCATTTTGATGAGCAAAGAAAAAAAAATAGCTTGTGAGGAACTGACAGTTAATTCCCCAACAAACAGGGTGAAAATGAGGGATTGGGGGAAGGGGCCATGGCCCCCTTCCTGAAGTGTATGGTCATGAGGAGCACAACGTAAGATAACAGCATGGTCCTTATGTTTCATGAAGAGATTGGTCTGCATCAGCCCTCGGTTTCTGAAAAGATTTAAAAATAAATTACCTGAATTTGAGGCAAAACACATCTTTTCAGCCTCTTATAGGGGAAAGATCCAGATGGGGAGCAGAACCCCATGAGACCTGAATGTTCTGATGTAACGAACCAAATTTGGTCCATTTCAGTCATGTAGTTTGAGAGGAAAATGTGTTTTGGTATGGGGGATTAAGGGAGGAAGGCCATGGCCCCCTTTCCAGGGGAGCACAACTTCATGTTAGGGCATGGTCACGATATCGCATGGCCAGTTTGGTCTGAATCTGTCTGGCAGCTTTTGAGAAGATATTTGAATAAAATACCAATATTTGGAGGAAAACCCCACTGTTAGCTTCTTTATAGGCGCACATCCAGATGGGGAGCACAACCCCATGAGGCCTAACTGTCCTGGTGTATCGTACCAAATTTGGTCCATCTCGGTCGGGTAGTTTGAGAGATGTTACAGCCAAATGTTAACAGACGTACGTACGTGCAGATGGCCGGACACCGGAACCCATTCCATGAGGTTATTTTGGAGAAATAACCTAAAATTGGTCAGGGCATCATTTTTTTTCAGCTCTAGATCACATGACTGGGGGTTTTCCCCAATATATTCTTCTGACCAGCCCATAAAAGGTGAAAAGAAGCAGCATTTCCTCCTCAATGCTATTTCAGAACGTGCCCACATTATTTCCTACGTCACTACCAAGAAACAGCAAACAGGAGTTAAACAGTACACGCTCCGTGCTGTTGGCAAAAACAGCATTTGCACAAGAAAATATGTACAAGTGCATTCCATTGGTTTTTAAAATATGCAGCAATCTATTGGGCATCCTGATGGTGCCTCTTGCTGCTTGCTGCTACAAAAGAGCTGCATGCGACTCACTTTCTGTGATAACATTGGAAAAACCTGCCACACTTGCTCAATCCGTTTTCAGATTTATTCGTTTCAGAAGCTCCACACTTTTGTGGTTCACACAACCATGTAAGAACAAATTTCCAGGAATTTTCCAGGACGAAAAAGGATATTTTCCAAGACTTTAAATACAAACTGCAATTTAAGACCCATCGCTTCGCCAACGGGAATATCAATCTTTGCATAATCGTTTATTTAAAAAGTAAAAAGAAATGGTCGTAAATGGGAAAACTATAATTTGGTGGTGTATAGATACCGGCCTAGCTACACACTCAAGAGATCAAGAAGGGGGAGGCTGTTAGTCAGATATTCATCACAACCTTTTTAGATGCTGAATTCCAAATAATATACAACACACTTAGAGGATCAAGATAAAATTTAATTAAAATTATCACTGTCCTCCTCCTCCTCCTCTCTTCCTTCTTTTGACCAAACTGTCTGGCTACGTATTAATAGGCACAGGCCATGTCAGAAAACAAACTCTACTCATGTGTGTATGTGCAACACCTTATATGTTGCGTATATGTATATGTATGCAAGTGTGTATATGCGTGTATTGCTATGCTGCACACGTACATGCATGCTGTGCTGCCAATTGTGTCAGGGGGTACCATTATTGCTTGATTAGTGGTACCCCTTACAGGAGATTTATTGAAAAACGGAAGCACACACGCAGAGAATGAGCTCCTTTTATATTAGATGCACGAAACAATGTTTGGATACGATGCGAAAACAGACAACACATATAAAGTAAATACAACTGAAATATAAATACCTGCCCTGGAGCCAAGGAATTCTGTAATACGGAAGTTAGACTGGTAATTTGCAACAATATGTTGAGGCCATGCTTTGGTATTTCGTGCCTCTCGCATGACTCCCAAGTGCACTTCCCTCCCCCAAGTTCCCAATATCGAATGCCTTTTCACAGACCCTGCATCTGGACTTATGAACGGAATCTTTCACTAGCCAATCCCAGTTGGTGACGTGCTTCAACAACAAGAAAATAAAATAGCAAAGCTTTGACATTCTTCAAATTCGCTTTTCTTTTCTCTTTAAAATTGGCAGTGCGTAGACGAAGTAGCTTATTCCTACTTAATCGAGTTTCTGGAAGCACTTGCATAATATATGCACGACACGAAGTCAGGTCGTAAAACTACTCAGTCACGTTCTTCATTCTCCACGTGCAGCACGCTGATCTCCCTGGCCGCCCGACATTTTATTCGCTATCTTTTCGCCTGCTGGATGCTTTGCCTCTCCACTGGGTGATGCAACTGTGGGCTAGACACCCGTTTATGGTGGAGCATTTTCAATCCCTGGTGCCGGTATCCTTTACAAGACCGAGCCTGGCACCCTTTATTGTGTGCTCACGGCCATTTTGATTAGATTTTATTTCCTGTATTAAAGTGTGTTTTTATATTGGATGGCTGGTGTGCTTTATTTATATGCTCATTTTCATGTCAGTTCATCTTTTGACCCGGGATTCTCCGTTTTTGTCGTCCTGTGCCTTATTATTATACGTTGTTAATCCGTAAAAACACATTTCGTGTGGTGACCTGCCATTGCAGATTTTGCACGCGAGAAATTAACAATTCCAACCAGGGCTGGCAGATTATTTCTATTTGGACAATTTACTCAATTCTTCTTGGAGCTACAAGGAACAAGGACTGACAAGTTGTCTACGACTCTACAGTACTGAAAAATGCTTTTCCATTACTCCAGGAATTTCAAGGAGTTTCAAGGATAGTGTGAACCCTGACTGATATATTCTTAAACCTTCCCTTGCACACAGGTTTTCCTCACACACTTAAAATAAATAATTAATAAATGCAGCCCTCCAAAATTGTGTTCAATCATTACTCAGACCGCATTTACCTCGGCTCTGTGGTGGCTTTTGGGTCCAGTCTTTAACGAGGCTGATCTCAAAGACCTCCCCAAAGGGAACAAACAGTTCATTCAATTCCTTCTCTGTCCAAGTACGAGGAATTTGTCCAACAAACATGATAATAGAGTCATTGTCTGGCTGACGATCATCATCATCATCATTTGACTGTTGTGATGCAGATACTTCCTTGCCCAGAGGATTCAGGGAGTACCTGTGGATAACCAAGATAATGAAAAAAAATAAGTTGACAAAAAATAATAATAATAAACAATAAGGGAAATGGAGTCAAATATAAGGTGTGAAAGGCATATGGGAGGAATGCATGGGAGGAATGCATGGGAGGCCTGCAGGCAGAGAAATGGATTGGATTATCAGCAATCACACCGAAGCAGCAGTTGAGTGACTGACAGAAGACCAAATGGGAAACAGAGATGAGCAGGGTAGGTGTTAAGTTAGTGAAGTTAAAAGAGACATGAATGATGCTTACATTCCACAATCTGCCGCAGCCTCCTCATCAAAGTAGGATCTTTCAGGACTACCAGCCATTTCCTTAGCAGTGGAAGGGCAAGGGATATGGAACAATCTAAAATATGGTAAACAAATGTTCCCCAACCCCCAGGAGACATTTTAGCATCAAGAACAATGATAAATCTTTCAAATCAAATGCTGCATATGAATAAACCCATATATGCATAAACTACAGAGCAGTATTATCTGCATTTAACAAATCATATTTTTTATCCACCAGCAAAACTAGTCAATATGATCTTGTACAATTACAATGATGCAAGGAATTTATTTCAGTGTGTAGGTGCTCATGACTGAGGTGGGCAGTAGAGGAAACCCCTCTCACACTGAAGCGATTCAATATTCAATCTGGCCAAATCTCTCACACATGATGGGAAGGTGCAGAAGTAGCATATTTACCTTTGAGCTGTCTAGCATGCGTTTTATTCCCAACCAGACTATAAACTGCCCTCCACCTACGGAATATGTGCTCTTATAACATTGCCTGTTGTGAGCCAATTGCAGTGCCCAAATCCAGCTGTCAAATTCTGTGAAATGCATTAAGCTTTGCCATATTGACGCAAGAACATTTCATCACCTCTGCCCACTGAAGGTGGATGGAGGTTATGCTTTCACCCCCATCTGTCTGTTATCTCTGTGTGCGGGATATCTGAAAAAGTTGTGGATGGATTCGGATGAAATTTGCTGGGCAGGTTTTGGTGTGTGACAAGGATGAATCGATTCGATTTTGATGAAGATCCTAATCTGGATCCAATAATTTTTTGAAGCGATTCTTCACCATTGAGTGATAGTGATAAAAACAATATATAACACGATATCTCAACAAGTTATGGAGCAATTCAGCCAAAACTTGGTGGATGGGTTGATTAGGTGATGAGAACAAACCGATTAGATTTTGGTTCAAGTCCGAATCCAGATCCGGCCCATCAGTGGGATACAAAACAAACTAATCAGCCTGGCAGAGGTATGCGCTCTCCTGAGTGGCGTTTTTAGTTTTATAGGTATCTGTGTTTGTGGAATGAAATCCATAAAAACTTGCTGGTTGAACTTGAGAACATTCTCCAAAGTGGGGATGGCCACCTCCAACTTAAAATTGCCCCCTTACCTCCCCCACCCCTTGGTGTTTCTACAGTTGCACAATTTTCCAATGCATTAGGAAGAGCTGAAAATTTTTGTTAATGGGAAATATGCCTATCCCATTTTTTGGACTCTTGGTCAGCTCCAACCTTTGTCCAACAACAGAAATATTGTTTGCATTTAAATGATAGTGGACAGATTATACTGGAAACTTCAGTCTACAAACAGCCAGTGGATGCTGTGTGTGGACTGAAGTTCAAAACAAAACAAAATGAAAAATCAAAGAGTGAAGGCCAAATTTTCTGGGACACAAAAACCATAGCTGATGAGGAGGAAATCACACATGCTTCTTTTCACTCCGAGCCATAATCAGTCTTCCAGAAGGAATAATATATACATATATATATATATATATACATACACTTCCGGTCAAAAGTTTTAGAACACCCCCATTTTTCGTTGTTACTGAAATTTAAGCAGTTTAATGTTCCAGTGCACTCTCAAATTAAAGCATAGAACAAATAAACAATTGCAGATAAAAAAATAAATCATGGAATCGTTTTGTTGAACAAAATTTAATCTAAATTTTTGACTCATCGAAGTAGCCACCTTTTGCAGATATAACAGCCAAACATACACGTAGCATTCTTTCTACAATGGAAATCAAATATTGTTCGGAAAGTTCTTCCCAACACTGTTGCAGAAGTTCCACAAATGTGTTGCACTTGTAGGTTGCTTTGCTTTCACCCTTCTGTCCAGTTCATCCCAAACCAGCTCGATGGGGTTTAAGTCTGGAGACTGTGCTGGCCATTCCATGATTTGAAGCCTACAGTCTTGTTCTTTTCTTCTAAGGTAGTTCTGACGTAGCCTCGAGGTATGTTTTGGGTCGTTATCTTGCTGTAGGATGAACCCCTGACCAACTATGCGTAGACCAGAGGGTATTGCATGGCGCTGCAAAATGCTGTGGTAGCCCTTTTGGTTCAGGGTGCCAGTCACTCTGGTGCAAGTCACCGACTCTGGATCCAGCAAAAGAGCCCCAGCTCATCACGCTTCCTCCTCCATGTTTGACAGTCGGTGTCACACACTGAGGAACCATCCTTTCACCGACTCGACGGCGTACAAAAACACTGCGTGATGAACCTAAGATTTCAAATTTTGATTCATCGGTCCATAAGACCTTCTTCCAGTTTTCAAGTAGTACACTGGCGGTGCTTCATGGCCCAGGCAAGCCTCTTTTTCTTATTTTGCCATCTTAACAATGGCTTTCTTACTGCCATTCAACCTGTCAAACCTGCGGCTCGAAGTCTTCTCTTCACAGTTTAAACTGAGACTTCCTTACTTCGACCAGTGTCAAGCTGTGCTTGAAGCTGCTGTCCTGTGAGCCGCCTATCAGCAAGTTGTTGACTCTCAGAAACTTCTCTTTTGATTGTGTTGTGGCTTTGGGTCTGCTAGACCTCTTCCTGTCAGAGTTTCCTCCAGTTTCCAAGTGCCTTTTGATGGTGTAGGAAACTGTACTCACCAATACCTTGGCTTCTTTGCAATTTCTCTAAAGGAAAGACCTACACTTTTAAGGGTTATAATGGTCTGTCTGTCTTCCTTTGTTAATTGTCTTTTTCTACCATTATGACAGCAATATACTACTTCCTGCAGTGCAATATTGTCCAAATAATGCTTCAGAGGGTGGAGCAACACAGTCTGTTCCAACACTGCTTTTATACAGACAGAGGGTTTGTCACTAATCAACAAAAGTTGGGACACCTGTAGGAATTGTTTGCATCAACTTTCAAGGCTTAATTACTTCCATTGCTGCAGACAGCTGCAGTTGCTAACCCATTACTTGTTCCCTGAAGAGAGCCTTTTTAACAACTCTGAAATTTACATTATTTTTCAGTTTTTGGTAACCTAAACATTTTTTTTAACCTCTGGCAGGTTACCACTTAGCTTTGTAACATTTCAGGTTATTCACTGGACTTGAACTGCTTAAATTTTAGGAAAAACTGGAAAAATGAGTGTTCTAAAACTTTTGACGGTCGTATATATATAAATTTTCTACATGAAAATATTTTCTTTCTGAGACGAGTCATCCACTCTACACCCTCCCAAAAGGAAAGTACATGGATACTACACTGATGAAGAATCTGCAGCTCTCCATTGCATTGATGTTCAGTCAAGTATGTACACACTCATACTCCTACTGTTTAGGAATAAATATAACCAAATGCGTAACAGGTTGAGAGGAATTTTATTTCCATCTCATTTCACAAACACTTCAAGAAAGTACAAAGTAGTTGCATTGAAGAGCAGACCAAGAGGACAATAATAATAATAACTAGACGACCGTGAACCCGTTAGGTTCCCGTTGTGACAGCGGTTGATAAAAAAATCATTTCAAAAAACAACAAGAATATCCAGCGAACTATACCGCGAGGTTTTTTCATTGATCAAATACTCCCGAAGAGTACTTGACTGAATCGGGAATGATTTTTAATAGTTTTTTCGTTGCCCGATTTGAACGAACTTGATACTGCACACCGCAGGAGAATGGTGAGGTGAGCAAGGTGGCCCTAAAATTTTTGTGCTATCGTGTACCGTTTTGACTATTTCAGGAACATGCATACATACAAGATGAGAGTTTTAGTAATATATAGATAACTAGAGGGGGAGCACTCGGTAGAGTGCAAAACCTCCGCCGCCAATACTGCTAGGTCACTCAAGTGAACCTGATATCCTATTCATTCAATTTGACGTCAACAGTGCTCATAGAGTTATAGTTTGCAACTTTCCCTTTTACTTTTACATACTCAATTCATTCGTCATAACTAGATTCCTTAAGACAGAAATTGATTTTACGTGGGTATATCCACCTGAAGTTCCAAAATCAGCCGCAATTATAATTTTGGCATGTTTTTGTTGGAAATCACTTTATAACATGTATAAATGCAAAAAAAAATCGAAATTTTGTTGAAAAAAAGTTGCAAAAATTTTTTTTTTCTCTCTAACAATTTTTTTTTGGGGGGGGGGGGTGGAAATCACTTAAAACATGTAGAAATGCAAAAAAAAAAAAATTCAAATATTTTTTCAAAATGGCCGCCATAGCGGCCATATTGGATTTTGGACCTAGTCCAAAATGTAATGGCATGATCCTTGGACCATACCTAATCCCCCACCAATTTCGTCAAAATCCGTCGAGGAGTTTTTCCGTAATACTGTTCACAAACAAACAAACAAGCAGTCATAGACTGGTACTTACGAAATAGTCAACTTGACCTCTGACCTTGTCTAATAAAAGCTGTCTCTAGAGAAGTTAGCGACACAAACCAGAAGTTTCTACGATGATTCTGTACCAAACCATGAAAAATCGAATGTTTGACCTCACCGTGACCTTGACGTTGACCGATTTTGACCAAAATCTAATCAGCACAAGCCATCACCCTCCTGAATCACGTGGTTAATTTGACATTGGTAGCTTTCTTCCGTTCTCAAGTTATCTGTACCAAACCATCAAAAATCGAATGTTGACCTCACCGTGACCTTGACGCTTGACCGATTTTGACCAAAATCTAATCAGCACAAGCCATCACCCTCCTGAATCACGTGGTGTAATTTGACATTGGTAGCTTCTTCCGTTCTCGAGTTATCTGTACGAAACCATCAAAAATCGAATGTTTGACCTCACCGTGACCTTGACCGTTGACCGATTTTGACCAAAATCTAATCAGCACTAGCCATCACCCTCCTGAATCAGGTGTGTGTAATTTGACATTGGTAGCTTCTTCCGTTCTCAAGTTATCTGTACCAAACCATCAAAAATCGAATGTTTGACCTCACCGTGACCTTGACCGTTGACCGATTTTGACCAAAATCTAATCAGCACTAGCCATCACCCTCCTGAATCACGTGGTGTAATTGACATTGGTAGCTTCTTCCGTTCTCGAGTTATCGTGCCTACAAACAAACAAACATACAAACAAGCAGTCATAGACTGGTACTTACGAAATCGTCAACTTGACCTCTGACCTTGTCTAATAAAAGCTGTCTCTAGAGAAGGTAGCGACGCAAACCAGAAGTTTCTACGATGATTCTGTACCAAACCATCAAAAATCGAATGTTGACCTCACCGTGACCTTGACCTTGACATTTTGACCAAAATCTAATCAGCACTAGCCATCACCCTCCTGATATCAGGTGGTGTAATTGACATTGGTAGCTTCTTCCGTTCTCGAGTTATCTGACCAAACCATCAAAAATCGAATGTTTGACCTCACCGTGACCTTGACCGTTGACCGATTTGACCAAAATCTAATCAGCACTAGCCATCACCCTCCTGAATCACGCTGGTGTAATTGACATTGTAGCTTCTTCCGTCTCAGAGTTATCGTGCCTACAAAACAACAAACAAACAAACAAACATACAAACAAACAAACAGAAACGGAAGTCATCAATATACTTACGAAATCTTTAGATTTCGTAAGTAACAAGCAGTCATAGACTTGGTACTACGAAATCGTCAACTTGACCTCTGACCTTGTCTAATAAAAGCTGTCTCTAGAGAAGTAGCGACGCAAACCAGAAGTTTCTACAATGTTCTGTACCAAACCATAAAAAATCGAATGTTTGACCTCACCGGACCTTGACGTTGACCGATTTTGACCAAAATCTAATCAGCACTAGCCATCACCCTCCTGAATCACGTGGTGTTAATTTGACATTGGTAGCTTTTCCGTTCTCGAGTTATCGTGCCTACAAACAAACAAACAAACATACAAACAAACAAACAAACAGAAACGGTAGTCATCAATATACTTACGAAATCTTTAGATTTCGTACAGCTAACAAACAGAAAGGGGTGAAAACAGTAACCTCCTATCTTCGATGGCGGAGGTTAATAATAACAACTAGAAGGGCACTCGGTAGAGCACATACCTCCGCCCCGTAATGCCTGATCCACGAGAACATATCGGGCCCAATATTTTTTTGAGATATCGTGCTATGTACCGTTTTTTAGCCACATCGCTCAATGGTGAAGAATCACTTAACAAATTCCAGTAGTCGGATCCGGATTCGGATCTTCACCAAAATCGAATCAATTCGTCCTTGCTACACACTCAACCTGTCCACCAAGTTTCGTCCGAATCCATCCACAACTTTTTTTGAGATATCGTGCAATACATCGTTTTCGGCCCTGTGTCCAACTGGTGAAAAATCACTGAAAAAAATTGTCGGTCGGATCCGGATCTTCAACAAAATCGAATCATTTTATCCTCGTCACACACCCAACCTGTCCACAAAATTTCATCCGGATCCGTCCCCAACTTTTTCAGATATCGAGTACACAAACAGACTGACAAGACAGACAGAAAGGGGTGAAAAAAAAATAACACCTCACTTCGTCGGCAGTGAGCTTAATACTTAACGCGTGCACGTGAGAGAATAGGAAACAACAACAACAACAACACAATACCTGGTATTTGGAATCCGTGTCGTTAGCTATCACCTTTGCTTCCGGTTGTTGTTAAACGTTGTGCGGTGTATAAACACAGATTGGGTTTTATTTCTATCTTGTGAATATTACTTAACACGTGCACATGAGAGAATAGAAACAACAAAAACAACACAATACCCTGCCAATTGTGAATCCGTGTCGTTGGCTATGACCTTTGCTTCAGTTTTTGTTTTGTTTCTGGTTTTTTTTTGTTTCGGTTTTGTCATGGGAATGATGCATGCGGGATAAAGGATCGTCAGAGACATGAAATACCCAAATAATATCAGACATGGTGTACATTTCCTCCATGATTTTAATAAGATATCTCCCGCATCATCAACAAATAATTTAATCGTGATTTACGTTATTTGATCGCTGATTCGAATCCAGGCCGAAGTACCGGAAATTGCGTATGAGTTGTGAACAAGTTGTAGGTAAGTCAGAAGCGAATGTAAGAAGAATTCTATGTTACTTCTAGTATTTTTTTTTTTTTTTAGATGAGATCCTGCTCTAGGCGGTGTAGTGTTTTGTGAGTAATGTTGAGTAATATTTATTTTTTCATAGCAAAAAGACTTTAATTTGATATATTAAGAAGCGAATGTAAGACGAAGTCTACGTTCGCTTCTGGCTTGCTATTCTATTCCAATTACTATTGTTTTCACGTTCGCAATGAGAAATGTAATTACGGCAAAACGCAAACGAACAAGTTTAAATAGTCACTTTTCATCACGCAGATTATTTTATAACCGGAAAGAGAAAAAAATAATATTTTAATTTTTTTTATTATATATATATATTATAAGACGATTGGCGAAACGATCCAGATGAAATAACTTGATATACACTTCAAGGAGCAGCAGCCGATGCTCTGTTTGAAGTGCGTCTTGGATATGATTACATTTAATATATTTAATATATACTAGTGCGTGACCATACGTGCAAAAAATTTTAAAAAAAAACTTTCAAACCGCGTGCCAGAAACACCACACAGGCCGTTCCTTCGCTCTCGCGTGGCCAGTACGTGCAAAAAAATTGTGAGTCATAGCACCATGTCCTGTCATTGGTTTGGTAAATAATGGCATAACTTGGAACCACTTGTCCGATTAATCAAACCTTGAAAAGGACATCCACAGGGCCACAATATATCTGTTGCAAGTTTCAATTAAATCGGACAGTGGTTGTCGATGAACAGCGGTCACACACACACACGCTGGAATTATGGTATACAGTATCCCCGTTTCTCGCGGGGGTTACGTTCCAAACCTCCCGCGCTAAGTGAAAATCCGCGATGAATGGACGCCTCCCAAAAATCGATTCGACTGGTCTGATCGTTTGGCAGTGATTGGTTGAGGTGGCGGAGATCGACTGGTCTGGTCTGGTCGGTTTGGCAGTGATTGGGTTGAGTGCCGGAGATCGACTAGTCTGGTCTGGTCGGTTGGCAGTGATTGGTTTGAGGTGCCGGAGATCGACTAGTCTGGTCTGGTCGGTTTTGAGATGCTGGGTATGAGCAGTGCTCGTCCCGGCGGCAAACCTTTTTCCTTCCCGAAGCATATATGAGCACCTTTACCTTAACCTTCTCCTGGAGCGTCCAGGACCTTCCTCTGGCGCTTCGGTTCCTTGCCAGAAACTTCGAAGGTGAGGGCGTTTGGGCGCCATCGTGGGCTGGAGAAAAACGTAGAAAATATTCTAAAGTTACAAGCGAAACTTTGTCTCGTGCGGTGTGACTGGTCGAGCACCACGCGTTATAATTTATTGTTAAATAATTTATATTTATACATTATTATCGCGATGTACGGGGAACCGCAGAAAAAATTAGTTACGTTCCAGAAAAGGCCCGCGATGAACGGGGGCGCGATAGGTGAAGCGATGAAGCGGGGGTTGACTGTATATATATATTATATATTATATATATATATATATATATATATATATATATATATTATATACCAAGACGATTGGCGAAACGATCCATTAAATAACTTGATATACACCTTCAAAGGAGCAGCAGCCGATGCTCTGTTTGAAGTGCGTCTTGGATATGATTATATTTAATATTTTAATATATACTTGTGCGTGACCATACGTGAAAATTTTTTTTTAAAACTTTCAAACCGCGTGCCAGAAACAACCACAGGCCGTTCCTTCGCTCGCGTGGCCGTACGTGCAAAAAAAAATTGTGACGTCAGAGCACCATGTCTCTGTCATTGGTTTGGTAAATAAATGGCCATAACTTGGAACTACTTGCCCGATTAATATAAACCTTGAAAAGGCACATCCACAGGGCCCCAGCAATATACTGGCAAGTTTCAATTATATCGGACCAGTGGTTGTCGAGAAACAGCGGTCACACACACACACAGCTGGAATTATAGGTACTAGTAGTGCCCGTAAAAAAATAAAAAATAAAAAATAAAATTAATAATAAAATAAATAAACCACACAGGCCGTTTCTTCGCTCTCAAGTGCCCGTACGTGCGTGACCGGAAGTTCGATATTATTCGCAGTTACGATTATTCGCAATTTCGTTTTAATACCCAATTATTCAATTAGCGCCAACGTATTTTACCTTTTGCAATGTCGTGGCAAGGAAAACAAAAAGAGAAGAGAAGAGAGGAAAAAAAATTTACTTCTGGTTCGGAGCATACCAGCACTCTGATGTTACCGAAATTTATACACCGTCTAATATGAAAACGATCATAACTTGGGCATTGTGTTTATCTATAAATGCGCATAACTAATCGAGAATTATTAGAATACACGAAAAAAACGTGCAAAAAAAATTTTATTTCCTGGTTCGGAGCATACCAGCACTCTGATCTTACCGAAATTTATACACCGTCTAATATGAAAATGATCATAACTTGGGCATTGTGTTTATCTATAAATGCGCATAAGAATCGAGAAATTATTAGAATACACGAAGTCATCACTCTCCGGAAGCCCGTACATTGTAACCCGTAATGGGGAACGCGGCTGTGCTTCCTTCCCCATCGGCCACGCCACGCAACAACGTGTCTTGCCATTGGTTTGGTAATAAATGGCCATAACTTAGGAAGCACTTGTCGATTAATATCAAACCTTGAAAAGGCATCTCAGGTCCCCAGCAATATACTGGCAAGTTTCAATTAGATCGACCAGGGGTTGTCGAGAAACATCGTACACACACACACAACACCACACCACACCATTGCTGGAATTATATATAAATACAGAACGATTGGCGAAACGATCTAGATTAAATAACTTGATATACACCTTGAAAAGAGCAGCAGCCGATGCTCCGTTTGAAGTGCGTCTCGGATATGATTACATTTAACGAACAAAGAGTTCGTTATATCGATTAAACAGATAACACGTCCACGTGAAACAAAGAACCAAAACGACAACAAAACGATGAACAATATGGTCGAACTCTCAACCCCACGTTGTTCGGATTCCTGTACATATTTTTCAGGATATTTTATAAATTTTCTCCGGTTGTTCGTTCTATTTCATAAAAAAAAAAACAATGTCAGTATAAACGTGCTGGACACACCAAACGAGGAACACGGGCCTAATTCAGTGGATGCTGTAAAACGTGGTTAAAAAAACCAAAAAGAAACATTTCACAACGTCATAAAACAATTATAATCAGCATTAATGATTATAATCGGCCCGATAAGTCATTAAATTGTGAAGCACGTATCGCCTCAGCCCAATGCTATTCGACGAGCTCGCTCGACCTAGTCGAGGCCCGTCCATAAAACATGTCGTAACCAAGGGCCGCACTGTGCGAAAACGTCGACAAATAAAAACACGACAAGCAGCTCGAAGGAACCGAACTCGTCAACAACTACCGACATCACAACCACTCCATGCACACCTTGTCAGAGAATTATCCTCAACTTGCAACTCCAGTGAAAAACGCAAGTCAACGCTTCGCAAGCTCTAGGCCCAATTACGTCATTTCCGCTTTCTCCCTGACGTCGACGTCACGTTTCTTCTTTTTTTTTCCATTTATTTATTTTATAATTTATTTCTCTTTCACGAATACTTCAAATTCCATATTTAAACATTTAATGTTTTCACGCAGAGATGCAAAATAAAATCTAAAGAGGGAAAAGTTAACGACGTTTCATCATATACACCCTCAGTTTTCCGAATTGCACGCACAAACGGTTGAGTGAAGTGCTGGCAAATTGGATCAGAGTCGGAAAGAAGAGGTCACGATTTCCCGATGTTTGACGGTTCGTTTAGGAGGTTTAAATGAAAATGAGATGTTTGTATATACTCGCAGGATGGCCTCGACTAGAGGTGCACACTCGTCGATCTGAGCTCTCTTGCCAGGGTTCGAATCCCGACCCAGCTATAAACTGTCATCCTGGTGCTCTGTGCCATCCCTCAGACGGTGCTTAAACTGGGCCTCCCGTCTTCTGCCATTAGTTGGTGGACGTTAAATATCCCACGATGTGCTTCGCGAAGAGTAGGCGAACTATCACCGGCACCCTGAACAATTTAAACAAGCTCAAATGAGCTAAGATCCTCGTCCTCTTAATGATGACGTCATAAAAATGAATATGACGTCATTGTGATGTATCAGGTTTGCGATAAATTATCTGTGCTTATGCCCGGCTTGATTCCCGCAAACAAAATTCAAACAGCTTGCCTAGTTTCGGAGATAATGGAATAAGCGATTTCCATTAGCGGCGATATTATGACGTCAACTTTTTTTTCTCGGAAGAATTTCCGAAATCTGGAGATGGTTACTGCCTGCACGTGGGCTCTCTGCATATACATGGCAAGTTTCACGAAGATCCGATGAAAACTCTGGGTGTGAAACAAAAAATGTCAAAAAATAGGAATGACGTCATAAAAATTGACATGACGTCATAGGGATGTATCATATGTGCGGTAATTCATCTCTGCTAATGCCCTGTTCGATTCCCACAAACAGAATTCAAAAAGCTTGCCTAGTTTCGGAGATAATTTTTTAAGGCGATTTCCATTAGCGGAGATATTTTGACGTCATAATTTTTTTTCTCGGAGGAATTTTCAAAATCGGAGATCGTTACTGTCTACGCAGGGTATTTCTACATATATATGCCAAGTTTCAGGAAGTTTCGATGAAAACTGTAGGCTGTGAAACAAAAAAGTCCACAAGAAGAACAACAACGTGAGTAAGACTTAGAGATCTCCAAGAGGATCTAAAAATGTCAAAAATAGGAATGACGTCATAAAAATTGATATGACGTCATAGTGATGTATCATATGTGCGGTAATCATCTCTGCTATTGCCCTGTTCGATTCCCACAAACAGAATTCAAAAAGCTTGCCTAGTTTCGGAGATAATTTTTTAGGCGATTTCCATTAGCGGAGATATTTTGACGTCATAACTTTTTTCTAGGAGGAATTTTCAAAATCGGAGATGGTTACTGTCTGCGCAGGGTATTTTTACATATTATATGCCAAGTTTCAGGAAGTTTCGATGAAAACTGTAGGCTGTGAAACAAAAAAAGTCCACCCAAGAAGAAGATGAAGAACAACAACATGAGTAAGACTTAGAGATCCACCACGAGGATCTAAAAAATAATAATAATAAAAAACAAAAACTGTTTTTTCGTCACGAACCTTCCCGGGAGTTCCCTGAAGCCACGGCAGTTCGATTTATTGAAATCCATTAATCCGTTCTCAAGTTTATAACACACAAACAAACAAATGGACAGACACGGCTCCTTTTATAGTTTGGGATAGTGTAGAACAACCGTCCAGTCCACGGATACTGGCAGGATTGCTGGTAGCTTTGGTATGATAGGTAATTGTAATACATATTGTATACATGTACAGTGCTGATTGTGATGCCTGTGAGCAGATCCTGTCAATTGTTTCTGTATCTTTAGTCGAGGCTCATATAAGAGCTAACACATAACGTATAACAAAGGGAGCAGGAGAGAAGAGGGGGTGGGAGAGGTAGGCAAAACTGGAGAACAGGGGCATGAGGAGAACTATGGAAGGGAGAGGGATGGGGTACATGTGGTGAACAGGATGAACACTACAGGGAATTTCAGGAAGGAAAACGGAATTTGAAGGAGGTGGGTTTGGGGTGGATTCGCGGGGGTAGAAAAGATCATGGTTTTGGATGGGGGAGGATAAGAGGTGGTGGTGAACGGCTGTTTTTGAAGGCTTGAAGGGAAGAGAGGGATTGAAGAGAGTGTGGGAGTTTATTCCAGGGGTGGAAAAAAGAGGAATGGAAGAGTGAAAGTGAGCGGTGATTCTTCATTTTGGCACTTTCACCAGAAGGGGGTTGCTGGCAGACCTTGAGTACCCTGCGGAAACAGAGGGAAAGAGCACAGACAGAGAAGGGGGGGGGGCAAAGACAGAGAGGAGGCGGTAGAAGACAGAAAGACCACCGACCTGCCTGCGGTGAGAGAGTGAGAGACCCAAAGAATCAGCCTCATCACGGGAGATACCAATGATCATAGGCCAGTGTGGGCCGATTGTTCTACTGTAATAGTATAGACATAGAGGGGTACTCTTGCGCATGCGCGTGAAGAGGCTGCATCTTGATCGAGTGCTGTTCGTGGTTCGCATTAAACTGTGTGGCATCTACCATTACAAGTACTGACATGGTGGTAGCATTTCATCTCACGCCTTTTTATCACAGTCTCAGGATTCAAAGCCGGCAGGTGAGGTTGCGTTTTGAGAAGAATCAGGTCCGGACCACAGGAGTACAACAACATGCTTTATTCCATCTCTGCCATATCGCTATACTCCTCTTCTTACCATATGGTATTGTGAAAGGCCCTCATGTGTCCAAAGTGGAATTAGCATTTTCACTTTTCATCGTAATTATACGAACTGGACACAACATGCCCCTTTTTCTTGAAAACATTTAGATAATTCTGAATTGAATTTTGAAATGGGAAGGAAAGAAACAAGAAAAACAGAATGTACAATACAGAAATTATGTCATCACTTGATACCTTCACACTCGAATCAATGTTCTGTTTAATTATCATCAAGTTGGAGAACATTGCCCACAATCACTCAAAATAATATTGTTGCGATTCTGCAAAACGCATGCCTCTAAGGCAATGGCACCCAACGTACAGTGATCCCCAGGCAGTTATTTCGTTCGTCTTCATGCAGTCAGACCTTCCCCTCATGTCTAGTGAGTTGACGGGACGAAGTGCGTTGCGTGGGTCTGAAAGCTAGTTCTATTAACTATCTCTCTATCTTCTATACCGATTTCTATTCCAACCCTTTATTTTAGCCATGGTACAAGTCAAGCAAGCAAGCACACACGCCATGCAAAATGAATAGCAAACACACCACGCAGCCTCCCGTGAGAGAATCAACATAAGAACAAACACTGTACAGCACACGCATGGCGTGCCATTATTTCATTCATATCTGTGCGCCAATTTCCAACGGCATCTCACCTTGCTCACCCCTCGCTCACCAAAAACTCACCACCTCGGCCACCAACACCTCCCGCACACAGGGAAAATATTCCCGCACCTCCTCGTATCTCTGTATCGATACAATTTGCCACTAAACAGAGGTGTGCTGCACGGCTCAGGGTACTCGGACCGTGTGATGCGGGGACGAGCAACGGACGTTAGTAGCACTAACCGCATCTCGCCGGGGGTGTCCCGGGTGGGCACGCGGAATTGATACGACCCTTGTCCAGTCGCCAGAACACGGCAAGACGGGTAGCGAGGGGGGGGGGGGAGGGGTGTGCAGGAAGAGCAATCCGGGAGTTTAGTACAGGAGCTCCGGGCCGTGTCACGCCGGATGTGCGAATGAGACCGCTTCCGGCCCCAGGAGCCTGGTGGGTCGTGGCTGGGGCCGCTGGGGTCTAATAGAGAAGCGGGATTCGGGTCACAGCGCGTCGCTTCGGGTCGTCACCCCACCAATTGCCCGGGGTTTATAAAAGGCGGATCGTGGAACCGCTCGGCCTCTTCTTCGCCTCTCTGCTTTGCCCTCTTCTTCACTGCTCCTCGCTGTCTCTGCCTGTCGCTGGCCCTTCACTCACGGCTGGTGTGAGACTGAGACGTGCTTATTCCAGAGGACCAGTGCGGAGTGCATGTTGCCACGAGCCCCGGCAAAGTGACCAAGCCGAAGATAACGCACCAACTCTCGAGGTGGGAATGCTCAAGCGGAGCATCCCACGGAGATGCGCACTGCACTCGCAGACCTATACACGACTAGGTTGGGGTGTCGCCTCATGCGTCTTCTCTCCTCTCTCTCTTTCCGCCCCTCTATCTCATCCCCTTTGGACACATGGGGGAGCATCCTGCTGACTCGCAATCACAGTTTCCTCTGGCACGACATCACACCTCCCACTCCCACACTTTAGACACCAGTATTTCTCCCTCCTACCTCCCCCAAAGCATACTGGGTTGCGTTGGTCAGCCAACCGTGCCAGGTATTACGAGGCCGTTTATCCTCATCTGCTCTCTTTCTTTCTGACTGTCTCATCTTCCTCGGGTGTGTGTGTGTGTGTGTGTGTATGTCATGGCTCCTGTCGTAGCATACGTTAAGATTGTAGAAGTGATAACGGGATAAGTCTGCTCTGTGTCTGCTTTTGTAAATTGCTTTCCTTTTGTCGCACCCCACAAATTCCTTGCTATCCCTGCTTTAAATACCAATAAACCCAATTTACTGTGCCACATACCTTTCCTCGTTTGATTGTAAATAAATTCTTGTATAGAAATGTTCCCAGCTCATTTTCCTCTTTTCCTTCATTGGTCCAGCATGGTTCGTATCCTAGCCGAGCCTGGACGTTATCCCCCAACGATTTGTTTTTCTAGCTGGTACGTCCTTGGGCAGTTACGCTCGGCTGCATCTGATCCGGTCAGGTAATCCGATTTGAACAAGGCATACCGAGGGCTTGTCTCCTGGAAATTAGATCATGTGACCACTGGGGAAACGGTATTTATTAGACGGAGGACCCGAAGTCACGTGGTCGAGTTATCAGCGTTCACAGTCGATGCGCGACCTGCCGCATCACAAAGTTATTTGTGTGCGACGGCCTGCGATTCCAGAGAGTCTGGTGGGAACCCAACACAAATTCCCCCCTCATGGTCTTCTCGCTCCCGACCCCCGGGTCCGCAACAATATGAAATGTAAGGAACGAAATTGTAATTTTTCACATTTAGTAGTACATGACCATGTAACATTGACTTAGCTGCTCTCACACTAATCTGAGTATCTCTCAAAATCTTTGAGCCAAGCAGGTGGTCTTCTAACCCTCATGAACGTGCTGGATTTGTAACCGTTTCATTCCTTTCATTTCCCTCTGTGACCGGCGTTATTCCTGTCTCTGGATAGAGGGCCAGGTGTGATGCGTTCCATTTCTTCCCATCACTGAGTACGTCTGTACCTGGTCCAATTTTCTCCTGAATCAGCATAGGATCAGTGTATTTTGTAGTCCCTTTCCTCACATGCACAGGTTTCTTTACTTGCCCATAATCCCTCGTGGTTGAAATGTCAGAATCTTCGCTCCCCTTCTTTGGTTGGTGCACTCCTTGCTTTTTGTCTGTCTTTTCACGATGGTGTCTCTCACATTCAGGAGCGGTTCGGAATCACTGACGACCGGAAAGATGTTCAGCTTGGTGCGCATCTTCTTTTTGTGGAGCAACTCGAATGGCGACACACCAGTAGTGGCCTGTGGCGTTGCCCTGTAACTTTGAAGAAATTCCGTCACTGCAGATTTCCAAGGTTTATATTCTCGTTACACATTCTGTATACACTCCCTCAGCACTCTGTTAAACCTTTCCACAGCACCATTAGCTTGGAGGTAGTAGACGCTGGAGCGACTTTGCCGTATTTCTCTCTCTTCCAAAAACTGAGAGAAAGCAGTGGAAGTGAATTGTGGTCCATTGTCAGTGACAATCCAGTGGAGATTTCCATTTCAACTGAAAACCGAGCACAGGAAAGCAGTAACGACCTCTGTGGTGACACTTGAAGTAAATGCCAACTCAGGCCACTTACTGTAATAGTCGATCAGGGTGATGGCATTGCGGCAATCCCATGTGCCAAGTTCGAACGGTCCAACAATCTCTATTGCCACCTTCTGCCATGGTCCCTCGGGCAGTTCGACTGGCTGCTGCCGAGCAGGGAAGGTTTTTGCAGTTTTGTTGCTCAGTTGGCAAGACACGCAAGACGATGTAATAGATTGCACAAGACTCTCCATCTGGGGCTGCCAGTAAAGGTAACGGAGGCGCTCTTTAGTGCGCACGATTGCCCGGTGACTTTCATGTGCCAGGTTGACCACTTTGGTACGCAACGGCAGCTGTACAATCAACAGGTCGCTCGCAACACATATGCATTGTTCATGGCCAGTTCATGATGGACAGCGAAGTATGAAGCAAGCTCAGGTGCAACTGCTTTCCTTGAGTTTGGCCAGCCTTTCCCGATCTGGGCACACAGCAAACACAATTCCGAGCAGGTTTCACAGGCAGCAGAGAACTCACTTACAGACAGAGCAGTTGGGGCAGCCAAAATAGCGGCAATCAGCTCAGGTTCCTCCTCTGCATCACAACTGGTCGGCAGAGGCAATGTAGATAGACAGTGTGCAGTGCAATTTCGTTTCCCAAGGTGATACGTCACATCATAAAAGAAGCAAAGCAGTCGAGCAGATGGCAATTCACAGTCCAACACGCAGGTGCGCGGGATGGGATTTGGAGTGGGGGTGCTGAGGTGCTGTCTATTTTAGTGATGGTGTTAGAGTCATTGTGAATCCCAACCCCGTAGCAAGATCTCTCTGTCTGTGATCACTAAAAACTAACAAACACATTTTTTAAACTAATATTTTCTACCAGAGTTGGTGTCAAAGCCACACAATGCTCGCCTGTTTATACATTTAGCGTTTTTACAAGACTCGTCTAATAATTAATATTTTTTATAAAGCATTGCAGTGAAGTCTGATCCAAATAATTTTAAAGCAATATATGTATTTGTATATTGTAATCAGTACAAAGAGTGCAAGTGAGCACAATATACGTCCGAGCAAGAAGGTATATACAGAATTGTGGTACGACATGGAAAACAGCATCCTGGTTGCCATGGCAACCACTTTAGATGACGAACGTATGTCACGACACACCGTCTCCACAGTCTGTACCTATGTACCAAATATGAAACGTGAAAGTTGAAAACTTTGGGAGTTAGAGTGCGGACAGGAACGGACGGACGGACGGACAGACAGACAGACAGACGGACGGACGGACAGACGACCGGTATCACATAATACGCCCCAATATATATATATCGGGCGTATAAAAAATAGTGTGGTAGATAAAAACATTAGAAAGGATAAAATAACTTGCACCAAAACTTTAACATTTTCACACTCACGCCGGGGTATCACTATAGCTCTCTGTTCTTCAAACAGGCGAGCTAAATTTAAAAATGACTTTTTTTAATTTCTCTATTTTCATTATTCTTTCCCATCCCCAACACTTTACACTTGTTCAGGTTAAATTCCATCTGCCAATCTTCTGCCCAATCTTTGCAAGTATCAATACTTTCCTGTATCTGATCACCACCCCTTGCTGTCCACCTCACCTCCAAGAAAAAAAAAACATTGTTTGAAAAATTAAATGCTGACCGCATTAGTGTTTTGAATCCCAATATAAAAATGCCGTGTGGAGCTGAAAGAGCAAATTTACAAATGAAAGGCACAACAAAAACACAGCAGAATATATCTTCATTTTCAATTTTGCAAGCCAAAAATGGCTTGCAAAAAGAAAATACATTTTCATACAAAAGTTTACAGAAAACCTCGATGTGATGGTCATGTTCACATTGAGGCACTGAGGTGCGTGCACACACGCACAAACACACACACACAACACACACACACACACACACACACACACACACACACACAACACACACAATACACACACACGTCATTTCCCTTGTTCATCAGGTCTCTGAATGCTGCCGTAGTGCAATGGTTCTGCATCAGCTGGAAGTAAAAGTCTTTGCTGCGATGTGTCTGAACGGTCAAAACCACAAAATCCTGCACACATCACAAAAATAATAAATAAAAACATTTATGTCATGTTTGTGAGAAATGCATCAATATACAAAAGTCACATTAACCACATAGTTGCAGAAACTCGTGTCAAATACTTGTGTATGATTATCAACAATAAATCACAGAAACCTCACCAAACCTGTCATAGAAGTGGGAGTCATGTGATGCAACTCCAACCGATCTATAATCCAGCCCGTCCCATAACAACTCAATTTGTTCTCTTTTGATGTGCATCCATCTCCATATTCAACAATTTTACAAAAAAAAATGGAAACAAAAATGTGAATAAGTTGAAGTGTGACATCTTCCTGCGCCAGCCTTATTTCAGCACATTAGTGAAAAAGGCTCCATGCTCATGGAGGAGCTGAATGAAAAAGAGGTATCTGGTTCACAAACTACCATCGGATATGGCAGAGGGGCCTAATCTTGAATATTTTGTGGAATTTAGACACCAAATCTGAGGAAGGACAGCTGCTGCAGAGAGGGTTCAGCGTAGGACAACAAGATTTATCCCGAGCTAGATACACCAACCTATAAGGAGCGGCTGAAATTAGAAGGGAGGCGATTATAAGGGGATTTGATCGAGACGTTTAAGATAATGAAGAGTAAAGAAAATAAGTGCAGAATAGTTTTTCAGCAGAACATGCAGTAATAGATCAGGGACTGGAGGCTGAGAGTAAAAAAGAGGAGAGTTATGACAGTAATAAAGCAAGATTCTTTCACTCGGATAGTAGTTTATGCACAGAATGGCCTCCCTCATAAGGTAGTGGCAGCAGAAAGAGTTGACAGGTTTAATTTGAAATAAGATAGGTATCGCGATCCATTGGAGATAGAGAGGTACAGAGACATTACCAGGACTTGTAGGTAGTTTGTGTGTGGATGGGTGATGGTATCTGATGTTGGTGTAGCACATGCATGATTTGCTGAATGACCTCCTCCTGCACCAAAGTTCTTTCTCACATGAATAATGTAGGTCCTAAGATGCTGCCTTGTGGAACACCAGCTTGATGGGAAAGGAAAAAAAAAAATCAAGGACCACCTGCTGTTTCTGCTTGCAGAAGAAATCAGACAACCACTTGAGCACGAGTCCTGAATACCAAATGAAGACAACTTGGAAATCAAAGCTGGATGCCTGATAGTTGGAAAGACTCCAGAGATATCCAGAGAGAAGGCCCTAAAATGTTGCTTGTGGTTAATAGTATCCATCAACTGCTGTGCCAAAGCAGCAGCATATCCAAGTTGGAATGGCAAGGTCAGAAGCCAAACTAATTGTCAGAGATGAGAAAGTTAGAGAAGATATAGCACCTGAGGTCAGCTACAATAATAGACTCCATTACTTTGCTAATGAAGCAGAACAAGGCTAATAGGTCTGTAGTTGCGAGGATCTGCTTTGGAACATTTCTTATTGATAAGAGTGATGTTTGCAACTTTCCGAGAAGGAAGAAGTTTCCCATTGAAGAAGGACCTGTGAAAGAGAGAAGAGAGATAGGATATGATATGACTCATCTCCTCTTTCTGTCGAGGCTGGAGTTCCTCAAGGCAGTGTTCTGGGCCCTGTACTTTTTCTAATCTTCCTCAATGATCTCACCAACTGTAAAATCCTATTTATCTCTTTGCTGATGACTCCACTCTCTGCCGTACCATCTCTCATCCCTCAGATTGGCAGACAACAGCCTCTTCACACTCTGCAGACTTGGATGAAATCACAAGCTGCTCAAACACTTGGAACATGTCCTTCAATCCTGACAGATCTCACATCCTCACGATGTCTCACCAAAATCTACATTCTCAACAATCATCTTGAAGAAGTTCAGTCACTCAAGATTTTGGACCTCACTTTCTGCTATGTTCTTTCCTGGGAAAGCCACATTTGCAAGCTAGCCTCCAAAGCCAATCGCCGACTGGGCATCCTATGTCATGAAAAGTCGTTGCTTGGCACACCTGAGCTCTTAACCACAAAGCTTTCATCCGCATCTTGATGGAGGACTGCACTCCCCTCTCGGCTGGCGCTCCTGCCTCACACCTAGCTCGACCTCATGCCGGGGAAACCAAGACTTTTAGGATCATTGGCATCTCCCTCGATGGAGCCGAGTCTTTGGGTCTCTCACTCTCTCACCACAGGTAGGTCGGTGGTCTTTCTGTCTTCTACAGACTCCTCTCCGGCCTTGCACACCCTGCTCTGTCCCCATAATATTTCTGCAGGGCGCTCAAGGTCTGCCAGCAACCCCCTTCTGGTGAAACTGCCAAAATCAAGAATCACTGCTCACCTTCACTCTTTCATTCCTCTTTTTTCCCACCTCTGGAAAAAAAAACTCCCACACTCTCTTTAATCCCACTCTTTGCTCCAGGTCTTCAAAACAGCTGTTCACCACCATCTCATATCTTCCGTTAAAATCTTCCCCCATCCAAAATCTTCATCTTTACTACCTCCGTAAATCCACCCCAAACCCATCTATTTCACATTCCCTGCTTTCCTTACTGAAAGTCCCTGTAGTGTCCATCTTGTTTCCCTGTGTTCCCCACCCCATCCCTCTCTCGTCCAAAGATCTCCTATTGTCTCTGTTCCCCACTGTTTTGTGCTTCCCTCTCCCACCCCTCTTGTCTTCTGCCTGGTTTTATGTTTCTGTGTATTTGCTCTGACATGAGCCTCGACATGGTATCCAAAAAATAAAAAAGGTGCCGTGGATACAGAAAGGGACAGATTTAGAATGTTGGCCTTTTAAGTGAAGAGAGAGTTCAAGAACTCTGTTTGTTCTTGAGCAGTATCGAGTATGAATCGATTTTATGAGGGAAGGAATGTAATTTTGAATTGGAGTAACATTGGAATGGATATTTATTTCTACCACTTAATAAACAAACTTTTATTTAGTGATCACTAACATTCATATTGTGCTCATCTGGAAGTGCAGTTTTTTTTAATTCACAGATTATACATCAAGTGTACACCTTTCGAATGCAGTCTCATTATAACAATAAATTATCAACTTGGAATACTCGAACAATCATTTCACGAAATTAGCTGGATAATAATATCCCAGGTGAAGTGAACAAACAAGTCTCCTGGTCAGGTCGCTATTGTCAGTAGAGTGTAATTAGGTTGAAGGTGAATGAGTAGGATGAAGTTGCATGATGTTCATCTACAGGTGAATCAAGGAACATGAAATGGCTCATATTTGTTTTGTGCAATGTGAAAGCCATTGCACTTTTGGTTGTGGAGTCACAGGAGCAAAGCAAAGATTTTAGGTTTGTCTTCTGAACATATATATATATATATATATATATATATATATATATATATATATATATATATATCTACCTCAAATAAATGCTTCATGGGGATGGGATGCATTGCTTTGATCAGTTTTACAAGTATAATTATTTCCAAAGTTTTCAATTTTGCTTTTCACCTATCATCCATCGAGCAGTGATTGTAACATTGCCCAGACACAGATTATAATCATCACCAGCACAGTACCCCCTCTGGGTAATCCTGTTAAAAGCGTACAACATTTCTTCCACCAAGCCCTTTATCTGGACAGTGTATCAGCAACAGACTGCTGCCTCAATCACTCCCAAAAATAAAATAAAAACAGGTTAAGTGCATGAAGCAATGACATAGTATTCATAGAACACTGACCCCACGAAGTCTTGAGAAGGACTTGGTGCGAGCCAACTCTTCTGGTGCTAAATTTATTGCATCTGTCTACACTTCTGAGATAAATGTGTACAAATTATACTTTGAAAAGTCTGCTATCAAGTACATTCATAAGTCTTTACAAAGTAGCTTTTATTCTCGTTCTCCAGTGTTTTCATAACAACCAACGCTGATAAAGACGCCATGATAGATCGTTAAACGCCAAAATGTATGTCTTCTTATTCACATTTTTCACCAGCCGTACACAAGAAAGGCTGAAGAGATTTCATCCATCCATTGGGACCATACTCTGTGCAGAGCGTTGGTGCTGCCTGAGCAGTCTCCTTGGCTATTGGGCACAATCCTGGATGCGTCACCACTCCGTCACAGGATACCAGCAAGCTGGTACTCATTTTTCCGACCTTGGAAGGATGACAAGCAGAGTCATCCCCACCTGGTATTAATTCAACAGCCGAGTGGGATTTGAACTCAGGATCCCAGGATCCCAAGCCCACCACCCAAACCATTAATCCAACACCAGGTGTACTAAAGAGATTACAATGATTCTAACTTCTAATGTAAGGGAAGTGACATTGTCTCTGGGCATTATACCGTTTAATTCACCATGTAAGTTCTGAGGGGGCATGCATCATCCATGTAATCTGTGCTATATCGAATGGTTATGTAACATGTGGTAAAGTTTAAATTTCCTCTGTTGCATGGTTTTCGATGTGCGCTCTTAACAGGAGAACTGCCACTTTATAACTGCTGGCAGTAATGACCGGGTTTCAAGACGTCCCGTTTTGATGCACCGCCGCTTTAATCAGACGCCTTAACCATTACGTCCACTTTATTCAATTGAATTCAGAATGAGATTGAAAAAAAATTAAATTCAAATCAAAAGGAAGACCAAATAAAATAGGTACAGTCTTGCAATGGAGTCATCAGAAGGAACCCGAACACGCAAAGAGCAAAGATGAAGTCATCAGGAGGAACCTGGATAGGATTCGGGTTTCATCTGCTATTCCTCCACCCTCAAAACAATCCAGGCAGTGCCTCGTGAGCCTTATTCAAAAGGAAAATAAAAAAATAACACAGATTCAAAAAAATTAAATAATAATGACTGCCAGACCATATGTCCGATTAGATTGAAAATTAAAACATGTATTCCAAATCACTACTAAACTATAATTTTGAAGTTTCACATCGATTGATGAAGGGGTTGAAGAGATTTAAAAATATATATTTTCCTTCAATCCAATATGGCTGCCAAACCATGTGACCTATGAATTATATTCGTGAACACCGTGGTGTGCCCAAGGCTTGAGGAATATGTGTGAAGTTTCCCCTCGATCTGTGCAGCCATTCTGGAGAAGAAGATTTTTTTTAAGGTTTTAGAGTAAATCCAATATGGGCACCAAACCATGTGACCCATGACGTCATAGGTGGGGAACTTTTTGTTCATCATGGAAATCAAAATAAAGACCAATTACTGCACCGTAGTCCCAAGAAGGAAGCTAGACATAACAATACATGTGCACGCACACACACACACACACACACACACACACACACACACCACACACACACACACACACACACACATCGATGCACATAGTGAAAAGGCAAGAAGCACACATCCTATTCCTCACACACCACAGACAGGTTGGCAGCCTCTGTTTTTAATGACCTCTCCTCTCTGCTCTCTGTCCTCTGACTCCAACTCCTTCAGGGTGCAGATGTTCTTCCAATAAACACTCTCAGGTTAAACTCCCAAAATCCAGGCTTACTAATGATGGGGAAAATTCCTTTTTAAACAAGTTTTCTCTTCTTTTAATGTACGCACTGTTTGCTCAATGTATACGAATTATAATCAATTCCTTATGTTCAATTACCATTCTTTTCTTTGTATTGAAAAATATATAATCACATTGTCTTAAACCAAGTATATTTACCGGGACCCGTAACCTAATGCATTACCATTTCCCACTCTCTTTCTGTCTGTGTTTACCTCCACTCTACCCTCCTAGTCTGCTTGCAGCATCTTGTGTCAGGCCTCCTCAATGATTTACGTAACAACCTTTTGACCAGTAAGATAAAACGTCGAAGATGCCTTTCCCATGTGAAACCAGTCTCACCAAGGCCAGCTGGAGGTCATCATGGCCAAAACTCCCCTCTCTTCCCTTTGTTCTCTCAATCCCCCCCCCCCTACTCCTCCCAAAGCATATATATCGGAAAAATGTAAGCTTAGCTTTAGTGCAAATCATTGTGAATGTTTCCACATTTCAGTGCTTTGGACTCTCGTGGTACCGCAAAATAAATGTTCTTTGATCGAATGTATTTTCCTTGTTGACAGTGGATCATTTGTGTATTGCAAAATTGAGTAACAGTATTTTACACTGAGTCTGCTTATTAATTCCACAATACTGCCTCCCTCCACACTTTTGTTCCTCTATTCTGCTGTTTGTGGAACCGTCTTCCAGTTCAACCCACCCTCTTCTCCAGCACTTCAAAATAATTGAACACCACCCTCTCATGTGATCTCCCAAACACACCCATGATATTTTCTACCACCAGTCGCTCAAGCTCACCCAACTCTCTTACTTGCAGGTTAATGTTTTCTCCCCTCTTCATTATTTTGCTTGCTTGTTTTTGTTCCTTGACTTTGCAAGAAGTCATGGACTTGGAGTGGCCGGTTCATGGTTCCAGCACCCACAAGCTCATCGCTGGACTTGGTATTCCAACGCTGGCGGTATGGCAAAGGAGATTGACCTTGTGCTCAATGATGATCACTGGAGGATGAGCCAGAACTGCAGGGGATACCAGATTGCTCAGTTCCTCAATAGTGACCACCGCCTTGTTATAGCAACTCTTAAGTTGTACCTTAAATCCAGGAGAATGGCACCATCCCAGCCTAGGCTGGATGTTGGCAAGCTCAAGGATGAGAGGGTAGCTGAGGAGTTTGTGAACAAGCTGAGTGGAGATTTTGGGGTCTGGGTGCTTTGGAGATCCTGAAGAGTTGTGGAGCACCTTCAACTGTGGTCCCCTTCGTTTGTGGAAACACAGCTGCGGTGAACCAGTTAAATGGGGTAAAGCTCCAGGGATCTGTGGCATCCATGCTGAACTTCTCAAGGCTGGTGGAAATGCTGCACTCATGTCATTGCATGCAGTTCTGTGCTCTGCCTGGAGCACAGGCATCATCCCAACTGACTGGAAGAGGGGCCTTGTTATCTCTCCTGGAAAAGGAAGGGTGATCGCCAAGATTGCAACAACTACCGAGGGGTGGCGCTGCTCCAGTGCCGGGCAAGGTCTTTGCTCGGATAATTCTTGATAGGGGTTGCCGCCATATGCTTGTGCACCAGCATCCAGAGCAGTCAGGCTTTACACCAAAGAGGTAAACGATTACTGTATCCTTGCTCTTCGCGTCCTCACCAAAAGCAGACGAGAGTTTCGGCAGGGGCTGCTTGCAGCCCATGTTGATCTCTGTAAAGCGTTTGATTCAGTGTATCGGGATGCCCTCTGGAGGATTGTTGGTCTTCGTGGGGTGCCACCAAAACTGATCGATCTGATGTCTGAACTGTACTCTGGTACTGAGAGTACTGCGAGATGTGGTGGTACAGTCTGACTTATTTCCAGTTCTAACTGGAGTTCGTCAGGGGTGTGTACTGGCCCCCACACTTTTTCAGCACTTGTATGGGCTGGATTCTGGGAGCAGGTCGGAAAGATCAAGCTCTGGTGCATCATTTGGGAATGTCAAGATCTCTGACGTTGATTTCGCAGATGATGCAGTCATCTTTGCGGAGACTTTAGAAATCTTTTGGGGCCCTCGAGGTGCTGAATGAGGAGTCGGAGCTGCTGGGATTACGGGTTTCCTGGGTCAAAACTAAGATCCAGGCTTTCAATGACATATTGGAAGCTGCTGTCCTGTCTGTGCCTGTTTGTGGTGAGGATGTTGAGGTCGTGGAGAGATTCACTTACCTTGGCAGTGATATTCATGTCTCTGCTGGCTGTGAGTCAGAGGTCAACAGACGTCTGGGTCGGGCCTGGGGATCATGGATTCACTGGATCATGGGTGTGGCGCTGCCGGTACCTGTGTGGGAGGACGAAAGTCTGAGTCTTCAGGTCCTTGGTGCTTCCGGTCTTGCTCTATGGATGTGATACTTGGACTCTGGCGCGGCATCTGAGACGGAGACTTAATTCCTTTGGTACCAGGTCTCTTCGGAGCACCCTTGGCTATCGCTGGTCAGACGTTGATTCCAATGAGCGGTTGCTGAGAGAGACTCAAATGAGATTTGTTACTTGCATAGTCTGTGAGCGTCAGGTGCGGCTGGATGGACATGTGGCTCATTTTCCTGATGCTGATCCTGCTCACCAGATTCTCTCAACGAGGGAGTCTTGTGAGTGGAGGCGCCAATGGCCGACCACGTCCTCGTGGTTGCAGCAGGTTGATCGGCATCTCAAGGAGATGGGGATGGGCCAGGCATCTGCCGGGGGGGATGGCCAGACGGAGGCCCCTGGAGTACCGGCGGAAAGTGGACGCAGCGATGCGCTGCTCTGGCGCATGCTCTCATACCTGACCTGACCTGACCTGTTTTGTTCATGTGCAGCCCCATTGTCATGAGGTTGCCTTTTTATCCTTTCATGCTCTTTTATCTGAAAAATAAAAAAAAAACAAAAAATCCCCAGAAAGCAACTTCCTACTCAGCTTGGAAATTTAACTCAACTAAAAGTGATCTTCAGGGTCTTTGCAAGGCTTAGAAGTAGATGTTAAATGGGTTTCTGGGACTCCATTCAAATGAATGGGGAAAAGGGAAAAACTTTCTGACTCAAGCCCCAAAAGCCCAAATAGAAGACTGATTTTCTCCACCTTCCCTCCCATTAAAGCAAATGTAAAATTGAGACTATGAAAGATTGAGACTTACTGATTAAAGCACTTCTTCCCTTTCATATTTTCATCCACTTAAAGAGTGAACCAACGAATATTTGTCCATGTTCTACTTTAGGGAATACTTAATTTTCTTATAACATTCATTTCCATCGAGATATTCACAAAGAATAACTTGGAATTTGGTTCTTGGTATAAGTTGTCTTTGTTGAGCAAAAATGAAATGATAAACTTCTCTTATGCTCTTATTTGACCACCCTTTTGAGCCACATATCATTTTGAGATTGTAGTAAATTGTTTTCCCATTGGTTCAATTGATAACCTTCAAAGTTTTCAGTCCATTCCAAAAGATATTTTTTTTCTTACATCCTCCAACTTATTTGTAATGAAATTTATCCGCTTATTTGTTTTATCTACTTTTCCCCGGTTATTTCTTCAATAAGACTTATTTGATATTTCTCACATTCTCTTATGTTTCCCATTTAAATACCAAGGTTGATTACATCTCCACTCTTGGTTTGGTTATTGCTTGGTTCTATCATTTTAAATCAGTAAAAAAGACGCAGTAGCCTGTTAAATTCCCAACCCAATATCTTAACACTTATACTTATAACCATAAGGGAGACTATTGATTCCATTCTCTAAAAATATATATTTTATCATCAAAAGCTCCTAATGCTTCTTTTATCTCTTCTGTATATAATTGATGTTTATAACTTCTTATTGTATTCATTTTTCTGTACTCTTCCTCTTTAAGGTTAAACAGTTGTAATAATGTTTAAGTTTATTGTTTCCTTGATTATATTTTTTTTTCCCTTTAATTTCTTATCACACCTTTCAATGTTATTATTATCAATTATACAGTAGTAAAAGCATAAGACTTTGATCTCAATCCTATAAATTCACTCATGACCTTCCCACCCAATTCATCTTTAAAAACTTACCAACAACCTTTTTATTCTTTGATGAAAACAACACATCACCTGACTTATAATTACTTGTATCATATATATCAATATTAATCAATCATATCCTCATATACATCACTTGTCTTAATTTCTAATATAAAACTATCCTGTATCTATATATAACAATGACACATTATCCTTATACTTTGATTTTAAATTATTATAGTAATAGTCATACATTAACGACTTTGACAAGTCAAGAATTTGATGTTCCTATATAAATAGGTTTATCCATTTCAATACTCTCCTTTTTTCAAATGAATAGCACAAAAGTTCTCTGAAAAACACCTCCGCTTGCTCAAAACTTGGTCCTATTAATTAACTTTGACGCCTGTTTCCAAGATGAAGCAAGTCTTATGTTTTGTCGATTCCTAACATTTTCCATAGTCTTTCCAAATACAGCATTATTCATTAATTTATAAAAGTCCTTCTCAAATCTGTTTTTGCTTATGTTCTCCTTTTTGTATTAAAATCAATATACTTTCTTTAACCAATGACTTTGTTTAAATTTCAAAAATCCGATGATTTTCCTCACTCTCAACCCAGCAGATAAATATTGTTTAAGTTCCTTTGATGCAAAACATAATTTCTTCTCATTTAATGGTAGTAAGTAGTTTTTTCTGGAGATTTAACCTTTTATATTAAATGACTGTTGGTAATCCACTTAACCATTCTTTTCTTGGCCTTTCTTTATCAGTGGCATAATTTTACATCTTTATGTTGCGATGAAGTTCTTCTGGATATTTTAATCACCCCCAAAATAATATCAACTTCAGCTTCATCCAATTCTTTTTGAGAAGAGACAACAATGTCTTGTTAAAACTTTTTCATAATGTTTTTTCTTTAACCATTGAAAGTTTTCCATAAGGTAAAGATTGAGACATAGCCCACCCATACGAATTTAAAGCATCATAATACATGAGGTAAGAGTTGTCCTCATTCTTATTATAATCAGGAAGATATTTATTTGCTTTAGCATATCTCTTGGAACATATTTGAGATATTCCTCCTCTTTAAGCTTCTCTATCATAAAAGCATATCTATATCATGATTAATTCCCAATTCTGTTTTGTCATTTTTAAACATAGCATTCCAAGCCAAACCCGGGGCTGTGTAATAGTGAGCGGGGTCTAATCCATAAGAATTTATTATCACAGACTGTTCTAAAAGTTTCAAACACATCAGTCAATAACAATACATCAGTCTTAAGATACAAATCATGATATTCTCCAAGATTCTTTATATTAAACTTCTCCCAAACCTTTTTAGCTTGTGTAATAATCTCTATCGGAAATATGAGTTTAATTCAACTTGCTATAGAAACTTTCCCTTGAAGGAAGTTGTGTTTCTTTAAACTTCTCAAATGAATCCATGTAGTCATACAGATATATTCCCTTTGTGATAAGAGATAAATCTCTTCTTGATTTGAGAAATGTGATTTAAGATTCGGTAAGTTTTTAATATTTTGATGCGAGTTAGATAATGGACTTGCATATAACTTGAATGTGTCAGAAATCATGATATGGGTTATGGGGGAATGTATGAATTGTTTTTGTGAATGAGATGTATTTTTGATCTGTGGTTAGGAATGCAGAAATATCTCCAGATGTCTTTGAAAGTTCATTTATAAATAGATGTGTGTCATAGTGAGCGTTGTTGTGAAGGAAAGACAGGAATAAAGTTTGGGGGCTTGTAATAAAGATTACAACAGGAATGAAGATGGACCTCTATATTTTCCAGTAAGATGACAATGATCCCTAACTTTGACCTCTCCTCAATTTTCTCCTCACAAATATGACAGATACTGTTCTTGTTCGAAATTCTTTTTTCTCTCCCTTTGTTAATGACATTGGTTTATAGTTTTAACCATTATTTCTCTAGTCTTATGCAGTTTTTCCAATCATCTTACAAACTCCTCTGAGCATCTTCTCCTCTAGAAAGTTCCAACTTGTTGTATTCAATCAGCCAACAGAATATTTGATATATATAACAGAAACCACAAGGAGTATGTTTTTGATATTTTTTTGTGGTAATAATTTTTTTGGATTTGGAGAAACAGTATCTGTCCTTTTCAAGGATACTTTCAAAATCAGCATATATCACAAACGATGTTTTTTATAGGTTTGGTTAAATCTTTGAATGATAATGTTTGAACCTGCTTTTGGTAATATGATTACGGTTGATTTATGATTAGCGACAATATTTTGAATGTTGGATTTAATCGTTCTTTTGTGTGAAAGAGTTTTGAGACATCTCTTACAAGTGATACGTTTTACATTTTCTCTTGTATAGTTGTGATTTTGGTTAATCTTGAATAAATTTTGATGGAAAGCATAATGTGGATTTTTTCCTTTGAAGTAAAGTAAAGAAGGTCAATGTGTGCTTCATCATTTTTAATAGTTGTTTGAATTTTTAATACTGAACTTTGTTTGTATCGTTTAATCATATACATTAACAGATAGGTATATTCATTTCTCAAATTTAGGAATATCTCTCATGACATTGGAAACTTTTAAAATCTTTAACATTTAATGTATTCTCGTATTTCTTATAATTTCAACCCCTTTCAGGTTTCCATTGTGGAGGATGTATGTGAGCAAGAACAGACATAGAAAACATTTATTATCTTTGTTTTGAATATTTACAAACTGCTTTCTTAAGTTTTATCTCTTTTGGTAAATCAATATAAGAAGAAGCTTGAGAGGCTTGATTTTAAAGATGTGTAATCGAAAAAAGATTAAATTTTTGTAACAGAAACATCCACTACCGACACAGTGTTATCACACTCTTGGTTCTTGTCTCTGGAGTCATCGTAAACATCAACATATTACAAAATCTTGAAATGAATGAGATAAAGTGAGCGTTTTGAACTCATAAGGGAGTAGTTTCATCGCCTTCTCTTACCATATTTTCCATTTTACTCACATATAAACACTTAAAAGTTTTTAATTC
>CM068963.1:51417491-51433315 GCA_035128595.1 Eptatretus atami
CCATACCTGACCTGACCTGACCTGTTTTTGTTCATGTGCAGCCCCATTGTCATGAGGTTGCCTTTTTATCCTTTCATGCTCTTTTATCTGAAAAATACAAAAAAACAAAAAATCCCCAAGAAGCAACTTGCCTACTCAGCTTGGAAATTTAACTCAACTAAAAGTGATCTTCAGGGTCTTTGCAAGGCTTAAGAGTAGATGTTAAATAGAAGAGAGATTGCCGTAGTCTCGGAGATAATTTTTTAGGCGATTTCATTAGCAGGAGATATTTTGACGTCATAACTTTTCTAGGAGGAATTTCAAAAATCGGAGAATGGTCTTACTGTCTGCGCAGGGTTATTTTACATATATATGCCAAGTTTCAGGAAGTTTCGAATGAAAACTGTAGGTCTGTGAAACAAAAAAAAGTCCCACAAGAAGAAGATGAAGAACAACAACATGAGTATAGACTAGAGAATACCACCACGAGGATCTAAAAATAAAATAATTAAAATAACAAAAACTGTTTTTTTCCGTCACGACCTTCCCGGGAGTTCCCTGAAAGCCACGCAATTCGATTTATTGAATCCATCAATGCCGTTCTCAAGGTTTATACACACAACAACAAATGGACAGACACGGCTCCTTTATAGTTTTTGGGATAGTGTAGAACAATCCGTTTCCAGTCCACGGAACTGGCAGGATATGCTGGTAGCTTTGTATGATAGGTAATTGTAATACATATTGTATACATATACAGTGCTGATTGTTATATGCCTGTGAGCAGATCCTGTCAATTGTTTCTTTATCTTGTCGAGGCTCATATAAGAGTAACACGATAAGATAAAAGGGAGCAGGAGAAGAGGGAGGGGGGAGAGGTAGCAAACTGGTAGAACAAGGGCATGAGGAGAAACTATGGAGGGAGAGGATGGGTACATGTGGTGAACAGGATGAACACACAGGGAATTTCAGGAAGGAAACGGAATTTGTAAGAGTGGGTTTGGGTGGATTCGCGGGATGGGTGTAGAAAGATCATTGGTTTTGGATTGGGGGAGGATAAGAGGTGGTGGTGAACGGCTGTTTTTGAAGGTTTGAAGGGAAGAGAGGATTGGAAAGGAGAGTTGTGGGAGTTTATTCCAGGGGTGGAAGAAAAGAGGAAGGAGAGTGAGAAGTGAGCGGTTCGATTCCTCATTTTGGCACTTTCACCAGAAGGGGGTTGCTGGCAGACCTTGAGTTACCCTGCGGAAACAGAGGGAAGAGCAACGACAGGAGAAGGGGGGGGCAAAGCACGAGAGGAGGCGGTTTTAGGAAGACAGTAAAAGACCACCGACCTGCCCTTCGGTGAAGAGTGAGAGACCCAAGACATCAGCTCATCACGGGAGGATACCAATGATCATAGGCCAGTGTGGGCCGATTGTTCTACTTGTAATAGTATAGACGCATTTAGAGGGTACTCTTGCGCATGGCTTGAGGGCTGCATCTTTGATCGAGTGCTGTTCGTTGGTTCGCATTAAACTGTGTGCATCTACCATATACAAGTACTGACATTGGGGTTAAGCATTTCAATCTCACGCCTTTTTATCACAGCTCCAGGATTCAAAGCCGGCAAGGTGAGTGTTGCGTTTTGAGAAGAATCTAGGTCCGGACCACGCGAGTACAACAAATGCTTTATTCCATCTCTGCCATAATGCCGCTATAACTCTTTCTTCTTCACCATGTATGGTTTGTGAAAGTGCCCCTCATGTGTCCAAAGTGGCAATTAGCATTTTCCACTTTTCAATGTAATTATGCGAACTGGACACCAACGATGCCCCTTTTTCTTGAAAACATTTAGATAATTCTGAATTGAATTTTGAAATGGGAGGAAAGAAACAAGAAAAACAGAATGTACAATACAGAATTATTTCACACTTGATACCTTTCATACACTCGAATCAATGTTCCTGTTTAATTATCATCAAGTTGGAGAAACATAGCCACAATCACTCAAAATATATTCGTTGTCGATTCTGCAAAACGCATGCCTCTAAGGCAAGGGCACCCAACTACAGTGATCCCCAGGCAGTTATTTCGTTTCGTTCTCAGCAGTCAGACCTTCCCTCATGTCTAGTGTGTTGACGGGACGAAGCTGGTTGCTTGTGGTCTGAAAGCTAGTTTCTATTAACTATCTCTTCTATCTTCTATCAGATTCTAATTCCACCCTTTATTTTAGCTCATGGTACAAGTCAAGCAAGCATCACACAACGCCATGCAAAATGAATAGCAAACACACCACGCAGCCTCCGTGAGAGAATCAACATAAAGAACAACACTGTACATGCACACGCTGGCGTGCAATTATTTCATTCATATCGTGCGCCAATTCCACGGCTACTCACCTTGCTCACGCCCTCGCTCACCAAAACTCACCACCTCGGCCACAACACACCCTCCCGCACACAGGGAAAATTCCCGCACTCCTTCGTATCTCTGTACGATTACAATTTGCCACTAAACAGAGGTGTGCTGCACGGCTCAGGGGTACTCGGACCGTGTGATGCGGGACGAGCAAACGGATACAGTAGTAGCACTACCGCAATCTCGCCGGGGGTGTCCCGGTGGGCACGCGGAATGATACGGACCCTTGTCCAGTCGCCACGACACACGGCAAGAACGGGTTAGCGATGGGGGGGGGGGAGGGTGTGGCAGGAAGAGCAATCCCGGGAGTTTAGTAAACAGAGCTCCGGGCCGTGTCACGCGGCATGTGCGAATTGAAGATCGCTTCCGGCCCAGGAGCCGGTTGGGGTTCCGGGCTGGGGCGCCTGGGGTTAATAGAGAAGCGGGATTCGGGTTCACAGCGCGTCGCTCGGGTCTGTCACCCTCCACCAATTGCCCGGGGTTTTATAAATAGGCGGATCGTGGACGCTCGGCTCTTCTTCGCCTCTCGGCTTTGCCCTCTTCCTTCACTGCTCTCGCTGTCTCTGCTGTCGCTGGCCCTTCACATCAGGCTGGTGTGAGACTTGAGACGTTGCTTATTCCAGAGGACGCAGTGCAGAGTGGCATGCTTGCCACGAGCCCGGCAAAGGTGACCAGCGAGATAACGCACCAACTCTTCGAACAGGTGGGAGCTCAAGCGGACATCCCACGGAGATTGCGCACTGCACCGCAGACTATTTACACGACTAAGGTTGGTGTGTCGCCTCATGCGGTCATTCTCTCCTCTCTCTTTCGCCCCTCACTCATCCCCTTTGGAGCACATGGGTAGAGCATCCTGCTGACTCGCATATCACGAGTTTTTCCTCTGGCACGGCACATCACACCTCCCACTCCCACACTTTAGACACCAGTATTTCTTCCCTTCTTCCCCCAAAAGCATACTGGGTTGCGTTGGTAGTCCAACCGTGCCAGTATTTACGAGGGCCGTTATATTTCCTCATCTGCTCTCTTTCTTTCTGACTTGTCTCATCTTCCTCGGGTGTGTGTGTGTGTGTGTGTGTGTTTGTATTGCATGGCTTCCTGTCGTAGCATACGTTAAGATTGTAGGAAGTGATAACGGTAAGTCTGCCTGATGTCTGCTTTTGTAAATTGCTTCCTTTTGTCGCACCCCTACAAAATTCCTTGCATCCCTTCGCTTTAAATAACCAATAAACCAATTTACTGTGCCACATACCCTTTCCTCGTTTGATGTAAATAAATCGTTGTATAGAATGTTCCCAGCTCATTTTCCTCTTTTCCTTCATTGGTCCAGGCATGGTTCGATCCTAGCCGAGCTGGACGTTACCCCAACGATTTGTGTTTTCTAGCTGTGTACGTCTCCATTGGGCAGTTACGCTCGGCTTGCATCTGATTCCGGTCATGTAAATTCCGATCATTGAAACCAAGGCATACCGAGGGCTTTGTCTCCTGGAAAATTAGATCATGTGACCACTGGGGAAACGGTATTTTTAGACGAGGACCCGAGTCCGTGGTCGAGTTTATCAGCGTTCACAGTCGATGCGCGACCGTGCCGATCACCAAAGTGATTTTGTGTGCGACGGCCTGCGATTCAGAGAAGTCTGGTGGAAACCCAACACGAAATCCCCCCTGTCATGGTCTTTCTTCGCTCCGCGACCCCCGGTCAGCAACAATACTCGAAAATGTAAGGAAACGATATGTAATTTTTTCAATTAGTAGGTAACTGACCATGTAACATTGCTTAGCTGCTCCACACTAATCTGGAGTATGCTCTCAAAATCTTTGAGCCAAGCAGGGTGGGTCTTCTAACCCTCAATGAACGTGCTGGATTTGTAACACGTTTTCATTGCCTTTTCATTCCCTCGTGACCGGGCGTTATTTCCTGTCTCTGGATAGGGGCCAGGCTGTGAGGCGTTCCATTTCTTCCCATGCACTGAGTACGTCTGTACCTGGTCCAATTTTCTCCTGAATCAGCATAGGATCAGTGTATTTTTTAGTCCCTTTCCTCACATGCACAGGTTTCTGTTACTTGCCCATATAATCCCTCGTGGTGAAAATGTCAGAATCTTCGTCCCCTCTTTGGTTGGTGCACTTCCTTGCTTTTTGTCTGTCTTTTCCGATGGTGTCTCTCACATTCAGGAGCGGTTCGGAATCACTGAAACGGACCGGAAAGTAGTCGATCTTGGTGCTGCATCTTCTTTTTGTGGAGACTCGAATGGCGACACACAGTAGTTGCCCTGTGGCGTTGCCCTGTAACTTTGAAGAAAATTCCGTCACTGCAGATTTCCAAGTTTATATTTTCGTTACAGCAATGCTTGTATACAACTCCCTCAGCATCTTCTGATTAAAACCTTTCCACAGCAACTCATTAGCTTGGAGGTAGTAGACGCTGGAGCGACTTTTGCCGTATTTCTCTCTCTTCCAAAAACTGAGAGAAAGCAGTGAGTGAATTGTGGTCATTGTCAGTTGACAATCCAGTGGGATGATTTCCCATTTCAACTGAAAGAACCGTAGCACAGGAAAGCAGTAACGCCTCTGTGGTGACACTGTGAAGGTATTGCCAACTCAGGCCACTTTACTGTATAGTCGATCAGACGGTGATGCATTGCGGAATCCCATGGTTGCAGGTTCGAAACGTCCAACAATTCTCTATTTGTCCACCTTCTGCCATGGTCCCTCGGGCAGTTCGCTGGCTGCTGCCGAGCAGGGAAGGGTTTTGCGGTTTGTGCTCAGGTGGCCAAGACACTGCAAGACGATGTAATAGATTGCACAACTCTCCATGCGGGGCGCCAGTAAAGGTATCGGAGGCGCTCTTTAGTGCGCACGAATTGCCCGGTGACTTTCATTGTGCCAGCGTGTGACCACTTTGGTACGCAACGGCATGGCTGTTACAATCATCAGGGGGGTCGCTCGCAACACATATGCAATGTGTTCATGGCCAGTTCATGATGAACAGCGAAGTATGAGAAGCTCAAGGTGCACACTGCTTTCCTTGTAGTTTGGCCAGCCTTTCCCGATCTGGGCCACACAGCAAACACCAATTCCGAGCAGGTTTCACAGCAGCAGAGAAACTCACTAGACAGGCAGTTTGGGTGCATGCCAATAAATAGCGGCAATCAGCAGGTTCCTCCTCTGCATCACAACTGGTCCGGCAGAGGCATGTAGATAGACATGTGAGTGCAATTTCGTTTTCCCAACGGGTGATTACGTCACATTCATAAAAGAAGCAAAGCATCGAGCAGAGTGCAATTTCAGTCAGTCCACACAGCAGCGTGCGCGGGATGGGATTTTGGAGTGGGGGTGCTGCAGGTTGCTGTCTATTTTAGTGATGGGTTTAGAGTCGTTGTGAATCCCAACCCGTAGCAGATCTCATCTGTCTGTTGATCAACTAAAAACCTAAAAACAACATTTTTTAAACTTATATTTTTCTACCAGGTTGGTGTCAATGCCACACAATGCTCGCCTGTTAACTACATTTAGCGTTTATTACGAATACTCCGTCTAATAATTTAAATATTTTTTATAATAGCATATGCAGTGAAAGTCTGAATCCAAATAATTTTAATAGCAATATGTATGGTATTGTGTATATTGTAATCAGTAACGAAGATGTGCAAGTGAGCACAATTTCGTCCTGAGCAAGAAAGGTATATTACAGAATTGTGGTACGACTGGAAACAGCATCCTGGTTGCCATGGCACCACTTTAAGATGACGAACGTATTCATCGACACACCGTCTCCAACAGTTCGTACTATGTACCAAATATGAACGTGAAAGTTGAAATTTGGGATTAGAGTGCGGCAAGGAACGGACGGACGGACGGACGGGACAGACAGGGACAGACGGACGGACGGACAACGACCGGGTATCACATAATAACGCCCCAATATATATATATCGGGCGTAATAAAAAATAGTGTGGTAGATAAAACATTAGAAAGGATAAAATAACTTGCACAAAAAACTTTAACATTTTCACATCACGCCGGGGTATCGCTATAGCTCTCTGTTCTTCGAACAGGCGAGCTAAATTTAAAAAAATGACTTTTTTTTAATTTTTCTCTATTTTCATTATTCTTCTTCCATCCCAAAACTTTACACTTGTTCAGGTTAATTCCCATCTGCCAATCTTCTGCCCAATCTTTGCAAGTATCAATACTTTCCTGTATCTGATCACCACCCCTCTGCTGTCCACCTCACCTCCAAGAAAAAAAAAACATTGTTTGAAAACGTAAATGCTGACCGCATTAGGGTTTGAATCCCAATTAAAATGCCGTGTGGGAGCTGAAAGAGCAAATTTACAAATGAAAGGCACAACAAAAAACAGCAGAAATATCTCATTTTCAATTTTTGCAAGCCAAAAATGGCTTGCAAAAAGAAAATACAATTTTCATACAAAAGTTTACAGAAACTCTATGTGATGGTCATGTTCACATGAGGCTACTGAGGTGCGTGCACACACACGCACAAACACACACACACAACACACACACACACCACACACACCACACACACACACACACACACAATACACACACAGCGTCATTTCCCTTGTTCATCAGGTACTCTGAATGCTGCCGTAGTGCAATGGTTCTGCATCAGCTGGAAGTAAAGTCTTTGCTGCGATGTGTCGAACGGTTCAGAAACCACAAAATCTCGCACATCACAAAAATAAATAAATAAAAACATTTATGTCAGTGTAGTGAGAAATGCATCAATATACAATAACGTCACATTAACCACAATATGTCAGAAACTCGTGTCAAATACTTTGTGTATGATTATCAACATAAATCACAGAAACCTCACCAAACCGTCATAGAAGTGGGAGTTCATGTGATGCAACTCCAACCGATCTATATCCAGCCGTCCCATAACAATCTCAATTGGTTCTCTTTTGATGTGCATCCATCTCCATATTCAACAATTTTACAAAAAAAAAATGGAAACAAAAATGTGAATAAGTTGATAGTGTGACATCTTCCTGCGCCAGCCTTATTTCCAGCACATTAGTGAAAAGGCTCCATGCTCATGGAGGAGCTGAATGAAAAAGAGGTATCTGGTTCACAAACTACCATCGGATATGGCAGAGGGCCTAATCTTGAATATTTTGTGGAATTTAGACACCAAATCTGAGGAAGGACAGCTGCTGTAGAGAGGGTTCAGCGTAGGACAACAAGATTTATCCCGAGCTAGATACACCAACCTATAAGGAGCGGCTGAAATTAGAAGGAGGCGATTATAGGGATTTGATCGAGACGTTTAAGATAATGAAGGGTAAAGAAATAAGTGCAGAATAGTTTTTCAGCAGAACATGCAGTAATAGATCAGGGACTGGAGGCTGAGAGTAAAAAAGAGGAGAGTTATGACAGTAATAAAGCAAGATCTTTCACTCGGATAGTAGTTTATGCACAGAATGGCCTCCCTCATAAGGTAGTGGCAGCAGAAAGAGTTGACAGTTAATTTAAAAATAAGAATAGGTATCGCGATCCATTGGAGATAGAGAGGTACAGAGACATTACCAGGAC
Organism: Eptatretus atami; assembly: GCA_035128595.1. Lineage (NCBI taxonomy): Eukaryota > Metazoa > Chordata > Myxini > Myxiniformes > Myxinidae > Eptatretus > Eptatretus atami. The sequence goes on from CM068963.1 coordinate 51,425,434, forward strand.
TTGTAGGTAGTTTGTGTGTGGATGGGTGATGGTATCTGATGTTGGTGTAGCACATGCATGATTTGCTGAATGACCTCCTCCTGCACCAAAGTTTTTCTCACATGAATAATGTAGGTCCTAAGATGCTGCCTTGTGGAACACCAGCTTGATGGGAAAGGAAAAAAAAAATCAAGGACCACCTGCTGTTCTCGCTTGCAGAAGAAATCAGACAACCACTTGAGCACGAGTCCTGAATACCAAATGAAGACAACTTGGAAATCAGAGCTGGATGCCTGATAGTTGGAAAGACTCCAGAGATATCCAGAGAGAAGGCCCTAAATGTTGCTTGTGGTTAATAGTATCCATCAACTGCTGTGCCAAAGCAGCAGCATATCCAAGTTGGAATGGCAAGGTCAGAAGCCAAACTAATTGTCAGAGATGAGAAAGTTAGAGAAGATATAGCACCTGAGGTCAGCTACAATAATAGACTCCATTACTTTGCTAATGAAGCAGAACAAGGCTAATAGGTCTGTAGTTGCGAGGATCTGCTTTGGAACATTTCTTATTGATAAGAGTGATGTTTGCAACTTTCGAGAAGGAAGAAGTTTCCATTGAAGAAGGACCTGTGAAAGAGAGAATAGAGATAGGATATGATATGACTCATCTCCTCTTCCTTGTCGAGGCTGGAGTTCCTCAAGGCAGTGTTCTGGCCCTGTACTTTTTCTAATCTTCCTCAATGATCTCACCAACTGTAAAATCCTATTTATCTCTTTGCTGATGGACTCCACTCTCTGCCGTACCATCTCTCATCCCTCAGATTGGCAGACACAGCCTCTTCACACTCTGCAGACCTGGATGAAATCACAATCGCCTCAAACACTTGGAACATGGCTTCAATCCTGACATATCTCACATCCTCACGATGTCTCACCAAAATCTACATCTCAACAATCATCTTGAAGAAGTTCAGTCACTCAAGATTTGGGCTCACTTTTGCTATGTTCTTTCCTGGGAAAGACAATTTCCAAGCTAGCCTCCAAAGCCAATCGCCGACTGGCATCCTATGTCATGAAAAGTCGTTGCTTGGCACACCTGAGCTCTTAACCACAAAGCTTTCATCCGCATCTTGATGGAGGACTGCACTCCCCTCTCGGCTGGTGCTCCTGCCTCACACCTAGCTCGACCTCATGCCGGGGAACCAAGACTTTAGGATCATTGGAATCTCCCTCGATGGAGCCGAGTCTTGGGTCTTCACTCTCTCACACACAGGTAGGTCGGTGGTCTTTCTGTCTTCACCGACTCCTCTCCGGCCTTGCACACCCTGCTCTGTCCCCATAATATTTCTGCAGGCGCTCAAGGTCTGCCAACCCCTTCTGGGTGAAACTGCCAAAATCAAGAATCACTGCTCACCTTCACTCTTTCATTCCTCTTTTTCCCACCTCTGGAAAAAAAAACTCCCACACTTCTTTAATCCCACTCTTCGCTCCAGGCTTCAAAACAGCTGTTCACCACCATCTCAATCGTTCCGTTAAAATCTTCCCCCATCCAAAATCTTCATCTTTACTACCTCCGTAAATCCACCCCAAACCATCTATTTCACATTCCCTGCTTTCCTTACTGAAAGTCCCTGTAGTGTCCATCTTGTTTCCCTGTGTTCCCCACCCCATCCCTCTCTCGTCCAAAGATCTCCAATTGTCTCTGTTCCCCACTGTTTTGTGTCTCCTCTCCCACCCCTCTTGTCTTCTGCCTGGTTTTATGTTTCTGTGTATTGCTCTGACATGAGCCTCGACATGGTATCCAAAAAAAAAAAGGTGCCGTGGATACAGAAAGGGACAGATTTAGAATGTTGGCCTTTTAAGTGAAGAGAGAGTTCAAGAACTCTGTTTGTTCTTGAGCAGTATCAGGTATGAATCATGATTTTATGAGGGAAGGAATGTAATTTTGAATTGGAGTAACATTGGAATGGATATTTATTTCTACCACTTAATAACAAACTTTTATTTAGTGATCACTAACATTCATATTGTGCTCATCTGGAAGTGCAGTTTTTTTTAATTCACAGATTATACATCAAGTGTACACCTTTCGAATGCAGTCTCATTATAACAATAAATTATCAACTTGGAATACTCGACAATCATTTCACGAAATTACTGAATAATATCCCAGGTGAAGTGAACAAACAAGTCTCCTGGTCAGGTCGCTATTGTCAGTAGAGTGTAATTAGGTTGAAGGTGAATGAGTAGGATGAAGTTTGCGATGTTCATCCACAGGTGAATCAGGAAACTGAAATGGCTCATATTTGTTTTGTGCAATGTGAAAGCCATTGCACTTTTGGTTGTGAGTCACAGGAGCAAAGCAAAGATTTTAGGTTTGTCTTCTGAATTATATATATATTAATATATATATAATATATATATATATAATATATATATATATATATATAAATCTACCTCAAATAATATGCTTCATGGGGATGGGATGCATTGCTTGATCAGTTTTCAAGTTATAATTATTTCCAAAGTTTTTCAATTTTGCTTTTCACCTATCATCCATCGAGCAGTGATTGTAACATTGCCCAGACACGATTATAATCATCACCAGCACAGTACCCCCTCTGGGTAATCCTGTTAAAAGTGTACAACATTTCTTCCACCAAGCCCTTTATCTGGACAGTGTATCAGCAACAGACTGCTGCCTCAATCACTCCCAAAATAAAAATAAAAACAGGTAAAGTGCATGAAGCAATGACATGTATTCAATAGAACACTGACCCACGAAGTCTTGAGAAGGACTTGGTGCGAGCCAACTCTTCTGGTGCTAAATTTATTGCATCTGTCTACACTTCTGAGATAAATGTGTAACAATTATACTTTGAAAAGTCTGCTATCAAGTACATTCATAAGTCTTTACAAAGTAGCTTTTATTCTCGTTCTCCAGTGTTTCATAACAACAACGCTGATAAAGACGCCATGATAGATCGTTAAACGCCAAAATGTATGTCTTCTTATTCACATTTTTCACCAGCCGTAACACAAAAGGCTGAAGAGATTTCATCCATCCATTGGGACCATACTCTGTGCAGAGCGTTGGTGCTGCCTGAGCAGTCTCCTTGGCTATTGGGCACAATCCTGGATGCGTCACCACTCCGTCACAGGATACCAGCAAGCTGGTACTCATTTTTCCCCTGGAAGGATGACAAGCAGAGTCATCCCCACCTGGTATTAATTCAACAGCCGAGTGGGATTTGAACTCAGGATCCCAGGATCCCAAGCCCACCACCCAAACCATTAATCCAACACCAGGCGTACTAAAGAGATTACAATGATTCTAACTTCTAATGTAAGGGAAGTGACATTGTCTCTGGCATTACCGTTTAATTCACCATGTAATTCTGAGGGGGCATGCACATCCATGTAATCTGTGCTATATCGAATGGTTATGTAACATGTGGTAAAGTTTAAATTTCCTCTGTTGAATGGTTTTCGATGTGCGCTCTTAACAGGAGAACTGCCACTTTATAACTGCTGGCAGTAATGACCGGGTTTCAAGACGTCCCGTTTTGATGCACCCCCGCTTTAATCAGACGCCTTAACCATTACGTCCACTTTATTCAATTGAATTCAGAATGAGATTGAAAAAAAATTAAATTCAATCAAAAGGAAGACCAAATAAAATAGGTACAGTCTTGCAATGGATCATCAGAAGGAACCCGAACACGCAAAGAGCAAAGATGAAGTCATCCGAGGAACCTGGATAGGATTCGGGTTTCATCTGCTATTCCTCCACCCTCAAAACAATCCAGGCAGTGCCTAGTGAGCCTTATTCAAAAGGAAAATAAAAAATAAAACAGATTCCAAAAAATTAATTAATAATAGCTGCCAGACCATATGTCCGATCAGATGAAAATTAAAACATGTATTCCAAATCACTACTAAACTATAATTTTGAAGTTTCACATCGATTGATGAAGGGGTTGAAGAGATTTAAAAATATATATTTTCCTTCAATCCAATATGGCTGCCAAACCATGTGACCTAATGAATTATATTCGTGAACACCGTGGTGTGCCCAAGGCTTGAGGAATATGTGTGAAGTTTCCCCCGATCTGTGAGCCATTCTGGAGAAGAAGATTTTTTTTAAGGTTTTAGAGTAAATCCAATATGGGCACCAAACCATGTGACCCATGACGTCATAGGTGGGAACTTTTTGTTCATCATGGAAATCAAAATAAAGACCAATTACTGCACCGTAGTCCCAAGAAGGAAGCTAGACATAACAATACATGTGCACGCACACACCACACAACACACACACACACACAACACACACACACACACACACACACACACACACACACACACACACAATCGATGCACATATTTGAAAAGGCAAGAAGCACACATCCTATTCCTCACACACCACAGACAGGTTGGCAGCCTCTGTTTTAATGACCTCTCCTCTCTGCTCTCTGTCCTCTGACTCCAACTCCTTCAGGTGTGCAGATGTTCTTCCAATAAACACTCTCAGGTTAACTCCCAAAATCCAGGCTTACTAATGATGGGGAAAATCCTTTTTAAACAAGTTTTCTCTTCTTTTTAATGTACGCACTGTTTGCTACATGTATACGAATTATAATCAATTCCTTATGTTCAATTACCATTCTTTTCTTTGTATTGAAAAATATTAAATCACATTGTCTAAAACCAAGTATATTTACCGGGACCTGTAACCTAATGCATTACCATTTCCCACTCTCTTTCTGTCTGTGTTTACCTCCACTCTACCCTCCGAGTCTGCTTGCAGTATCTGTGTCAGGCCTCCTCAATGATTTACGTAACAACCTTTTGACCAGTAAGATAAAACGTCGAAGATGCCTTTCCCATGTGAAACCAGTCTCACCAAGGCCAGCTGAGGTCATCATGGCCAAAACTCCCCTCTCTTCCCTTTGTTCTCTCAATCCCCCCCCCCCCTACTCCTCCCAAAGCATATATATCGGAAAAATGTAAGCTTAGCTTTATTGCAAATCATTGTGAATGTTTCCACATTTCAGTGCTTTGGACTCTCGTGGTACCGCAAAAAATGTTCTTTGATCGAATGTATTTTCCTTGTTGACAGTGGATCATTTGTGTATTGCAAAATGAGTAACAGTATTTTACACTGAGTCTGCTTATTAATTCCACAACACTGCCTCCCTCCACACTTTTGTTCCTCTATTCTGCGTTTGTGGAACCGTCTTCCAGTTCAACCCACCCTCTTCTCCAGCACTTCAAAAATAATTGAACACCACCCTCTCATGTGATTCTCCAAACACACCATGATATTTTCTACCACCAGTCGCTCAAGCTCACCCAACTCTCTTACTTGCAGGTTAATGTTTTCTCCCCTCTTCATTATTTCTTGCTTGTTTTTGTTCCTTGACTTGCAAGAAGTCATGGACTTGGAGTGGCCGGTTCATGGTTCCAGCACCCACAAGCTCATCGCTGGACTTGGTATTCCAACGCTGGCGGTATGGCAAAGGAGATTGACCTTGTGCTCATTGATGATCACTGGAGGATGAGCCAGAACTGCAGGGGATACCGGATGCTCAGTTCCTCATAGTGACCACCGCTTCTTTTATAGCAACTCTTAAGTTGTACCTTAAATCCAGGAGAATGGCACCATCCCAGCCGAGCTGGATGTTGCAAGCTCAAGGATGAGAGGGTAGCTGAGGAGTTTGTGAACAAGCTGAGTGGAGATTTTGGGGTCTGGGTGCTTGGGAGATCCTGAAGAGTTGTGGAGCACCTTCAACCACCTTCAACTGTGGTCCACCTTCGTTTGTGGAAACACAGCGCTCGGTGAACCAGTTGAAATGGGGTAAAGCTCCAGGGATCTGTGGCATCCATGCTGAACTTCTCAAGGCTGGTGGAAATGCTGCACTCATGTCATTGCATGCAGTTCTGTGCTCTGCCTGGAGCACAGGCATCATCCCAACTGACTGGAAAGGGGCCTGTTATCTCTCTCTGGAAAAGGAAGGTGATCGCCAAGATTGCAACAACTACCGAGGGGTGGCGCTGCTCTCAGTGCCGGGCAAGGTTCTTGCTCGGATAATTCTTGATAGGGGTTGCCGCCAATTGCTTGTGCACCAGCATCCAGAGCAGTCAGGCTTTACACCAAAGAGGTAAACGATTGACTGTATCCTTGCTCTTCGCGTCCTCACCAAAAGCAGACGAGAGTTTCGGCAGGGGCTGCTTGCAGCCCATGTTGATCTCTGTAAAGCGTTTGATTCAGTGTATCGGGATGCCCTCTGGAGGATTGTTGGTCTTCGTGGGGTGCCACCAAAACTGATCGATCTGATGTCTGAACTGTACTCTGGTACTGAGAGTACTGCGAGATGTGGTGGTACAGTCTGACTTATTTCCAGTTCTAACTGGAGTTCATCAGGGGTGTGTACTGGCCCCCACATTTTCAGCACTTGTATGGGCTGGATTCTGGGGAGCAGGTCGGAAAGATCAAGCTCTGGTGCATCATTTGGAATGTCAAGATCTCTGACGTTGATTTCGCAGATGATGCAGTCATCTTTGCGGAGACTTTAGAAATCTTTTGGGGCCCTCGAGTGCTGAATGAGGAGTCGGAGCTGCTGGGATTACGGGTTTCCTGGGTCAAAACTAAGATCCAGGCTTTCAATGACATATTGGAAGCTGCTGTCCTGTCTGTGCCTGTTTGTGGTGAGGATGTTGAGGTCGTGGAGAGATTCACTTACCTTGGCAGTGATATTCATGTCTCTGCTGGCTGTGAGTCAGAGGTCAAAGACGTCTGGGTCGGGCCTGGGGAGTCATGGATTCACTGGATCATGGGTGTGGCGCTGCCGGTACCTGTGTGGGAGGACGAAAGTCTGAGTCTTCAGTCCTTGGTGCTTCGGTCTTGCTCTATGAATGTGATACTTGGACTCTGGCCAGGCATCTGAGACGGAGACTTAATTCCTTTGGTACCAGGTCTCTTCGGAGCACTTGGCTATCGCTGGTCAGACGTTGATTCCAATGAGCGGTTGCTGAGAGAGACTCAAATGAGATTTGTTACTTGCATAGTCTGTGAGCGTCAGGTGCGGCTGGTGGACATGTGGCTCATTTCCTGATGCTGATCCTGTCACCAGATTCTCTCAACGAGGGAGTCTTGTGAGTGGAGCGGCAATGGCCGACCACGTGCCTCGTGGTTGCAGCAGGTTGATCGGCATCTCAAGGAGATGGGGATGGGCCAGGCATCTGCCCTGGGGGGATGGCCAGACGGGGCCCCTGGAGTACCGGCGGAAAGTGGACGCAGCGATGCGCTGCTCTGGCGCATGCCTCCATACCTGACCTGACCTGACCTGTTTTTGTTCATGTGCAGCCCCATTGTCATGAGGTTGCCTTTTTACCTTTCATGCTCTTTTATCTGAAAAATACAAAAAAACAAAAAATCCCCAAGAAGCAACTTGCCTACTCAGCTTGGAAATTTAACTCAACTAAAAGTGATCTTCAGTCTTTGCAGGCTTAAGAGTAGAGTTTAATGGGTTTCTGGGACTCCATTCAAATGAATGGGGAAAAGGGAAAAACTTTCTGACTCAAGCCCCAAAAGCCCAAATAGAAGACTGATTTTCTCCCCACCTTCCTCCCATTAAAGCAATGTAAATGGAGACTGAGAAGAGATTGAGACTTACTGATTAAGCACTTCTCCCTTTCAAATATTTTCATTCCACTTAAAGAGTGAAACCAACGAATATTTGTCCATGTTCTACTTAGGGAATATTTAATTTTCTTATAACATTCATTTCCATCGAGATATTCACAAAGAATAACTTGGAATTTGGTTCTTGGTATAAGTTGTCTTTGTTGAGCAAAATGAAATGATAAACTTCTCTTATGCTCTTATTTGACCACCTTTTGAC
>CM068963.1:51436493-51454650 GCA_035128595.1 Eptatretus atami
GTCCAATCTTTCGGTGGAAGTTCTTCCAAAGATTCATTAGACGAACTCGTATACTGCATCGTTCAACTGCTCTCAACACTCCGAAACAAACAAAATCAAGGTTAAACACTGATTAAACAGACAAACAATAAAACGTCGTGGGCTCATCGTATTTCAATAGACTGCAAAGGTTCTGAAAGAAGCATTTAACTTGCATTACATGATATATCAAATTTTACCCTTCTTTTTTTCTTTTCACACCTAAACGATATGCTAAATATCTAAAGAAATCTCAGTTGTACGTATCATCACATTTGCTATTTGCCATGTCGAAAGGGCAGCAGGTATTTTTTAGGGTTCCAATCTGCACAATTCCAGAAAGGTCTCTTCAGTTGGTCCTTAAAGAGGAATGCTTTGAGAGGAAAATTACCCCCTCTTTAAGCATGAGGCAATCAGTAAAGGTGCCTTTAGTGAGGGCAATGTTGTGGTAGCACAATTGAAAAGTACTATGATAACAAATAACATGTCCAACAAAATCAAATATTTTGTCCATCATCATCCAAAGATCCCTTTTAGTCAAAAAAATATTCCATCAACTGTATAAAATTATGAAAGTTAAGCTTCTTCTTCTTCTTCTTTTCTTCTTTTTCAGTGTGTTTTAATTTGTTGAGCTATAAATACAACATTGAAACCCAACAATGGACAGACTCTTCCTTTTGGAGCAAGTACCAATTCCAAAACGATTCGATTTTGCAGTTACCATTTTAAACATTTTGCAATCATTTACCTGGTATCTACTAAACAATCACAGTTTCATTCACAAGCCAGTTCCAGAAGCAACTGCCATTTATTTATTTATTTTTCAGCTAACTTAGCACTTCCGTACTGAGGAAAGATGGTCACAAGGCCAAGTCAGTGTAGAAATACCCACTTACTTCGTTGCAAATTTGAAATGGGAATGGGTATGTAAACATACACAAAGTACCACTTAATCACAAAAATGCACCTGACCAATTAATCAGAAAACAAATAGAATGGGTATTATTTTAATCGTGTCATGACACGATTTCAATAAATAATTATTACACTCTAATCTGGTTAACATTCAATTCTCTAATTATTTCTGCGTTGGGCATGATTCTGTTTATCTTTTGTTTGCTTTCCACAAAATATGGAGGCATTTTACTTAAATTACAGTTCGGGCCAGCGTCCCGCGACTAATCAGTGAGAGCAATAAAATTACAATACATGGTACAATTCCTAATTCCATTAATTGATTTCATAATTGCTGTTTGGTCTAGACATTCTTTATATTTCTGCAGTATGGTTAATATAAATACGATGCTGATTTTCCTCATATATTGATTTTTCCCTTTCAAGTGGCTTATGATTCCTAATATATAATATTGACCATATTGTGCTCGAGTTGGTGGGCTTGGGATAATAGATCAATCCATGTCACGTTGTCCATAGGTACAGTGATTGAAAACATATCAATCAATCAATACAAGCACCAATAATCAGCGGCATACCTTACTGTGATTAATAACCGATTATTTACATGTGTTCCAAGTTACTGGTTTTAATGTGTGGACTTGCATTACTCCACAAATTTGATCCATTCAGGAGAAGTTAGAAGAAAACAAATTAGGAGAATACTCTGTCACTTGAAGACCCCAAATACATTAAATTATTGATTACGAAGACATAACAATTTCAAAACAAACTTAATCTGTTGACTAGATAAGCAAAATAAAATCATCACAAAGAAAAACCTCTCAATACAACTCAAAGATCAAAGGAACCTTGTGTATAATCAACCCAAAAGAAACATGAAGGTTCGAATACCATAATGAATTGTAATGGAGAATACCATCATTTTTGATGAGCTGAGTCTGAAAGTAATTAACTCAGTTACTGTGTACTCAACCTCCACTCGTTACCAACTATTCCCCATGTTTATGTATTTGACAATCAACCCAGTAAACAGGTGTGTGTAAATCACTTTTCTGATGAACATCACATGCAAACATTATCACGAGTATCACTTGTTCATCACTACAACACAGGTCAAAGCACATTGGTGTGCTGTTGCTAGGTTTCACATTGTTACATTAATTAACAGGAGTAATTAAACAAGAAAGTCCATCATTGTAGTCACAGGGCGGCCACCCAGGAGTCTTTATCGGCACTGCCAGCTCTGCGAACTCCCCATGCCACTCGGTTTTTGACATCCCAGGAGTGCGATATGTCGAGCTGCCGAACTTGACATTGCTCCCGGCCGACACTTTGGCTGCAGAGCATTCATTTGGAAACAAGAACTTTGACAACATTGTTGAAAGATACCAAAATTTTCCAAACACTTTAAACAGTAGCTTCTGCAATTAAACTTGATTCCTGACAAATATAGGCCCACATAACAAAATACATAAAAATCAAGATGTTTTTGGTTTCTGCGCGAGTAAGCCGACTTTGGTTTGGTTGCCAGCCTGCAGATGAAGAGGCTTGGCTTCAAGCTTTTGGAATATTGTGATAAACATTCGGAGGCTGTGGGTCTGAGAAGCACCAGCCCCGCCCGTCAAAAGCAAAAAGACAAAGACAGAAATATCTTTTTCCTGGTTCTTGGATGTCTGACATTTATCCAAATAACATATTAATAAATCACTATTTTAACCCAAATTTTCTTCACTTGATGTACTTCCTTCACAGATCAATCATTATTATATTAGCAGGTTTTGCAATGATAATTATGTTCTCGCAGTAAATTAATTAATCAAATATTGCAGCAATTCCATAATTCTCATTTGAGTTAACATGATTTCATTCATTACATTCAAGGAATTTTGCCTACTTGAGTCGATCAAGGGTTACACTGGGTGGTTTACCATTGCTTTCCCAGCAGTAGTTTGGGCAGGAATTTGTCCTTAACATCCATCAACTAATGAAGACAGCACGCCAAGCTTAACGCCCATCCGAGGGATCACGCATACATTAATGAATTGCGCTACTGCTAAACATCTGGGATGACAGTTTATAAACTGGGTATAATGAAATGTTTGAAACAGCTATGCCCCGTTGGCCGTGAATTAATACACCAGGGGTTGACTCAGCCTGTCATCCTTCCGAAGTCGACAAAATGAGTACCAGTGTGTACTGGTAGAGGGCACTGCATCAGCAACACAGTCGCGCTTCCAAGAAATGATAGCTACCCCGGCAGCTAAGCTGCCATACGCAAGAAGAAGAAGAAGAAGAAGAAGAGGCACATGTGGAATTCCTTATGGAGGCAGACTACTGAGGAAATAAACACCATTTGGGCTGGGGGGGGGGGCATTACTTCACACCCTGAAATCCGCTTATGATTGAATGGAGGGTTTCATACCCATAAAATATCTTTTTCGCGTTCTAACAGCTGCTTGTAAAACAAGACGTTGTCAAAGAATGAGTCATAAAACATCTATGTTGCAAGGAGGCTGGTATTTAAACACAGGTGTGCAAAACAACTCAGTTGCTGGCTGAGCAGGAAGAGGCATTTCCCACTTTTCATCATTTTAAAATCACTAGTACGTGCCCGTAAAAAAAAAAAAAAAAAAAAATTAAATAAATAAATATTCAACCGCGAGCAACAACAAACAACCACACAGGCCGTTTCTTCGCTCTCGCGTGCCGGACGTGTGTGACCCGGAAGTTCGCATATTATTCGCAGTTTACGATTATTCGCAATTTAGTTTTAATAACCAATTATTCAATTAGCGCCAAAGTATTTTACCTTTTCGCAATGTCGTGGCAAGGAAAAACAAAAAGAGAAGAGAAGGAGAGAAAAAAAATTTACTTCTGGTTCGGAGCATACCAGCACTCTGATGTTACCGAAATTTATGCACCGTCTAATATGAAAACGATCATAACTTGGGGCATAGTGTTTATCTATAAATGCGCATAAGAAATCGAGAAATTATTAGAATACACGAAGTCATCATTATCCGGAAGCCCGTACGTTGTAACCCGTAATGGGGAACGTGGCTGAGCTTCCCTTCCCCATCGGCCACGCCACGCAACAACGTGTCTTGTCATTGGTTTGGTAAATAAATGGCCATAACTTGGGAAGCACTTGTCCGATTAATATCAACCTTGAAAAGGCACCTTAGGTCCCCAGCAATATACCTGGCAAGTTTCAATTAGATCGGACAGTGGTTGTCGAGAAACAGCGGTCACAGACACACACACACACACACACAACACAACCACACACACACACCACACACCACACACACACACACAACACACACACACACACACAACACACACAACACACACACACACACAGACACACACACACCACACACACACACACACACACAGATTGCTGGAATTATAGATAGATTACAATCACATTTTTACATTCACAAACCAAGGCTCGATGGTGTTCCAAGATCGATCAAAGAGACGACCCCTATGGCTTCACATGACATCAACACATATTTACGCTCCACAGCATGTTCGAGTACACTAAGACACTTGCTTTCAGCGTCTATCAGGGAAGCACACACATTTATGTCCTTTCCTGCCTGCAAATAGAGATTTCAGTTTATTGTTGGCCCGTGCAGAGGAAAGAACCCGTGGCCTCTGCGTTATAAGCATCAAGCCAAGTGGCTCTCGATTATGTTACCCGAAGACTATAATTATATTATTGTTACAAGACTATATAATGCATTATTATTAATTATTTTTTTAGAACAGGTATTCAAATCATGCTCCGAAGAGTCCATCCATTTATTATGTATGCAACGTAAGTGTTGAAAACAAAATAGCACACAAAGTTATCAAACAGTGCGAAAGCCGAGCTTTGAATCCACTTTAACTCCCACCGTTTAACCATTGGATGAGTGGGAATTCTCACACAGAGCACACTCACATCAACCCCTCTCACAAACATTCCATTTGTTCATTATTTGGAGAAATGCACCATATCTGAGGATATTTTAAGTATCGATCACAATATGTATTCATGCTTAAACAGCAAACAGAAGAGATCAACAACACACTCAACAAACGTCATGAGCCGCCACCAAACACGAACAGAAAAGTTCAACACAGGCTGCTTCAACTCTCTGTCTGAAGTTTACATTCAATTGATTCCTTTCAAGCACTTCGCTGTTTATGTGGGTAATCTGCCGCAAACTGTCTTGCTGGAGGTACTTAATTTATTTTATTTTATGAAGTTATTCATTTCGAACAAGACATTCTCGGTAAATAAGTAGGATTATATGACATTGTACGTAATCTTCAGTTCCTTATTGAGCCCACAATTGCTCCTATTCAGATGTGGAACAAAATCAAATTCACATACACTGTCTGGTCTAAAAACACTTCTCAATGGCATTTGCCTTGCACTCCAAAGAGACGGCCCATAATGCCAGGGCGATGTCTTTCAATACAAGCCATAAACCCATTATTTTGTTTACACGCTGAAGCTACAACAGAGTGTGAGGAATCTGACGTGATCGTACTCCTCTTGATATGAGATGTGCACGTCTCTTTTCATTCAGAGTCTTCACAGCGTACGGTGACGACCAATCCTCATCTCTACTTTCCGTACTTATTCAATCCCACAAGTTTACAGTTCACAAAACACAAATTGAAACACCGATATATCATACACAAACGATATAAACAACTCGCCTACATTTAATAACTCAAATAATACAACACTAAGGCCTAGGTCACATTTGCCACGGCGGCCGTGGGGTCTCCAAAATCTACAGCCACTAGCAATTATACGGCGGCCACAGTATTTCCACGGTCACACAATGTAGCAGTCACATATGTTTTTATTTTTCGGGGAGCCGCACGGCGTTATTTAGGCCTAAGTCACATTTGCCACGGCGGCCGTGGGTCTCCAAAATCATAGGCCACTAGCAATTAACGCGCCGCGTATTTCCACGGTCACACAATGTAGCAGTCACATATGTTTTTATTTTTCGGGGCTGCACGGCGATATTATAAATTGTGGAGACCGAAAACGTTGGGGTTGCCGTACGGTCTTTGATTTGATGTCGCACGGTGACCTTAGGCGCTCCTGCGGCGGCCATAGAATTTTCAAGGCAGACGCAAGGTGCCTGCAAGGCGACCGCAGGGGGGCCTAAGCGAACGGTGCGGCCAGACGGACGGTAACGATGGGTTTAATTTTTTTTTTTTTACCAGTTTTTTTTTTTCGGCTTGTCGAATTGCTCGGCGGAACGTAGAAATGAAAAAAGTTATAACTCCGCGTTATAATTCCACGGCGACCTTACGGCCTGTAAATATAGCCATACAGCGTAGGGCCACCCTGCGGCCACCTCAGAAACTCTGCGGCCGCCGCACGTTTCTGTCAATTCATCGGGCGTACGGCCGCCGTATCCTCGCCGTAGAGCAAATGTGACTTAGGCCTTAGTACGACATGTAAGACAATACAATTCATTGCACATACAACATTCAATGAAAGTCAACACAAATTCTGTTGAAGTACACAATTCAAAAGAGCCGATCCTAACATTCAGTTGTAAATAAACCTACAATTATGTCACCTCCAACTCCTGTTGGGAAGCAATAAATTTAGTCAATTTTATCTCTATCTCAGGTGGAAACAATAAAACCACAATTTATCCCTAAATTTAGTCAATCGATCCAATCCAGGTAAGATGAGCCAGTTCATGTTCCAGCTTCAGGTGGAACAGCCACATCACAGGATATCTCTACTTCAGTAGAGATAACGAATGATGCCCTACTTCAGTAAAGACAACAAATTACCTCGAGTGCAGCACCAGCACAAGTCGGGTGCACAACGTGCACTGTTTCATCAGAAGGAGGCCACCCTTTGAAATCCTAAGGGCTGTTTGATCAGAACAGGTGCGCAACCTTAACCGGGACACACCCCACACGTCTATAACTCTTTTGGACGCCACCTGCAATACCTTCCAACGAAGAGTCGCCGTGCGAGTACCTTCAACTACCGGATTGTGTGGGAAATTCAACTACCGGTTCAACTTTCAGCTTGTTGTATGTAAATAAATAATTGTTGGTTATTTCAATCTGTTGCGCGTGTCTTTTCTTCATTGGTCCGACACAGTGTACAAGCATAGTTGACGGGAAGTTGTACCACACCTGATTTGCTTTCTTTGCCGGGCATGCACCTATCTTTTCCGCTCGTGGAAGATGACCAGGTGTGCACTGAGGAGTGGTCTCGAGTGAGGTTGCTGTGCCAAGAGAAAGGTATGCAGAAACATCACAGATAACCCGATGAGGCCGGTAGTTAAAGTCAAGCGGATACGGCCTCTGAGAACTACAACCCGTTGGACCGCGGATTATCTCTGGTCGGTAGCCTCAGGACCAGGTGTTCGGGAAAAACTCGACTGTTTCCCCTCGTGGCGAGCCAAACCCCTGGCCGTAACAGTACTTTACCGGTTTGAGTATGGGGATGACCCAATGTGTGTGTGTTGGTGTGGTGGTGGTGTATGGCAGCTTAGCTGCCGGGGTAGCTATCATTTCTTGAAGCGCGACTGTGTGGCTGATGCAGTGCCCCTCTACCAGTCACACACACTGGAACTGTACTCATTTGCCGACCTCGGAGGATGACAGGCAGAGTCAATCCCTGGTGTATTAATTCAGCGGCCGACGGGGCTTTGAACTCAGGACATTAGGATCCCAGCGCCACCCTAACCACTGAGCCAACACCAGGCTCGTGTGTGTTGATGGCAGGTTGGCCAAAAAATCTTGATTTGCGTTGAAGTTTGAAAAGCATCGCATATCTTCGCAGAGGGGCAAAATAAATCCAGTTGAAGGAACATGCCGTGATGCAGAGTGCGTTAGAGAGAGAGGCACAAAGTGATCAGTTTTTCACAGTCTCTGGAAAGGTACATATGCATAACAAGGCCCATTTTTAAGTCTCTTAGCATTTATTCAATTGGTTTCTGTGGTTTGTCGAGTAAATCATCTTTATTTTGCTTGTTCAGTTACCATTATGGATCTTGTGATGCACATTGTTTCCGAATGCGGAGACATGTGGTGGATCTTGCAGTGTGCAGGAACAGATGGAGAATTTGGAGAAACGTTCTCCAAGAACAGTTCGAGAAGCTCAACATCGAGTTGCTCATTTGGAAGCGCAACTTCTTTCTTCAAGGAAGAAATTGTGTTGTAGAAGTGAGCTTCACTGGAACTGGTTATTGCAATGATGCCTAACGACATTAGAATGTTTTATTATAAAACCTCCGAGGGGATTCTGAGGTTGATGAATTTGAATGTATAAAGAACGTTGTCGACGAACAAATCTACACTTGACAAACTGGATACGAGGTTGCAGCATAAGATGCAGGTATGAAGAATTGTTGTTGGTGCACATATTGAGATAAAGACCATGTCACGAGTTAACTAACCACTTGACGAGCCGGAACCTTAAATAAAGTGCCACAAACTTGAGGGGTGGGAAGCCATGTTAAAGAGCCCTCAAAAATGGGTGCAGTTTCACACAAGCTGCATATCGGACCTCCCAATCCGATGTGGACCAATAAGTGAAGAGGCTCACACGACACGAGAGAAAAGAGCCATCACTGTGAAGGGAAGGAAGCTGAGGTGTGTTCAGGAAGAGACACTGAAAAGCTTGTCTGGCGATAGCAGAAAGGTGTGTGGAGTGTGTGGAGAGGAGGGAGGAGCTCATGGTGTGGAGGAAGCAAGAAGAAAGCACAGAACGTGGCTTGGTTCACGGGGCGAGCATCTTCATCCTGTAGGCACAGCAGAAACGTGTGCTTCTTGCAGGTCATATGTCTTGCATGCTGGAGAGGACAGCTTTACTGGGTCTGCACACCTCAGAGAGTGGGCTGCGCCTCCTGGCACCCGCATTTCCACTTCATGCCCATCTTCCCATCATATTTGGACGGGCACAGACCGCTGGCTGTGTGAGATGATATGGAAGGAGTTGAGCCCACGCTCTGTACTTCTTTTCTTCTCAAGTTCTTCTTGTCTTCTTCTTCTTCTCCCAAGATTGAATGTGGCCATGTTCTCTTGGTAAATAATGATGTATAAGAAATGTTTCAGGATAAATCTGCTTTTTGTCCTTTTGCTGAAATACTCACTTTTAAAAGTTGCTTTCTTGTTTGTTTTGTGTGGAATTAAATAAAAGGTGTTATTTCAAATCTGTCTCAGTGTCTTTTCCTTCATTGGTCAGACACAATGACAAGCATAGTTAAGGGGAAGTTGTTCCCCAGCTGATTTGCTCTGTTACCGGGGCTGCACCTATCTATTCCGCTGGCGGAAGATAACCAGTGTGGCGCTGAGGGGTGGTCGCGAGTGACATTGCCCGTCCCAATAGAAAAGGTGTGACGAAACATCATAGCATAACCCTGGCTAGGCCGGTAGTAATAGTCAAGCGGACACAGCCAATGGACCGCGGGAGTATCTGTGGTCGGTGGCTCAGGACCAGGTGTTCGGGAGAAACTCGAGTGTTTCCCCTCGTGGCGACCCAATCCCTGGCCGTAACAGTACTTTACGCTTTGAGTGTGGGGATTACCCCAATGGTGTGTGTGTGATGGCAGGTTGGCGACAAAATCTTGATTTGCGGTTGAAGTTTGAAAAGCATCGCATATCTTCGCAGAGGGCATGAATCCCTGTTGAAGGAACATGCCTGATGCAGAGTGTTTAAAGGAGAGAAGGCACAAGTTGATCAGTTTCACAGTTCTCTGGAAAGGTTACATACGCATAACCGGCCATTTTAAGTCTTCTCGCATTTCTTCAATTGGTTTCTGTAGTTTGTTGTGTAAATCATCTTTATTTGCTTGTTCAGTTACCATTTGTATCTTGTGATGTACATTGTTCCGAATGCGGAGAATGTGGTCGATCTTGGCAGTGTGCAGGAACAGATGGAGAATTTGAGAAATGTCTCCAAGAACATTCGCAGAAGCTCACATGGCAGTTGCTCATTTGGAAGCACAACTCATTCTTCAAAGGAAGAATTGTGTGGTGGAGGCTTCACTGGAACTGATTGTTACAATGATTATTATATGTCACAAAAAAACGTCGTATATAAAACTCTCGGGATTCTGAGTTTGATGAATTTGAATATATAAAGAACCTTCGACGAGAGTCAACGAATCCACACTTCACAAAACTGGATATGAGGTTGGATCATAAATATGCAGGTATGAAGAAATATTATTGGTGCACATATTGAGATAAAGACCATGTCCACGAGTTAACGAACCATTTGACGAGCCCCAACTCCAAAATAAAGTGCAACAAATACTTGAGGGGTGTGAGCCATGTTGAAGTGCCCCTCAGGAAATGGCGGGCAGTTTCCCACAAGCTGCTATCTTTGGACCTTCCCACATCGATGTTGGACCATATGAAGCAAGGATACTCACACGACATGGCGTACAGACAGAAAAAAGCCATACGACGTGTGAGGGGAGGGAGAAAGTGAGGGGTTGTTCAGGAAAAGGAAGAGGGCTAAGGAGGAGAAGAGAGAAGGTGGTGAGTGTGTGGAGAGGGGTAGAGCATGGGCGGAGGAGAGCAGTAAAAAGCAAGAACTCGTGCTCGGTTCACGGGGGCGAGCATGCTCATCCTGTGGCAAGCAGCAGAAACGGTGCTTCTTGCGCAGGGCCACTGTCTTTGCATGGCTGGAGATGGACAGCAGACTGGGGTCTGCACACCTCAGAGATAGTGCTTGCGCCAGTCCCATGCCCACCGCAAATTTTCCACCTTCACTGCCTCATCCTTTCCTCAGTTAATATTTGGACGACAGCCCGCTGGGCTGTGTTTGAGTATGATGGAAGGAGTTGATCCCACGCTCTCTGGGTACTTCTTTTCTCAAGTTCATTTTGTCTCTTCTTCTCTCCCGAAGATGTGATCGTGGCCATGTATTCTTTGGGAAATATTGTATGTATTAAGACACATGGTGTTCAGGATTAATCTTGCTCTTTTTGTTGCCTTTGCCTGTAAATACTCGCTTTTAAAAGATTGCTTCTTGTTTGTTTTGTGTGGAAATAAAATAACAGGTGGTTATTTCAAATCTGTCTGGTTGTCTTTTCCTTCATTGGAAAGACACAGTGTACAAGCCTAGTTACACGGGAAGTTGATTCCCCACCTGTGTTGCTTGTTAGCGGGGCATGCACCTATCTATTCCGTCGGCGAAGATAACCAGGTGTTGTGCTGAGGGGTGGCTCAGCGATTGACTTTTGCCGGTCCCAATAAAAGGTGTGGCGGAAACATCATTGCATAACCGGGCTAGGGCCGGTAGTCAAAGTCAAGCGCCCACAGCCAAATTGGACCGCGTAGTTATCTGTGGTCGGTGCCTCAGGACCAGATTGTGTTCGGGAGAAATCGAGTGTTCTTCCCCTCGTGGCGAGCCCCAATCCCCTTGGCCGTAACCAGTTCTTTTACGCTTTGGGAAAGTGTGGGGGATTACCCAATGCGTGATGTTGAGGTGATTGGCAGGTTTGGCGACAAATTCTTGATTTTGCGGTTGAAGTTTTTGAAATATCATCGTATCATCCAGAGGGGCGAAATAAATCCCTGTTGAAGGAACTTGCCCTGATTGAGAGTGCGTTAAAGGAAGCAGAGAAGGGCACGAAGTGATCAGCTTTCACAGTCGCTGAAAGGTACATATAGCGATAACCAGGCCCATTTCAGTCTTCTCAGCATTTCTTCAAATTGGTTTCTGGTTTCGTGTAAATCTCTTTATTTGCGTTGTTCAGTTACCATTATGTATCGTGTGATGCACATTGTTCCCGAATGCTGGGACATTGGTGGACTTGTAGGTGTGCAGGAACAGAGATGGAGAATTTGGAGAAAGTCTCCAAAAACAGTTCGCAGAGCTCACATCGAGTTGCTCATTTGGAGCGCTACTTCATTACTTCCAAAGGAAGAATTTGTGTAGAAGGAGGCTTCTCACTGGAATGAATTATTGCATGATTTCTTAATGTCACGGAAAAAGTTATATGTAAACTCCTCGGTGGATTCTAGAGTTTTGATGAATTTGAATGTTTATTTATAAAGACCTTCGACAGAGAGTCAACCAATCCACACTTCACAAAACTGGATCATGAGGTTTGGATTCATAAAATGCAGGTATGAAGAAATGTTTATTGGTGCCACATATTGAGATAAGATCATGCCACGAGTTAAGGACCATTGACGAGCCGAACCCAAAATATAGTTGCAACAACTTGAGGGGTGGGAGCCATGTTGAAGTGCCCTCAGAATATTGGTGGCAGTTTCCAGAATTGGCATCTTGGACCTCTACCAAATCCGGATGTGGACCAATAAGGGAAGAGGGCTCCACGACCGAGACAGAAAAAGCCATACACTGTGTAATGGGGAAGAAGCTGAGTGTGTTTCCCGGGAAGGAGGACGCGAAAAGCTCTGTTCTCGCGGGAGGAAGGGTAGAAAGGTGTGTGGAGTGTGTGGAGCAGGAGGGGGGAGCTCATGGTGCAGAGGAGAGCAGAAAGAAAGCACAGAACGCGGCTTGGTTCACCGGGGCCGAGGTTCTTCATCCTGTAGGCCACAAGCAGAATGGTGCTTCTTGTAGGTCACATGTTCTTGCATGCTGGAAGAGGCTTGCTTTTTTGGGTCTGGACACCTCAGAGAAGTTGCTGCGCCGTCCGATCACACTGCAATTTCCACTTCAGTGCCCATCTTCCCCAGTTATATTTGGACGGGCACAGCCCGTGGGCTGTGTGAGATGATGGAAGGAGTTGATCCCCACGCTCTTACTTTCTTTTCTTCTCAAGTTCTTCATGTCTTCTTCTTCTTCTCCCAAGATTGAAATGTGGCCATGGTCTTCTCTTTGGGAAAATATGATTGTATAAGAACTGTGTTTCAGGATAATCTGCTTCTTTTTGTGCCTTTTGCCTGTACAAATACTCACTTTTTAAAGATTGCTTTCTGTATTGTGTGTGGAAATAAATAACAGGTGTGGTTATTTTCAAAATCTGTCTCGGTTGCCTTTTCCCATTCATTGGAAAGACACAGTGTACAAGCCTAGATAGACGGGAAGTTGTCCCCACCCTTGATGTGCTTCTGTTAGCCGGGGGCTGCACCTATCTTATTCCGCTCGGCGTAGATAACCAGGTGTGCACTGAGGGTGTGGTCGCGCAGTGACATTTTTGCCGCTCCCAATAGAAACGGGTGTTCGCCGGAACATCACAGCTAAAACCCGGCAGGCGGTATCAAAGTCAAGCGGACACAGGCATTGGACCGTTGGAGTTATGTGGTCGCGTGGCCTCATGACAGGTGTTCGGGAGAAACTCCGAGTGTTTCCCCTCGTGGCGAGCCCCAATCCCCTGGCCGTTTACAGCACTTTTTCCGGTTTTGAGTGTGGATGACCCCCATTTTGGTGTGTGTTTTGATTGGCAGTTGGCCAACAATATCTTGATTTGCGGTGAAGTTTGAAAAAGCATCGCATTCATCGCAGAGGGGCGAAATAAATCCCTGTTGAAGGAACTAGCCGTGATGCAGAGTGTTAAAGGAAGAGAAGGCACGAGTGATCAGCCTTTCACCAGTCTCTGAAGGTACATATGCAGAACAGGCCATTTTTAAGTTTCTCAGGCATTTCTTCAATTGGTATTTCTGTTGGTTTGTTGTGTAAATCATCTTCATTTTGACTTGTTTCAGTTCCCATTATGCTTATCTTGTATGTTATACATTGTTCGCCGAATTGGAGACATGTGGTCGATCTCTGCAGTGTGCAGGAACGATGTGGAGAATTTTGGGCAAATGTTCTCCAAAGTAACAGTTCGCAGAAGCTTCAACATCAAGTTGCTCATTTGGAAGCGCAGCTTCATCTTTCAAAGAAGAATTGGTGGAAGTTGAGCTTACTGGAACTGATTTTATTGCAATGATTATTAATGTCACAAAAAATTTATGTAAAACTTCCTCGGGGATTCTGCGTTTGAATGAATTTGAAATATATAAGAACTTCGACAGAGAGTAACGTAATCCACAACTTCCACAACTGGATATAGAGGAGTTGGGATCATTAAAATGCAGGTATGAAGAGAATATTATTGGTGCGCCACATATTTGAGATAAATATCATGTCCACGAGTTAACGAAACCATGACGAGCCCGAACCCAACAATAAGGTTGCAACAAACTTGAAGGGGTGTAGAGCCATTGTTGAAGTTTGCCCTCAGAAATGGCGGCAGTTTTCCACAAGCGTATCTTGGACCTCCCACATCCGATGTGGACCAATAAGTAGAGGTTCACACGGACACGAGACAGAAAAAAGCCATCACTGTGAAGGGGAAGAAGCTGAGGGTGTGTTTCAGGAAGAAACATTGAAAAGCTGTCTGGCAAAATAGAGAAAGGTGTTGGAGTGTGTGGAAGGAGGGAGGGAGCTCATGGTGCGGAGGAGTGGCAAGAAGAAAGCACAGAACGTGGCTTGGTCCACGGGGCCGAGCATTCTCATCTGTTAGGCACAGACAGAAACGGTTGCTTCTTGCAGGCCACATGTCGTGATTGCTGGAGAGGACATTGCTTTTTGGGTCTGGACCTCAGAGAATGGGCTGCGCCTCCCATTGGAACCACATTGTCACTTCACTGCCCATCTTCCCCAGTATTATATTTGGCGGGCACAGCCCCGCTGGGGCTGTGCTGAGATGATGGAAGGAGTTGATCCCACGCTCTGTACTTCTTTTCTTCAATTCTTCTTGTTTTCTTCTTTCTTCTCCCTAAGATTGAATTGGCCATGTATCTCTGGGAAAAAAATATGATTTGTATAAGAACATGTGTTCAGGATAAATCTGCTCTTTTGTGCCTTTTCCTGTAAATACTCGCTTTTAAAGATTGCTTCTTGTTTGCTTGTGCGGAAATAAATAACAGGTGGTTTATTTCAAATCTGTTATCGGTTTGGTCTTTTCCTTCATGGAAAGACACAGTTGTACAAGCCTAGATAGACGGAAGTTGTTTCCTCACCTGATTTGCTCTGTCTACCGGGCTGCACCTATTCATTTCCGCCTCGGAACGGAAAGATAACCAGGTGTGGCACTGAGGGGTGTGGACGCGAGTGACATTGCCGTTCCCAATAGAGAAACGTGTCGCGGAAAAAACATCACAGCAACAACCCGGCTAGGCCCAGCGTATGTCAAAGTCAACGCGGACACAGGCAATTGGACCGGGGTTATCTGGTTTGGTCGGTTGGCCTCAGCGACAGGTGTTCGGGAGAAACTCGAGTGTTTCCCCTCGTGGCGAAGCCCAATCCCGCTGGCCGTAACAGCACTTTTCCGGTTTGAGTTGTGGGGGATGACCCCAATGGTGTGTTGTTGATTGGCAGGTGGCCAATCAAAATCCTTTGATTTGCGGGTTGAAGTTTGAAAAAGATCGCATTTATCATCGTCAGAGGGGCGAAATAAATCCCTGTTGAAGGCAACATGCCTGTGGATGCAGGTTGTGTCAAAGGAAAGAAGGCACGAAGCTGCTCAGCTTTCACAGATTGGGAAGGTACATACGTGAGGCATATATCTTAGGCCCATTTTAAGTCTTACCAGCATTTCTTCAATTTGGTTCTGTTATGGTTTTGTTGTTGTAAATCATCTCATTTTGCTTGTTCAGTTCCCCATTTATGTATCTTGTGCATGTTTACATTGTTTCCGAAAGTGGAGACATGTTTGCGTCGATCTTGCAGTGTGCAGGAACATATGGAGAATTTGGAGAAATGTTCTTCCAAGCATACAGTTTGCAGAAGCTCAACATCGAGTTGTCTTTGAAGCACAACTTCATTCTTTCAAAGGAAAGAATTGTGTGGAAGTGAGGCCTTCACTGGAACTGATTGATTGCAATGATTATTATTAATGTCACAAAAACGTATTCATTAATAATAACTTCCTTCGGGGGATTCTGAGTTTCTTGATGAATTTGAATAATTAAAAACTTCGAAGGAGAGTCAAACGAATCCACACTTCACAAACTGGATTATGAGGTATGGATCATAAAATGCAGGTATGAAGAAATATTATTTGGTGCCACATATTGAGATAAAAGACCATGTCCACGAGTTAACGAAACCATTGACGAGGCGGCCGAAACCCAAATAATGCAACAAACTTGAGGGGTGTGAGCCACGTTGAGTGCCCTTCAGAATGGCGGCAGTTTTCCCCACAGAGCTGTATCTTGGACCTCCACATTGCGATTGTGGACCAATAAAGCAAGAGGCTTCACACGACAGCGAGGAACAGAAAAAGCCATACACTGTGAAGGGGAAGAAGCTGAGGGTGTGTTCAGAGAGCACTTTTGAAAAGCTTGTCTGGCGAATAGCAGAAAGGTTCTTGTGTGGAGTGTGGAGAGTGAGGAGGGGGCTCATGGTGCGGAGGGAGAGCAAGAAGAAAGCACAGACGTGGCTGGTTCACGGGGCGAGCATCTAATCTTGTAGGCACAGGCAGAAACGGTGCTATCTTTGCAGGCCACATGTCTTGGCATGTGGACAGGACATGCCTAACTGGGTGCTGCACCACCTCAGAGAAGTGGCTGCGGCCTCCATGGCACCGCATTTTCCACTTCACTGCCCATTCTTCCCCAGTATATTTGGACGGGCACAGCCCCACTTGGGCTGTTGTGAGATGATGGAAGGATTTGATCCACGCTCTTACTCTTTTTGCTCTTCAAGTTTTCTTCTTGTCTTCTTTGCGTGTCTCTCTCCAAGAGTTGAATGTGGCATGGTCTCTCTTGGGAAAATATGATTTGTATGAAGGATACGCATGTGTCAGGATAAATTCTGCGTCTGTCTTGTGCCTTTTGCCTGTAAATACTCTGCTTTTTAATAAGATTGCTTTCTTGTTTGTTTGTGTGAATAAAGGTAGACAGCTGTGGTATTTCAAATCTAATCATCGGTTGTGCTTTCCCTTCATGAAGACACAGTGTACAAGCCTAGATAGGACGGGAAGTTGGTTGCCCCACGCGTGATTTGCTCTCGTAAGCCGGGGCTCGCAGCTATCTATTCGCGCTTTGGCTGACGTAAGATAACCATGCTGTGGCACGAGCTGATCTGGGGGTGGTCTTAGCGAGTCGACATTTCCGGTCCCAGATAGAAAGGTTGTGGCGGAAACATCTAGCATAAACCTGGCGGAGGCCGGGGTAGTTATAGTTCAAGCGGACACTAGTCCAATTGGACCGCGTGTTATCTATGTGCCGTCAGTGGCCTCAGGATCCAGGTGTTGCGGGAGAAACTCCGGAGTGTTTCCCCTCGTGGCGAGCCCCAAATCCCCTGGCCGTCATCAGTAGCTCTTTACCGCTTTGAGTTGGGGATTACCCCAATGGTGCTGTGTGATTGGCAGGGTTGGCTGACAAGAATCTTGATTTGCGGGATTTGAAGTTTTGAAAAAAAATTCATCGCATATCATCGCAGAGGGGCGAAATTAAATCCCATGTTGAAGGAACTTTGCCTGATGCAGAGTGCGTTAAAGGGAAGAGAAGGCACGAGCAGTGATCAGTCTTGTCCAGCAGCATCGCTCGAAATGGTATCATACGCTTAACCAGGCCATTTTTAAGTCTTCTCAGCCATTTCTTCAATTGCTTTCTGTGGGTTTTAGGTATCATCTTTATTTTGCTTGTTTTCAGTTACCATTATGTATCGTGATTGTTGCACATGTTCCCAAATGCGGACCATGTGGTGGATCTTGTAGTTGTGCCAGTAAACAGACAGGGAATTGGAAAATGTCTCCAAAAACCAGTTCGCAGAAGCTCAACATCGCAGTTGCTCATTTTGGAAGCGCTACTTCATCTTCAAAGAAGAAATTGTGTATAAGTGAGGCTCACTGGAACTGATTATTGCATGATTCCTTAAGTCACGAAAAATTGTTTACTATGTAAAACTCCTACGGGGATTCTGAGAATTTGATGAATTTGAAGGTACTCAGAAAGAATTACACTGCTCTCGAGGACAGAAGTGAGTCAACCAATCACACATCACAAGATGGAATATAATAAGAGGATTTAGGATATAAAATGCAGGTGCTAATGAAGAAATGTATATTGGTTGAAGGACGACGTGCACACCTATTGAGATAAAGATTCATGCCCACGAGTTAAAGGAACTCATTGACGACGCCCGAACCCAAAATATGTCAACAAAATTGTAGGGGTTGGGAGCCATGATTGAAGTGCCCTCAGAAAATGGTGGTGGCCAGTTTCCCAATCTGCAATCTTGGACAATCTCTCTCTT
>CM068963.1:51482184-51499109 GCA_035128595.1 Eptatretus atami
AGGAACCCAAACAAGCAAAAAGCAATGATGAAGTCATCAGGAGGAACCTGGATAGTATTAGGGTTTCAGCTGCAACTCCTCTCCCCTCAAACCCATCCAGGCACAGCCAAGTGAGTCTTATTCAAAAAATAAAATAAAAAATGACCCAGATCAAAAAAATCAACTAACTCTGGCTGCCAGACCATGCATCCAATCAGGTTGAAATTTAAAACATATATTTCCCATTACTACGAAACCATGACTGTGAAGTTTCACATCAATCGATGAAGCCATTCAAGAGAAATATATATATATATATATTTTAATTTTTTCTCAATCCAATATGGCTGCCAGACCATGTGAACTATCAATAATTATTTGTGAACATCCTGGTATCCTCAAGGCTTGGGAAACGTGTGTGAAACTTCCCCGCGATTTGTCCAGCTGTTTTGGACAATAATTTTTCTAAATAGGTTTTAGGGTCAATCCAATATGGCTGCCAAACCATGACGTCATTGGTGTGAACGTTTTGTTCCTCATGGATAGGCGGTCATACCTGTAAAGTTTCGCCTCGATGTGTTCAGCCGAGAAGAAGATTGTTGAAGGTTTTATTTTATTTTATTTTTAACAATATGACTGGGGCACCACATGACCGATGACATCATCAATTTATTTCTGTGGACAAATTTATCCCGAGATGACCCATAAAAATGTTCATAGCGTTCTATGTATGCAATTATGATGTCATAACGAACGCATCTATGACATCATGAAATAATTACACTTGTTTTCCATGTGGAGTAATGGCCATGTGCCGTTTCAATTTTTTCCTTGTTGTGGTTTCAGAGATGCAGAGGTTCAAAGTTTTTCCTTTTTTTCCAAAATGGCTGCTAATCCACGTGATGTATGATGTCATAATTGTAATTAAAACATTCTACATGAGTAGTCGTTCCGATGGTGAAAATTTCGTCTCAATCCGCCAAATGGTTGCAGAGAAAAACACTAAAGTTATGTGCGGACAAACAAACAAGAAGACGACGTGCAGAGCACGAAACTTGCAAAATCCGTTCAACAAATTTGACCTCAAAAATAATTGGATAGTTGAATTCATTGATCTGAAATATAAATCCTCTTCAAATTTCAAGTCGATCGCATGAAAATTGAGGATTTTAGAAATACCACCTTAGTTGTTGACCTTTGGCCTATGTTGACCTTTTGGTCCATGTTGACCTCAAAAATAATTCGATAGTTGAATTCCGTGCCTGAAATATAAATCCTCTTCAAATGTCAAGTCAATTGGATGAAAATTGAGGAATTTAGAAATACCACCTTAGTTGTTGACCTTTGGCTTATGTTGACCTTCAGAGCTTTTGATCTCAAAATCAATAGGCTTCTTCCTTATGACAAACTCTACCATGTGGTGAAGATCGGTTTAAAATCGTGACCTGTGGGTGATAAACAGACAGAATAACAAAATCGATTGACCAATATACTTGAAAAATCTTCCATTTTGCGAGTAACAAACGGACCCAAATGCAATTGCCTCTCCTCTGGCGATAGTAACAAAGCCTTTTCGGTTCAAACAATAGTTGTTTTATCAATATTGGTAGAACAATGGATGGAATAGAGAGGCCATCGATTGAGGTAGGCTCACCACCGTGTGAAGTTATGGCAAGCTGACATTCGCGTGATAACCCTTCATCGAAGCAAAAGAGGTCTTGTTGATTCGATGGGCTCACAGGATGGCCTAGACTCGAGACTCCAGAGGTACGCATACTCGCCTCTAAGTTGTCATATAGTTTGGGCTTGAATCCCGACCCAGCTATAAACTGTCATCCCCGGTGTTTCGCAGGCAGGGCGATTCATCAATGTGTGTGCTGTCCCTCGGATGGACGTTAAACGTGGTTGCTGTCTGCCAACATTCGTTGGTAGACATTAAATATCTCACGGTGTCCATCACGAAGAGCAGGCAAGCCATCGCGGGCATCATCAACAAATTCCAAATTCCTGCCCTCACTAGCAGAGGGCACATCAGAGGCACAGCCACGCCCTCAGCCAATGATGCTACCCCACAACCTTGTGCTGCATACGAAAGAAGAAGAAGGTTTGATGTTCCTGGCGTTAACCCTTCGTCGCTCTTTTTCACCACCGAAAAAGTGTTATCACTCGAAACGTCAGCTTCTTACTTTCCACGGCGGTTAGTGTACCGCAACGACATCCTGTCGATGTCATCCATCATTCTACCTGTCCACCGATGCAGATTGACATGTTATCCTTCACCAGCAAGACTAGTTATTCATTTAGCATTTTGATTATGTTGTAGTTGATGCAGTTGTTGTTCATTGACAGATAGAGCCATTGCTCATAAATCTTCAATCAACACCTTCGCAGAACTCGCCACTGTTTTGTGTGTGCAGGGTGAGGGTCATGAATGTCCTTCCCCTTTTGATACCTTCTGCGGAGTGGAGAGTCCATTCACCTTGAAGTGTGTGGGAGCCAACTAACCACCTGGCATTTTTCTATTCTCTACAATTTTGCTTCTTCATTCTGACCTCTGTGTCCTTACAGCTTCGGAGGGGCTTGGAGCCGATGTTGAATTTTAGCCATCAGCTTGATGGCATGAAACAAACGCGTTGCCCCTTTCATCAGATTTCACCACCAGAATTAAAAACTACTATCATCACCTGCCCTGGGCGTGCACTGCCTTGTTCTCATTCATCTTTCTCCTTCATCTATCTCCTTTATTTTCCCTCCTCATTTGGCTTGTTGATAAACTGATTATATTTATTTGCTTTTATCAGAGAGTACGGCAGCACATTCGTTGTAGGGATGGCGTGGGAAAAAAATGCCGGTCCCACCATTGCATACAAAACTAGAAGGGCACTCGGTAGAGCGCATACCTCCGCCACGTAATACCTGATCCACGAGAACATATCGGGCCCAATACATTTTTGAAATATCATGCTGTACAGTGTTATGTCGTTTTTGGCTCAATCTCTCAATGGTGAAGAATCACTATCCGGATTCAGATCTTCACCAAAATCGAATCAATTCGTTCTTGCCACTCGCCCAACATGTCCATCAAGTTTCATCGACAACTTTTTGAGATATCCTGCACACAAACAAACAGGCAGAAAGGGGTGAAAACAATAACCTCCTTCACCTTCGCTGGCGGAGGTAACTGAAGTTGGAGTATCTTCTTTAAAAAGTCGCTTCGGCTACATATGAGAACTTACTTGGTCTGTTCAGCTGATAGTCGAGGCAGGGATCACTTTTCAGTATTCCAGACCATGAGGGGGCGGGGAGCAAAAAAACGGCATCGGTAAAAATCGGCAAATCTTCTCGTTCATCATCTTAATAGTCATCATAACAATACTAATCATAATAATCATCATCTTCAGATGGTGTATTTCTGAGCTGCCTCTCTCAATGGCAATAACTCTGGTGCCATCCAACAGAGTTTTCCTTGGTGCAGCATCCTTTGCAGTTGTAATTTTAATAGCTGGAAAAGATTCCATGAAAAGTACGCAAAACTGCATTGCTTTGTGAAGGAATCGGAAGGGATCAGAGGGTTGGGCGGGACTACGACTGTCAATCAGCCTGATGAGGGTGGGGCCTTTATACACATTTGCCCTCGGGCCAATAAGACCTACATGGGTGTGGTTAATGGTGGAATATTATCAAAAAGTCGGTGACAGCAACAACCCCAACATATTTCTACAAAGTACGTACTATTTCTCGTAGAATGTTAGATCATCTATGAAGTATGTACAGTACCAATACAATGTGAGCACGTCTATAAAGCTTGTACTCCAACATTTGTAAATCACGAGGAGAACATCCATATACTGTATATTATAGTGATATAGAATACACACACACACACACACTGTATCCTCGAGCTGGGGGTGATCTTTTTGTGTGACTGGGTGATTGTTTCTCGTGGTTGGTGCAGCACAGGCATGATGTGTCCAATGACCTCCTCCTGCGTTAAAGTTCCTTGCACATGCTTTTGATTTTACCTTGTCCTTTCATGGCTGCAGCAGTTTCTGGAAGCTTTGTTGCTGTGCAAGCCTGTTAACCGCTGTTGTATAGTTTCATCTTAATTTTAAAACTTTTTTTTTCGTTTTTCCCCTACTCCTCCAACCGGCTCAAGTCGGCTCAATCGTCCTCCGAGGTGGTTCAACTCCTCCGAGGCGGCTCTCTTTCTTTATCTATCTGTCTGAGAAGTGAATTCTTGCAGAAAGTTTTCTGTAAGGCTCACTTGGCTGCGCCTGGATGGGTTTGAAGCTTGAGGGTAGTGGAGGAGCGGCTGAAACCTGAATCCTATCCAGGTTCCTCCTGAGGACTCCATCTTTGCTCTTTACTTCTTCGGGTTCCTTCTGATGACTCCAATGCAGTATTTGGTCCGCCGTTTGATTGAACTCGGCATGATGATTCATGACGTTGATGCACAAAAACTAATTTACAAGGAATTAAGGTGCATGAGGAGGCCATTCGGCCCATCATGCCTACGCCACACCAATACCAGATTTAATCAATCCGTCGATACCCCTTCCCTTCGTGTGTAACCTTTTGGTTGCTACACAGGTACTCATTTCACCGACCTTGGAAGGATGACAGGCTGAGTCAACCCCCTGGTGTTAATTCAGCAGGAAAACAGGGCTTGAACTCAGGACCCAAAGATCCCAAGCCACCACCCTAACCACAAAGCCAACACCAAGTTATAAGCCAACAATCGCTAAACCAACACCAGGCTAATGGAGCCCTTCCTTTAATTTCCATCCAGGTGGTGAGATAACGAGCTAATTAACTCGTGTATTCGATGTTTGTATGTCCATCACATATCATGAGATTCCGTCATCAATTTATGGGGAGATTTTGAGAAATTGAGAAATTGTAGGTATCGATAGCAGGAGTGTCAGTATTACAAGAGTTTTCCAGCTATTCCTTGTGGTGAACGTTGAAGTCACCAAATACCAAGATGTGTGCAGAAGGGTGGAGTAAAATGGCCCCGTTAGTGCTGTCTGACGTCACATAGAGCATGGGACAAGAGGGAAAAGGAAGGCGAGTGATACATAAAGAAGAGACGTGTTGTTGAATGCAGGAGAGCAAGGTGGTAATACATAAACGCATGAGAGCCACTTTCAAAAGAATTTTCACGAGCAAAAGGTAGAGAGTCCTAAACATAGATACTGAGACCATGAGAAGGAGTGCGATCAAGTCTGTAAAAAATGTGACCAGGTAACTTGAAAGAAACGGAGGAGATGCCACATCTGACAATCTCTCAACGCAATCTTCCTCTCAATCTCTCAACATCTGGCAATTCAACAACAACAACAACAACAACAACGTAATTGGAAAGAATATAACATCTAAGAAAGAACACAACATCTTCCCCCCTCTCCCATCAAGTTCAGATATGGAATGAGGTCATGAAATCCCAAAAACGGCGAGGATGCTGGCGGACTCTGGGGCCGTTGCAGTGACCCCACAGGTTTGAGCACTCTTTCTATATCAGCCATGTCGCCTGTATTGGTGGGGCACATGCAAACTCCCAGCTGGCTGGATGTATTCGAAGGCTTGGTTGTAGGGGCTACCACTTTCCGTGGTCTGCTGGCATGCCACCGAGACCCATCCTGAAGCAGAAAAGTCACTGGTCCAAGCCGTCGACTAACCCAAAGTGAGGAGGACCAGAATGACTGCATCTTGTTTTTCCGATGAAGATACCTTAACTCAGACCCAGTCCTGGACCTGTGTTACAGGTGGCTTTGATCTGTGCACTTTGTCAAACTGTTGCTTCATGCGCTGCTGACTCAGTTGTATGGCAATCCAAGCAGCCGGAGAGGAAGAGCAAGTCTCTGTGGGTCGAAGCCTGTGCATTGGCAGCAATAGCTCCTGTCCTGTCATGAAAGTTGCTGGTGAGGCACCGCTGGTGGTGTGCTTAATTGCCTTGTAGTTCATAAGCATCTGCAGTAGGTCTGTTTGAAACGTACAACCTTCATATAGGTGTGCTCGAATTCTATTCTTGAGGGTTTGGTAAAACCTATCCACCCTGCCATTGGCCTGTGGGTGGTTGACTGCCATGCGGATATGTTTAATCCAATTGACGCTGAGATAAGTGGTGAACTCAGCTGAAATGCTTGGCATTGGCTTAATGGTTAGGGTGGTGGGCTTTGGATCCTAGGGTCCTGAGTTCAAATCTCGCTCAGCTGTTGAATTAATACCAGTTGGGGTTAACTTGGCCTGTTATCCTTCCGAGGTCGGCAAAATGAGTGCCAGCATGCTGGTATACTGTGTCGGAGTGGCGACCCGTCCAGGATTGTGCTCAATAGCCAAGGAGATTGCTTAGGCAGCACCAATGCTCTGCACAGAGTATGGTCCCAATCTCCTCCTCCTCCTCAGCTTTTTTTTTTTTGTATACCTTGTCGAGGGTCGTGTGAGAGCTAACACACAACACACAGCAAGGGGGGCATGAGACAAGAGGGGAGGGAGTGGGAAGGACAAAATAGTGGGGAACAGAGACATTATGAGATCTGTGGAAGGGAGTGGGATGGGACGGGGAACATGGAGAATACAAGATGGACATAACAGGGACTTTCAGGAAGGAAAGCAGGGAATTTGAAGGAGGTGGGCTTGGGTGGATGATCGGGGGTAGATTATAGGTGGACGTCTTTCTTGTTTGTTTGTCTGTCTGTCTGTCCATCCACACATAATGTGTCAACATCGGTCACCAATGCCACTTGGTGGTAGCCAGTATTCCACATTCTCATGTTTTCAATCAGTACCTCAATGAAGTATGTACAGTTAGAATGCGAGCATGTCTATAAAATACATACTATTACAATGTGAGTATGTCGGCTAACCTCCGCTTTAGCAGGGAAAATGGCCTTAAAATGCTTGTTGTTGTTGTGACAATGTGAGCATGTCTGTAAGGTACAGTACATGTGTTAAGAATGTGAGTGCATCTCTAAAGTACATGTTATTTAAATATGTCTACGTCAAAAATAAATGCATCGATAAAATACGTACGTACATATGTATGTTTATGGAATACATATGGTTGAAATGGCAATTTATACATTAAAACCGAAAAGGTCTGCTTGTCCACTGTATGAACATAAACACAAACACAAACACACCATTACACAAACACCACACAAAACATGTCCTGGTGAGGGTCTGCGATCTGTGATTGCTCTTTCTGGTTACTTTTGCCTCCAATACCATGTGGGTGTTTCAGTGTTGCTATAATTAATGGCGTGATACAATGAATGGAATCTGTGATGATCAAATTCTTTCTTTTGAATTCCATGACTGAAGAGAGGCTGCAGAACAAGTAAATGCAAAATTATTGTGTTGGGTTTCATTTTTGTTTGCTAATGGATGAGAGATAAATCATTTATTTGACAACATAGCATTTGTCTCAGCCTCTTCAGACTTTCTTTGCCATATGCCCATCTTTCTGGTGAATTGGGAAGTGCAAGGCACACTTTTACATAGAAATATGAGTGCAGGTGCCAAGTTTGGTCCCACGCCTTTGAGACCGACTGGGAAATTCCTGTATGTGTGAAACCGCCCAACATGTTTTGATGTAATGGAAATTTTTAACCAAAGGGGAAAAAAAGAATCCTCAATCAAAACGACTATAATATATCGTGTGAAGCACACTTGCCATTATCTGAATTAAACGTAGCACTACTTTGCAGATTTGTCATGAATTTTGCTGTCGAAATGTTCAAAGTCTTAAGAATGCTGAGATTCAGGTTTTCCCACATGAACTGCCAGGAACATTCTTTCTGCGATTAAAATAATGTTTACAATTAACAAACGGTTTCAGGTTAAGAGGGGGGATTTGAAACTTCATTCGTTTTTTCTTGCACATTATGTTTACTGTCAGTTTTGGGTCTTGACACACAACTTTATCTGATTTCCATTCAAAGCATATATGTATTTTGTTTTTCAGGGTGCCTGCGATGATTCGCTGACTCTTCATGAAAGACCGTATATTTTTTTTATTTTTGGGGATACAAGGTCAAGGCTCATGGAAGAGTCTAGAATGT
Source organism: Eptatretus atami (assembly GCA_035128595.1). Classification (NCBI taxonomy): domain Eukaryota; kingdom Metazoa; phylum Chordata; class Myxini; order Myxiniformes; family Myxinidae; genus Eptatretus; species Eptatretus atami. The sequence continues at coordinate 51,490,227 of CM068963.1, forward strand.
AGAATGGATCAGGACATAACAGAACAAAAGGAACAGTAGAAAGAGAGAGGGGACAAACCAACATTAGGGTTGATGGAAGAACAAAATAGAGGGAGACTTGGACAAATAAGGGATGTGGGGAAGAATGATGGCTAGGGAAGGACATATGGGGTAGACAAGATGGATACAGATGGAAGAAGATGGATGCTTCTGGATCTTTACCATCCACCAATGATCACAATCCTGGCAGACGGCTTGACATCGCCCTGCCTGTGAAATACCAGGACTTGACAATTCATAGTTGGATGCACATTCAAAGCCTACATAGGCAGCTCAGAGGCAAGTGCACATACCTTTTGGCTATCGCCCCTGCCATCCACTGTTGTGCTCTGATTAATAAGTGTGGTCCTTTATCGCCAAGAGGAAGTTAAACAGAATTCTTATCCACTTCCCCAATATATCCACTTCCCTCCATTACCCCAACTCCCCAAGCCCACCTCTTTCCAAGTCTCTAGTTTTTTCTTCCTCAGAGTTTGTGGCTGTAACCTTCTTGTTTATCTCCGTGCGTCATCCCAGAGATGTCATTTCCCCCCCACATCCCTTTTCTTCGAAGTCTCCCTCTATTTTGTCCCTCAACCCTGCTGTTGGTGTATTTCCCCCTCTCTCTTTCTATTGTTCATTTTGTTCTGGTACGTCCTGATCTGTTCCAGCACCTCCACGATAATGGACATTCTATACAAAACACCCCTTAATATTGCCATCATCACATGAAACATTGCATTTTAAAAATCAAATTCACTCATAAATCTGACCTAAGGCTTCACCCAAGGCAATCACGACTGTGTTTGAATTAAAGTCCAATGTTGTCTGTTGTCTCTCTGGCTGCACAAGTCTGCATCATTTGTGTAGCAACTCCTCCTCGGATGGACGTTAAACTGGGAATCCAGTCTGCCAGCATTCGTTGGTGGACTTTAAAGATCCGACAATGTCCTTCGTGAAGAGTAGGTGAGCTATCGCCACCACCATGAACAAATTCCTGCCCTAACCTAGGTCATTGTCATGCCTGGCCAGCTGTTGGGCCACAACCTCCCCTGGCCGACCAGTCAGAGGGATTGTGAAACCATAGCTCAACCATGGGTGACAATCAAAACTCACAAGCCAGAAGAAATGGAAATATCGGTAGTGAAGGATGGGGTTGTGGTGAGCAGTGGCAGGACATGTTCAGAAATTAATAGGTGATGCCATGAAGATTGTTTACACCATATCTTTGGGGCCACTTGGAACCAGGTTGGCAGTGACCGCAAAGTCAAAATGAGTTAAATTCTGAAATTGCGGAACTGATCTTTGATACATGGCATTTGATAGCTGATAAAATATGCCTGACCATGTGTAAAAAGTTAAACTCTGAAATACTGCCAGTTATTCCATACACAAAGGTCAAAGAAGGTCATGTAGCGCCAAAAGGTGCAATTTTTAGCCCTGATGCCAACTTCACGGTACTGCATGTTTTTTCTAGGAAATGGATTTTGAGCTCAGAATTCTGGACAATCATCGACTTCCTTTGGTAATACCGGCAAACCGATGTTGAAGGCTTTGAGTGGTGCATACTGAAGTCAGTGAAATTGTCAGTGATATTTGAAAATTAAACAGCACTTGCACAGTGCATCACTAAATTGGGAAAGCAATTGTTTTTGAGGTCAACAGGTCAAAGCTCAATTCAAGGTCAAACTTCTAAAATGATCAAATTTAATCTGAAAAATCGTCAATTTTCATTATTGTCAAAAATATTGCAACGCACTGTAAATTTACATAAATTTTATTTGAAATATCTCTGTCACGATTCGAGATCAACCTTCCAAAATTGGTAATTCATTAAAATCGGTGATCCATTCGTGTGGAGACAAAACTACTGGAGAAAAAGTTTTGATGCCCACAGTATGAAAGGTGACGGCAAGGGATGTGCCAACGAAACTGGCTCCAGAGCTTATAGCGGCCAGGTTCATCCATGTGAAATAGTTCATCATTTGATACTGTCCATCCATGTCCATTGGGGGATGTGGCATTGATCATAGGTTGAAAAGAGTGCCACAATATCGCAGCTTCATACGAGGCATGCCTGATGTGTTGAATCAAGGCATCCTGAGTTGGAGGTATATTTTGCTCACATGGGGATGATGATAGCCCGGATAGTCTCTTCTTTGAAATAAATATTATCCCAAAGAAGAATTGTGGGAATGTTGTTTTCTTGTATATAAAGTCAAGGCTCGTGGAAGGTCTAGAAAACGGAACGAATCAGGATGCAACAGAACAAAAGGAACAGTAGAAAGAGACGGTAAACACCAACAGCAGAGTTGAAGGACAAAATAGAGGGAGACTTGGACAAGTAACGTATGTGGGGCGGACACACGGGGTGGAAAATATGGATACAGAAGCAAACTCTCATGATGGAAAAACTGGAAATTTGGAAAGGGGTTTGCTTGGGGGAGGGGTTTACAGGGGTAGAAAAGATCATTCTTTTGGAGGAGAATGATCTGATAATGGTGAACAGCTGTTCTAAAGACCTGAAATAGAGAATGAGATTGAAAAGAATGTGGAAGTTAGTTACACATGTGGGGAAAAAAGAGGAACAAATGTGTGGAGGTGAGCAGTGATTCTGGGGTAATGAGGATGCTCATTGGGTTCAGTGTGTGTGTCTTCAGTTTGTTATCTCCATTTGCAGGTTGCAGGAGATGGAACGAAGACCTCCCGGGACTCAAAATATCCACCTCTGCTTTGGTAAGGGATCACAGTTCATGCACCAAGCTGTTTTTTGTTGTTCTTAGAATTTTGTTCTGAGGGCTCTTTTCAGGATGATCACTGAACCCTGGACAGTCTCCAATCGTAGTTTGCTTGTGGTAATATTGCCTGGGATAGTTTTCAAAATCTCAGTGAGGTTCTTCTTTATTATTCCTGTTGCTCCAATTATCATTGGTGCAATTTCAAAGCTGTTCAGCTTCCCAGATCTCTTGATCTCATTTTTGAGGCCCTGGTCAGGTCAGGTTTGGGAGCATGCACCGGAGCAGTGCGTTGCTGCATCCACTTTCCACCAGTACTCTAGGGGCCTGCATCTCGCCATCCCCCAGGCAGATGCCTGGCCTGTCCACATCTCCTTGAGATGCTGATCAACCTGCTGCAACCATGAGGCACGTAGTCAGCCCATTGGCCTCCTCCACTCACGAGGCTCCCTCACTGAGAGAATATGGTAAGCAGGATCAGCATAAGGAAAACGAGCCACATGGCCATACAACCGCAGCTGATGCTCACGGACTATGCAGGAAACAAATCTCGTTTGAGTTTCTTTCAGCAACCGCACATTGGACACAAAGTCCAACTAGCGATAGCCAAGGATTCTCTGAAGAGACCTGGTACCAAAGGAATTATGTCTCTTCCTCAGATCCCTGTTCAGAGTCCAAGTCTTACATCCGTAGAGCCAAACTGGAAGCACCAACGAGCTGAAGACTCGGACTTTCATCCTCCTGCCCAGGTACCGACAACGCCACATCCCATGATCCAGTGAATCCATGACTCCCCAGGCCCGACCCAGATGTCTATTGACTCGACTCACAGCCAGCAGAGACATGAATATCACTGCCAAGGTAAGTGAATCTCTCCATGACCTCAACATCCTCACCACAAACAGACACAGACAGGACAGCAGCATCCAAGATGTCATTGAAAGCCTGGATCTTAGTTTTGACCAAGAAACCCGTAATCCCAGTGGCTCCGACTCCTCATTTAGCACCTCGGGGCCCCCAAAAGGATATCTAAAGTCTCCGCAAAGATGACTGCATCATCTGCGAAATCAAGGTCGGAGATCTTGACATTCCAAATGTTGCATCGCAGCTGATCTCTCTGACATCCTCCCCAAATCCAGTCCATACAAGTGCTGAAAAGTGTGGGACCAGTACACACCCCTGACTAACTCCAGTAACAACTGGAAATAATCAGAGATGTTATCACCACATCTCACAGCACTCTCAGTACCAGAGTATAGTTCAGACATCAAATTGATCAGTTTTGGTGGCACCCCACAAAGACCAAGAATCATTCAGAGGGCAGCCTGATTTACTGAATCGAACGCTTTGCAGAAATTAACAGAGGCTGCAAGCAGCCCCTGCTGAAACTCTCATCTGCGTTCGGTGAAGACCCGAACAGCAAGGATGTGGTCAATCGTTGACCTCTTTGGTGTAAAGCCTGACTGGTCTGGGTGCAGGTGCTGAAGCAGATGGTGGCAAACCCTATCAATAATGATCCCAGCAAAGACCTTGCTCGGCACTGAGAGCAGCGTCACCCCTCGGTAGTTGTTGCAGTCCTGGTGATCACCCTTCCCTTTCCAGAGAAGGGCAACTAGTCCTCTTCCAGTCAGTTGAGATGATGCCAGTGTTCCAGGCAGAGCACAGAACTGCATGCAGCGACACAAGTACAGCATTTCCACCAGCCTTGCAAAGTTCAGCAAGGATGCCACATATCGCAGGAGCTTTACCCCATTTCACGTGATTCACCGTAGCCCGTGTTTCCACAAAGGAAGGTGGATCACAGTTGACTAGAGGGTCAGAAATAGTGATCGTAACACCACTGACATCTAACTCAATGGCTGGTGGGTCAGCCTGGTACAGCCGCTCAAAGTAACCGGCCCAGCGGGCCTTCACTTCGGACTCCTCTGTCAAGAGCCCACCACCCTCTGCTCTAACTGCAGTACGCCAAGGGACGGACTTGGAGAAATGCAATGCGTGAATTCCCCTGTAAGCAGGACGAGAATCACTTGACCACAGGTGATGCTCTACCCCCTCACAGATTCCTCGCACAGAGGCCTCCTTGTCCTCCCTCAGCACACGTACAGTTTTACATCTCAACTCCTTGAACAATTCAGCTCTGTCATTAAACCTGGCCCTGCGACTCTGGTCAATGGTATCCAGTGTCCCTTCAGAGACGAAATTCTTCTTTGCCCTGAGGTGAGTTCCAAGACATTGACCGGCAAAATCAAGGAAGGTGGTCTTGAAGTCACTCCACAATTCCTCAGGATTTCCCAACACACCCAGACCCCCAAATCCCAACTCAGTCTTTTCGCAAGCTGATCAGCTACCCTCTCATCCTTGAGCTTGCCAACATCCAGCCTTGGCTGGGATGGTACCATTCTCCCAGATTGAAGCTGCAACTTCAGTGTTGCCACAACAAGCCTGTGGTCGTTATTGAGGAACTGAGCACTCCGGTAGACCCTGCAGTTCTGGATCATCTAACAGCGACCATCAATGAGCACATGGTCAATCTCCTCTGCCACACCACCAGCGTTGGAATACCAAGTCCAGCAATGAGCCTGTGGGTGCTGAGACCATGAACCAGCCACCCTAATTCCATGACTTTTTGCAAAGTTTTAGTGCTATTCTGGATCACAGTTCCAGACCCATGGGGACCAACAAATGTCTCATATCCATCCCTATCAGTTGCATTCGATGCATTGAAATCCCCCAAGACTAGAAGAGTGTCTCGCCTGGGGCACTGATCAACCACACTCGAGCGCGGCATTGAATGCGTCCTTCACGATGAGATCACTCGCCTCAGTCAGAACATATACAGAGACGAGGGAAATGACACCCAAGGAGTGATGAATCCTTCGTCCTTTAATACACTCGTTGACCGGTGTTATCTTAATTATCATTGGAGTCAGCTTGTTGAACACAGCTACAGCAACTCCTTGGGCATGGTAACCATCAGAGCGGCCAGACCAATCGTAGGTGTAACCACCTGCCATAATCTCACCATTGTCTGGTCTCTAAACCTCAGAGAGTGCCTCAATGCCGATGTTCAAACACTTGAGCTCAGATGATGTCAGAGACAGGTGATCATCCTCTCTTATGGAGAGGACATTCCAGGCACCCACCTGAAGGGACCGCCTCAGGTTAACGCAAGGAGATCACTCTCTGGTGGATGACACCTCAGCACCACTCCGCCACACACCACCGCAATCTGAACCAGGAAGTTTACCCTGTACTTTTACTCCCATCATCAAGGAATGGGGGTCCCGAAAGCTTTGCCTCAATTCTGTCATCTGGTGAGCTGCCCTGCAAAGGGCAGCTGCACAGGAGGTACTCCCATGGAGTGGGTTTTGAGTTTTATTTGCATTTGTGGGTTTTGCGGAATGAAGTGTTTTACAGTGGCCAGAGTGCAAATCCTGCCTCCAACCTCTTAAAAAGAATAACCCAACTGCAGGAGGATGTCCGCAGACACAGTTGTGCACGAGATATGAATGGCTGTTGGCTCACAAGGAGCTCCTCCGCCCTTTGAATGATTTTGTTTTTAATCCTGCTGGGTGTCCATATCCAAACACCCTCCTCACCAGGAAACCTGGTGGGGCAGACAGTTTAGTTGCCGACAACCCGACCATGGAACAGGTTTGTTCATATTTACGTGGTACCTGTAGCAAGTGATGCCTATTGTTGGCTTAATGGTTAGCATGGTGGGCTTTGCATCCAAGGGTCTTGAATTCAAATCCCGCTCAGCTGTTGAATTAATACCAGGTGGGGTTAACTCGGCCCGTCAATCTTCCTAGGTCGGCAAAATGAGTGCCAGCATGCTGGTATACTGTGTCGGAGTGGCGACCCGTCTCGGATTGTGCCCAATAGCCAAGGAGACTGCTTAAGCAGCACAAACGCTCTGCACAGAGTATGGTCCCAATCTCCTCTTCCTCCTCTCGGGAGCAAGTCACAGATCTAATCTTGCCTGACCTGACAATGACTTTGTATTCTTTGACGATTGTTTTTCACATTTGTTTGTAACTTGAAGCCATCAGTTTCCTTCCTGAAAGTCCGTGTCATGTAAGGATCTGAAAGTCCCTGTAGTGTCCATCTTGTTTACCCTGTGTACCTGTCTTTCTTTGAATGTTCTTCTTTTGGTTGTTAGGGTGTATCAGTGTCCTTGTTTGTTGTTGAGGTTATTCAGTGGGTTCAGAGCCAGACAAAACAAGACGGGGGAAAGACTGTCTCGCCGAAAGATCCCATGCCATATCTTCACATCTGGTATTTCAATAATTCCTTCTGAGTGCTGAAATAGCAATGTGGTATTCCTGAGCTCCATTGCTTTCTCAATCAGTTTGATTATTTGGGGATTGATTTTGTGTATTTGCATGCATTTTATCATCTACAAATGTGGGACACTGCCGAAAGCTTTCTTCTAGTCAATCCAGGCGGTGGACAATTTGGTTCTTTGTATTTTGGAAATTTCAAGTACGGCCTTGTTCAGTTGTGGGTAGTCAATTGTTCCATATCAACCTCTCTTACATCCCTTTTGTTCTGCCTCCAAACTTCCTTCTTGTGTTAGGTGATGTTACATCATTTCGGGAAAGATTCCTTTTCGAAGTTTTATGTTGTTGGTAGGCATTTTATTGGCCGGTATTTGTGAGGAAGTTGGGTTTCTTCAGATTTTGGGATGAGAAAGGTGTTTACTTCTACGAACCTCATCCACTGCCTTTTCCTCTTTGATCGGTTCGTTGAATGTCCTGGTGTAGTGATTGTGGAGAGCATTACTTTGTTTTCGCCAGAAATTTAGAATTCCATCTGGGTCTAGGCTTTTAAAGTTTGGCATTTTTTGAAGCTCTTTTTCTCATTTGTTTTTTTTTCATCAATAATCACTAGGGGCATTTCCTCAAGATGTTACTTCTTTTCTGGTGTGATGTATTACTATGCTGCGTCTGCTCATGCGGGGGCATTGTGATTATCACACTCAATTTGCGGTGGCACACAATAAAATGTTTTGGACAATGGCGGCGTTCTGGTAGCCCATGCTTCTTTTTACCTCTTAATTACACCCGTTTCGGTTCTGGAAGAACTGAACATCTGGTGACAAGGATAAACTATTTTGGTTTGGAGACTGTCCTGTACTCTCTTGCTGAAGTAATGACCACATTTGGTACAATTGGAGAATTTAAAGCTGAAAAAGAAGAGTGGTCACCTTAGATGGAGCATATGCAACACTATTTCACAGCAAACAACATTACGAGTGTGGAGAAGTAACGGTCCGCAATGCTGAGTGTTTGTTGTGTGCCGACATACAAGCTTATGTCAAGTTTGTTCGCATCGAGGAAGCTGGGAGATGTCCCGTTTTCGGAGCTGATTAAAGTTGTCGAACAACACCGAAATCCGAGGCCATCAGTGATTGTGCAGCACTGCAAGCTGAACAGCCGCAGTCAAGAAGAGGGTGAGTCATTTTGGATTTTGTAACAGCTTTACATAAATTGACTGAACGTTGTGAATATGGAGGTAATCTTGAGGAAATGCTACGGGTCAATTAGTCTGTGGAATAATGAACGACCGTGCCCAACACAGATTGCTGACAAAAGCGATGTTGGATTTCGACAAGGCCCTGCATATAACTTCTTCAATGGAATTGGCTGAAACGAATGCATTGGATCTCCCTGAACATACTGGAGTAGGGCGGGAGGTAGCAGTAAACAAGATGACGAGTTTGAATCGCCGCTGGACCCCTCCACCCCCTGTGCTTCTTCTTTAGAGAGAGGGGTCCATATGCTGTGGGTGGACAGCTGATGTCATCGAGTGTTGAGCTAGAAATGTGGACTGATATACACATATATTGTTGCGGGGCCGGGTATCGGCCACGAGCACGACCGCTAGATGGAGCTTCCAGTCGGCCCGACCGATCGCCCGGAATGTATAGGTCATCGCCCCGGATAAGTCCGGAGTCGACGGGTCCTCTATCGGACCGAAATTCGCCAATGGATAGACCACGTTTGGGGTAGGGTCAATTGCCAATTTCAATTTACCTAAATACCCACGTGGTCCAACTACCGGGGAAATTCACCCTCGACGGAACTCGTTCGAAAACGAGCCGCTTAGTGCGCTCGTTCCATGTGCG
>CM068963.1:51512398-51525093 GCA_035128595.1 Eptatretus atami
TTTCTTTCATTGATCCAGCATGGTCCGAATCCTAGCTTTGCCGGGGATTTATTCCCAACAATCTGTTCCTCTTAGCCGGTATGTCCTTGGCAGTGTCGCTCGGCTGCATCCGATCCGGTAAAGTGATCCGGTTCGGACAAGGCGTACGAGGGCGTGTTCCCGGTAATTACATCACGTGATTAATTAGGTAACCCGGTTAACCCATAGATGGGAGGACCCTAGGTCAAACGGTTGAGTTATTGGCATTCACGGTCGGTTAGCGACCCGCCGCGTCACAGAATTATCTGTGTGCGACGGCCTACAATTCTGGGGAGTCTGGTGGGAGCCGAGATAGCTCCCCCCCCCCCCAGTGGCCCTCTCACCCGACCCCTGGCCCACAACAATATCTTCAAAAAGCATGAAGATGGAGATCCCTATCTGAAAGGGTTATGCATTCTTTCAGAGATCCTTCATGTTGGGCTTCAGCTGTATGATGATGGTACAGCCAGTAGATGTCTGTCCTCGCTCTAGTCAATGCTATGATCTCTACAATCGGTCCTGTCTTCCAAAGACGAACCAGAAATAGTTCTAGCTCCACAACTGCATCCAGCAACTGTTGCAGTTATTTGAAAATTGTATGGAACACACTAGTTCCTGTTTGCCACTTTCAAGAACACCTGGTAATCGGTCACAATAAGTAACAGCGGCCTGGCAGGTGAGCTTCAATTTTGAGGTATGTGCAGTCATTTTTGAGCGGTCTCTCCTGGGTTTGTATCTCCACCCAGCTATCACCCAGGTTTGTATCACCTTGGTGTTTCGTAGGTAGGGACTACACAGTATATCCTCCCACTACTCATTTCATTCTTTGAACCAACGGCTTTACAGCTAGTACAAGATCAACACAAAGTCTTATCTCTCCAGTCCTTTGTCATGCGATGGTGAGATTCGACACCCATGGAGAAGAATCGCCCTCAGATTCATGGTGTTTTACCTCCTGTGAAACTTCTTCATGAACAGCGGAAGGTAGATGTATTGAGCCTTGAGATACTGGTGGAACCGCAAGGTCCTCTCAAGGGTCATTACAGTTACCATTTGCACTCCCCAAAATCCTTGAACAGGAAAGGGGACTGGTGTTTGTACACATAGATGGTGTGAGACTGTGAGAATTTCCAGGATGGAAGGATATGTTGTATTGATCAGACCAGCATCTAATCATATCCAGATCAGCAGAGTCATGCAGCTGCCACCTCCGTATCAGTGGGATAGTGGTCCTGAATGAAACAATGTTGAGTCATTTACAAAAGGGAAGAGAGGTTTTCTGGAGCATCAGAGAGGCCTTTCACATTCTGTAGATGAGGAAAATGACTGGGCCTAAGACACTGTCTTGTGGCATTCCAGTCCCCACTGGAAGAGGAGTGGGTTCCATTGCTAGCAATGCATTGAATGTGTGAATGGAAGTCAGAAATCCAGGAATGAAAGTGATTTGATTTGAAACATTCTCACGATCTCTCTCTGAAAAGACTGTCTGGCAGCTCCCACCCCATTTACTTTCTTAACAATCCACTTGAAGAAGTCCTCATTATCAGCCATGATCGTTCTTCAGCATACCACATATCCAAGTTGGCCTCGAAAGTCAGTCTGGGCATTCTCACCATCATGCAAAGTTTTTCCTTTGCACACCTGAAATTTTATCCACTTCCAAGGCCTTCATCCACAGCTTGATGGAGTACTACTCTCCTCCTATGCTGGCACCCCTGCCTCACACATTGCCCAGCTTGATGGCAAGCGAACCAAGGCCTCAAAATCATTGAAATATGCGACACACACGCCTCCAAAAGATGTGTCGCAATTTTTCTTAGAGATGGCAGAATGGATCTTCGTGAAACTTTCAGAGGTTCATCAGTGAGAGCCAAGGGAGTGTTTCAGGCAAAAAAAAAAAAAAAAAATTTAATCTTTTGACAAAATAAGTTGGATTTTTGTTTTTTTAGAATCACTCTATTATGCCCAAGTCTTAGTAGCTCATGAAAAGGTAATATCAAATGATCCTTGACCCCTTTCCTTAGTGGCTTTTGGGAAATGTTTTAGGTCCCTGAAAAAAAAAAAAATTGATTTCTTCAAAATGCCAACAGGATGAGAACAACACCAAACAATACCAGGTGCCCTTGCAGTTACTTTTGGTTGCACTAGTCAGTGAATGCACTTGTAGCCTTGTCACTTTGTGCTGCCTTTGTTCTCTCTCACTCTCTTTCGAGTGCAGCCTTATGGCTGCTGGTGCAGTGTCCTATTACTAGTACACTGGTACTCATTTTGCCAACCTCGGAAGGATGACAGGCTGAGTCAACCACCCTCACCACTAAGCCAACCCAAGGCTTTGCTGCCTTTGTTGAATGAAGACTATTTGTGGGTGAATCCACATATTTCCCTCCTGTCCTCATATTCAACCTGTCTCCTCCCAACATGTTTTTCCCATTCCTCACAAATGAATCACAAGCTGCTCACGGAGATTAAACATATTTCCTCATATATTTGTATTTTGGGCCTTGGAAGCACAGCGGGGAGTAAATCCCGAACTCTAATATTTCCTGTTCTTTCTCTTATTGGCTTCCTTTTTCATGCCTCCGCTGCCGAAGTCGTTGGAGGCCTTATGTTTTTGGGTTCTCCGTCCATCCGTACGTCGGACCGTGCTAATTTCTCTGTTTTCTCTGCAACCACTTATCCGATTGACACAATTTTAGCCACAGGTACGACTACTCATGGAGAATGTTTTAATGATGATGACATCATAGGTCATGTGGTGTGGCAGCCATGTTGGAAAAAAGGAAAAACTTTGGACCTCTGTATCTCTGAAACTGCAGCATGGGAAAAATTGAAACTTGGCACACGTGAAGTACTCCCCATGGGAAATAAGTGATTGTTTTTTTTGATGTCATAGATGGCTTCGTTATGATGTCATAATTTCATATGTCGAACACTTTATCTGATCAGTATGAAAAATTTGGAGGGTCATCTTGCGCTAAATTGTATGGGGGGGATGATGATGTCATCAGTCAAATGATTCGGCAGCCTTTTTTTTTTCACATAACCTTTAAAAATCTTCTCAAACGGCTAAACAGATCAAGGTGAAACTTTACAGTTATGATTGCCTATCCATGAGGAACAAAAATGCTCCACCTATGTACAAGGAAATCAGACACAGGTGGAGGTCATTCAGTTCATCACGCCGGTGCCACATCGACACCACACTAATTTATCAACACAAGAAAATGCAAAATGTTTCATTTTTTATTTTAAATAAAGTATTTTTATGTTTTCTTTTGAAGTTTTTGTATTATATATATATTTTTTTATATATATATACCCCCCCCCCCCAGGGGAGGGGGCATGGGCTTGGTTAAAAAACACACATCAACCACATAACACCCCATGATGAGAACCCCACCAACAGCACTCCGTACACCTGCACACAATCACCCATCAATGTTCAAGCTACCTAAAAGTCCTGCCTACATCCCTATACCCCTCTATCTCCACAACTTCCAGGTACCTATCTAATTCCAATTTAAACTTATCCGTGGCATCATAGGTCACATGGTTTGGCAGCTACGATTTATTTTTTTTGAAGAATATACCTTTAAACATCTTCTTCTCCAGAACAGCCTGACAGATTGAGGGGAAACTTCACTCACATGTTGCCCAAGCCTTGGGGATACCAGGGTTTTCATGAATAATTAATGTCACATAGTCTGGCAGCCACATTGGATGAACGACAATCTTTAACGACTTTAACGATGAACGACAATATATATATATTTTTTTCTCTTGAACCGCTTCATCAACAGACATAAAACTTCACAATTATGATCTCGAAAGTAGTCATTGGGAATACGGTATATGTTTTACATTTCAACCTGATCGGACACATGGTCTGGCAGCCAGAATTATTTACTATTCTGAATATGGGTTCTTGGATTTAAATCAAACTTGGTACAAGTAATATAATGATGCAATAATGTGGGCAGAGGGATATCTGTCGACGTCGCAAAGTGCTGTTCTCGTTTCCATTTTATCAATCCCATTCTCTCAACTTAACATCCATTTGAAAGTAGTGATGGACAGCCCATTTGAAAGATTGAAGTGAGTAGGAGAAGAAAATAGACACTGAGACAATTCCACAATCAGGAGAATAAGGGGTTGCAGGTGGGCAACCAGCCTGGACTTTGAGAGGATTAGAGGGTGTGGATGTCTTGAGGAACATATGCCAGAGGAAGGAGAGAGCAGGAAGAGTAAGGCAGGTGTAAGCTTCTATAAAAGAGAGAGCGCACCAGCTTGCCACTGGTGGTAGAGTGACAGTCCTTGGAAATATGCCTCCAAGGAGACTAAAATAGGAAGACAAAGGAAAACACAACGGCTAAGCCCTGTCTCCATGGTGATAGATGTCGGTCTGGGTGTAGGATGGGAAGGTTCTCTGTGTCGATGACAAATATCACGGTTGAGCCCAACATTTGCCACAGCTCCGCCTACTGGGAGGGGTTTGAGGTTTTAATGGAAGTGCTGAGCTCCACAGAGAATATCCTAGTGAGATGATATGAATCTCCCACAAAATGCTATGGCAGATCGTGAGGCCAAGGGGTTCCAGGGACAGCATTACTTACATTGGCTGTCCAGTGAAGTTGATGGGATAGATCGATTGCCGATCCTTGTGGAGAGAGAGAGAGAGAGAGTGTGACTTGCCGGCTTTGAACGTCATGGTCCAAGTAGCCGACCAGCACATTGTATTGTTCAGATCTCACAAAAGGTCCTTTCACAGGAGTAATTTCTCGTTATAGGTAGGGTGGAATCGTCAACAAAATGGTAAAGTTGGTTTTCCTGAGAATCAATTGGATAATTTGTCTAAATAAAGAATAATTTAGGTCCAAAGATGCTATCTTGTTGAAACCCAGCCTAAAGACTGTACAAAAGGAAGAGGAAGAGCTAATTGGCTTCCTGTTTTGTTTCATATCATCCAAAGTAAACATACAAAGAGAGAGTGATAGAGAGTGGTGAAAAGGGATGCAGGAAAAGTTGGAGAGGCAAGGAAAAAGAAAAATTCATCAGACTATTTGTGAAATATGAAGGCGATTTCAAACTATCCAAATGAGACAGCAACACCTGCAAACAGAGAAAGTGGCTACAAAGTATAAAGGAGTTAATAAGGTCGATCAAGAACGAAGTTTTAGAACTGGTTCTATAGAGTCTTTGAAAAGCCATTTGGAAATTCCCAGTAATACGACCCAGAAAGGGCAAACATATCAAGCCCTCCCCAAAATTCTCTTTTATTCATTCTTTGAATATATCAACACAAAATATTGTTCCAATGAGCTCATTCATTTGTATGATTCATTGTTCAATAATATCCACAAAGTTACCTCACCCTTCAGGAATCTTCATATTATCAAATAACAAGCAGCACTTCAAAAACACCACCCTCACTGACAAATTAGAGGCACAATTCAAAGTATGGTGAACCCTGACGAGCAAATTCCCAGTCAAAATTTCCATCAGGCACAATACATGCTATTGTAGATCGGAGTAAAGTGTTGTGCATTTTGCCAGTTACTTTTGGTCGATGAATGCACTTGTTGTGGCCTTGTCACTTTGTGCCGCCTTCGTTGAATGAGGAATATTTGTGGGTGCATCCAAAGGTCATTTCTTCTCATTGTATTCCACAACCTTGAAATCTGAGCAGTGTCGAAAGCAAGCACGTTAAACAGCCATCAAATATTTGTTCTCACAGACTGGCAAAGGAAAGACTATGTTTTTTCAAAAGATTCTGCATTTCATTGAACAATTGTGTTGCCTTTGTATCGGAGCATACAAACCATTTATGAAAATTTAATTATAGTACTTCCCTATTGTCACTGACATGTCTAACCACAAAAGGAAGTCAGTCTTATTCGCTGTAGTCGGGTGTTGGGTCGAGGCAGATTGAATAATGCTTTGCCTTTTTCATGTCACTAAAACAACAACTTCACAAACAAAATCAGCAAGGCTCAGGTCATTTTATTTTGAGGTGATCCTTGAAGATTACCTTTGGCTTAAGCCTGCTGTTGGCTTCATGGTTAAGATCTTAGGGTCGTGAAATAAAGCCTCTGTGTTTCCATTTAATTAACATCAGGTGGGTTGACTCAGCCTGTCATCCTTCCGAGGTTGGCAAAATGAGTACCAGATTACTGGTAGCGTGGACACTGCATCAGCAGCACAGCCACGAGCCCAGAAAATGATGCAGCCATAGGCTGCATATGAATAAATAAAACCTTTGGCTTTTTGAAGATGTTCAGCAAGATCTGCATTACAACAAAGAAAGTGACAAATTGCCAGTTGTTGATATAACTACTTCACAAGAAAGGACATTTCTGACAGCGGAGAAGATGTTGTTTCGTACGCAGCTTGTGGTTGCTGGTTGAATGATTTTCTGGAAGCACGGCAGGAAAGAAGTGCAATGAGCAGACACTACAAGGAGATGAATGAACAGGAGGACAGAGAAGAGGGAGAAAACAGAGAAACCTGTGAGTAGAGGAGAGGTATGGGAGAATAGAAAAGATCACAGGTCGGGATTGTGACTGCCTTAAAGCATGGACAAACTGTGCACACACCCAGTGCTTCAAGGTGAGAGAGACCCCAGCCACAATATGTACAAAAATAAAGAAATAATAAGGGGAGAAAAGGGATGGAAATATATCATGAACCATAATGGCACTCTTGCACATACTGTACCTCTGCCAGGCTGAACAGTTGACACTTTATATCCCACTGGGAGGCTGGATCTACATCCAGACCTTAACCAAAATCTTGTCTTCCTGTTTTGTTTCATATCATCCAAAGTAAACATACAAAGAAAGAGAATAGTGAAAAGGGATGCAGGAAAAGTTGGAGTGGCAAGGAAAAAGAAAAATGGCTTGTTCTTGTCACCTACCCAACTGATCCACCAAGTTTTGCCATAATCCATCCACAACGGTTTGAAATATCATGCTCCAAACCACACCCAGTTATCTGAACCTGCTCTCTATTATGCACAGATTCATCCAATCTCATCTTCAATTATCTTACCCATACCATCCTCCTGCTCTTGGTACTCTGAATCATGTGGTGAGGCAGTTGGCTTAAAAACTTGCATTCTCTTCCTGGAAGGCAAATCCAACTGAAGGCAACTTCAGATCATTCAACCCTTCCCTCCCTTCAAATGGCACCACAGCTAACTCCAATTGTGAGAAGGCCAAATGCCTCAATTCTGTGTTTGCTTCAAAATATTGTGCACTCAACAAAACATATACAGTATATATATATATCTATATATAATATTATATATAATATATATATATAATATAATACCTATATATAACCCGGAGATACTATAACACGTGTATAATATATATATATATAGTTGCAGTTCTGCAAAACCGAATGCCTCGAAGGCAATGGCACCCAACATACAGTGATCCCCAGGCAGTTATTTCATTAGTCTGTGCAGTCAGACCTTCCCCTCATGTCTAGTGGGTTAACGGGATGAAGTGTGTTGCGTGGGTCTGAAAGCTAGTTCTATTAACTATCTCTCTATCTTCTATTCCAACCCTTTCCTTTTAGCCGTGGTACAAGTCAAGCAAGCAAGCACACACACCATGCAAAATGTGATGAGTAATAAGCACACTACGATGGCTTGGAACCAACAAACTTCTTCCACTATAAACAATGCACACTATACCGCACGCACATCGTGCCCCATGATTTCATTCAAATCGGCGCGCCAATTTCCAACGGCATCTCACCTTGCTTCACCCCTCACTCACCAAACTTCACCACTTCCCACTTCGACCACCAACACCTCCCGCACATGGGAAAAATATTCCCGCACCCCCTCATACCTCTGTATCGCTACAATTCGCCACTAAACAGAGGCATGCTGCACGACTCAGACTGGATTCGGACCGCGTGATGTGGGGACGAGCAACGGACGTTAATAGCACCAACCGCATCTCGCCAGGAATGTCCCGGGTGAGTACGCGGGATTGATACGACCCTCGTCCAGTCACCAGAACATGGCAAGATGGGTGGTGAGAAGGGGTCAGGAAAGAGCGATCTGGGAGTTTGGTACAGGGCCCGGGTGTGCATTTTGGCTCATTGGGGGGTGGGGGGAGGCATGCGGGCGGGTGTGCATTGCTGTTCGGCATTCTGACCACTCGGAGCACGTTCGGGGCCAGGTTGCCGGCTGATACATGATGTTGAGTCAGGAGCTCCGGGTCGTTTTGTGCCAGATGTGCGAATGAGACCGCTTCTGGCCCCAGGAGCCTGGCAGGGCATGGCTAGGGCCGCTGTGGCCCAATAGAGAAGTGGGATTTGGGTCACAGCGCGTCGCCTTCGGGTCGTCACCCCACACTTCGCCCTGGGCTTATAAAAGGCGGATTGTGGAGCCGCTCACTCTCTTCTTCGCCACCTTCTTCTCTGCTCCTCTCGGCTCTGCTTTGGTTGCTCCACGTTGCCTCTGCCCTTCGCTGGCTCTTCTCGCAGTTGGTGTGCGACTGAGACATGCTTATTCCGGAGGACCAGTGTGGAGTGCACGTTGCCATAAGCCCTGGCAAAGTGATTAATCCAGAGATAACGTGCTAACTCTCGAGGTGGGAACGCTCAAGCGGAGCGTCTCACGAAGGTACACGCTACACTAGCAGACCTATGCATGACTATGTTAGGGATGTTTCGCCTCACACATCTTCTCTCCTCTCTTTCCACCCCTCTATCTCGTCCCCTTTGGACACACAAAAGAGCATCATTACTGACTCGCATCCATTTTCCTCTGCACAACACCGCACCCCCATATTGCACGACACCACACCTCCCACTCCACACCTTAAACACCAGTATTTCTCCATCCTACCTCTCCTTAGCGTACTGGGTTGCGTTATTCACCTGACTCCACCAGGTATTGTGAGGCCGTTTATCCTCATCTGCTCTCTTTCTTTCTGGCTATCTAATCTTCCTCGGTGTGTGTGTGTGTGTGTGTGTGTGGTGTGTGTGTGTGTGTGTGTGTGTGTGTGTGTGTGTTATGGCGCCTGTCGAAGCATAAGTTAAGATTGTAGAAGTGATAATGGGATAAGTCTGCTCTGTCTGCTTTTGTAAATTACTTGCCTTTTGCCGCACCCCACAAATTCCTTGCTATCCCTGCTGTACATACCAATAAACCCAACTTACCATTCCACATACCTTTCCTCACTTGATTGTAAATAAATGCTCATGTAGAATTGTTCCCAGCTCGTTTTCATCTTTTCCTTCATTGGTCCAGCATGATTCGTATTCTAGCTTAACTGAGCCGTTATTCCCCAACGATCAGTTTTTCTAGCCAGTACGTCCTTGGTAGTTACGCTCGGCTGCATCTGATCCGGTAAGGTGATCCGGTTTGAACAAGGCGTACTGAGGGCGTGTCCCCCGGTAATTTCATCACGTGACCATGAGGTAAATGGTATTCATTAGACAGAGGACCCTAAGTCACATGGTCGAGTTATTGGCGTTCACGTTCGATTAGCGACCCACCGCATCACAAAGTTCTTCGTATGTGACGGCCTGCGATTCCGGAGAGTATGGTGGGAACCCGAGCCAGCTTCCCTGCTCGTTGTCTTCTCGCCCCCGACCCTGGGACTGCAACAATATACGTATATATATATATATATATATATATATATATATATATATATATATATATATATATATATATATATATATATATATATGTATCTCAGTCATACCCAACTGCTCCTGAATTCTGTCTTTTGCACCTGAAAAGGAAAAGGTGGAAAAGTTTCTGGCAACCCTAAACTCTGACGGCAACCGGACCAGACGGCATCAGCTCGCATTTCCCAAAAACTTGCTCTGCTGCTCTTGCACTTCCTCTCTCTGCCCTTTTCACCATGTCATTTCCCATACATCATCTTCAATCTGCTTAATCATCAACCAACATCACAGCATGACATAAAAAGCTGCGAAAACAGATGCACTTATCAACAGACCAATTAGCTTACTTCTAATCATCAGCAAGGCCATGGAATCCATCATCGCAGCTGACATAAAATCATTCCTGTTCTATGACAGCCTCATCTCAGATCATAAATTAGGATTCAAACCTGGTCACTCTACCTTGGTCATGCTGCTTCTCTTCTCCCAACAATGGATGAAGGCCCTCAATATTAGACATGAGATCAGGGCCATCTCTCTGGACAAAGCTCGAGCTTTCGAAACAGTCTGGCATCCTGCGTTGCCCTCCAAATTGTCTGCCTACGGAATCCAATGCCAACTCCACTCTTGGATTGCTGACTTCCTCCACTCTTGCAGCCAACGTGTAGCTCTCAACGGAATCCTTTCTTCTCCTCCACCTGTCAAGGCTGGAGTACCACAGGGCAGTGTTATAGGCCCCATCTTATTTCTAATCTTCATCATTGATCTCACTGACTCTGGTAAATCCTCTTTATCTCTTTGCTGATGACTCCACTCTCTGCCATGACATTGCTATCCCTTCTGATAATGGTCAGGCAGCACATCTTCCTCTCTTAGACCTTGACAAAATCACAAATGTTCAGACACTTGGAATAATTATTTTTCAAATCTGACGTTCGTTCGTTCGTCATTCTCTCTCTCCCACCTCCCTCTCTCTCCCCCACCTCTCTCCCACCTCCTCTCCCCCCTCCCTCCTCTCCACCACTCTCTTCTCTCACCACCCCTCTCTCTCTCTCTCCACCATCCTCTCTCTCTCTCTCCTATCTCATCCTTCTCCACCACTCTCTCTTCATCTCCTCTCTCTCTCTCTTCTCTCTCTTCTCTCTCTCTCTCTCTGTCTCTCTCTCTCTCTCTCTCCTCCTCTCTCTCTCTCCCACCTCTCTCTCCTCTCCTCTCTCTCTCTCCTCTCTCTCTCTCTCTCCCTCCCCACTCCCTCTCCTCTCTCTCCTCTCTCTCTCTCCCACCTCTTCTCCCTTCTCTTCTCTTCTCCCTACTCTCTCCCTCTTCCTCTCCTCTCTTCTCTCCACTTCTCTCTCCACCCCCCCCCGAAAGAACCGTACTGCAATCCCATCTACTTTCTCAACAATGCTCTGTTAGGTCTCACTCTCAGCCATGATCCCTCTTGGACAAGCCATATTTCAAAATTGGCCTCCAAAGCCAAATGCTGACTGGGCATCCTCCGTTGTGCAAAGTCCTTCCTTGGCACACCTGAGCTGTTATCCAACTATAAGGCTTTCATCTGCAGCTCGACGGAGTACTGCTCTCCCCTCTGGGTGGGCTCCCCTACTTCACATCTTGCACAGCTTGATACCGTTGAAACAAAGGCCTTCAATATCATTGGAATCTCTCGCAATGAAGATGAGTGTATGGGCCTGTCACTTCACCATTTGCTTACAGGTCGGTGATCTTTCTGTCTTCTTCCGCCTCATTTCTGGACTTGCACCCTCTGTCCTCTCCGTGTTTTGTTCCACTCTGCCCCCCCCCCCCAGTATCTGAAGATGCGTCGGTCTCCCAGCAACCCCCTCCTGGTGAAACTGCCTAAATCCAGAACCACTGCCCTCCTCCACTCATTTATTCCTCTTTTTCCCCACCTGTGCAACCACCTTCCACACTCTCTGCAATCTTATTATTCCCTCCAGGTCTTCAAGATAGCTGTTCACCACCATCTTAAGTCATCCCCCACCCCCGCCGACCAAAATTTTGCGTATGTATTCACACCCCTCATCATTACCTGTATCTCTTGTTTGTCCATCTCCATCTACTTTCTCCCTCCGCCCTGCTGTTGACATTTAGAAATCAGGTCTGCTTTGTCCATGTCTTTGTACGAAGAGAGACAAGCTTCCCTCTAATGTTGTTTTGTAGAAAGAGAGACAAGCTTCCCTCTAATGTTGTTTTGTAGAAAGAGAGACAAGCTTCCCTTCCCGATAAAGGTTGCCGAGTTTCCAATCCCTCTCCTAATGTTGTAACCCAAATTTGGTGGCATTCTGACTGGTGGGTCTGGAGAAGATTTTTGAAGGAATTTACGTGATTTTACCAAACATTTATAAGGCCGTCATTGTGACAAACTTCCAGTCATGTGATCGGCATGATCTCGGGTAGCATTCTGACTTTTTGAAATTCCAGATGAGTTAAAAATGTTTCACTCCTCTCTCTGTGCATGTGTGATCGGGACGAATTCAGAGCCAAAGTACTGCTAAACTGCAGGTTTGTTTAACCGATTTGTGTAAAAAAATAGAACATATTGAAATCAAGTTGTTTCTCGATCATAAGCTGACATTTGTAGAAAAACAGACAGACAGACAGACAGACAGACAGAGTGAACCAACGCTTTTTGCTTTGCATGCACAGGTAATAAATAAATAAATAAACTCTATGCAGTGATCGACTTCAGTCAAAAAGTTGAAGATAAGAATGATGATTTATTTCTTAACGTAGTATTATACAGTACTATAGGCAGGAGCGTTCATCCTTGGAGGGGTGGAGGATGATGTACAGGAGCGTTCATCCTCGGAGGGGTGGAGGATGATGTACAGGAGCATTCATCCTTGGAGGGGTGGAGGATGATCGGAGCTGTGTTTCGGGAAGAGTGCGGATTGAAAAAATTGGAGTCCTTGATCAGTGATCCTGCCATTGGAACATTTAATGTCAAAACATTCTAAACTTCGATGGACTCCTCTGCTAAGAAGAGATTTTAAACTGTT
>CM068963.1:51552243-51567946 GCA_035128595.1 Eptatretus atami
TGACTGATTAGATAGAATGTATAGATAGCTAATAAAATGTGTGCGATTCAAGAAATAAAAATGAATTCAGCAATCTCGAGCACGATTAATGTCCCAATGATGTATATTTAATTACCTGATATGCAACTCTGAGAAGGTGCTGATGCAGAGCATCGCTGCTTGGAGGCATGTGCTCGAAGTCTCTTCCTTGGTGAAGGAAGAGGGAATGCCGAGCAGCAATATGCTTATCATAAAGGGTCGTCAAGTGAGCCATTGCTAGCGACTCCCCTGAACACGGTTATCTTCAATAAAGTCAAGTAACTCATGAACATGTGCTCGCATCACCTGCGTGTTATGACTATCAGTGATGTCACATCCGACCGTCTCCACTTTCCTATACAGCCGAGTCAGGCACGCACGATGATAGACGGCATTGATAGCGATCAAGTCACCAGCGGACAGTTTAGACAACAGGCGTTTTTGTCGCCCAACAGCTGAGCACAGTCATTGAATTTTTTATCCAAGCCAAGTGTAGCAGCTTTTCTGAGCTCTTTCTTGTTGCCCATCATCACAAAAGAGACACTGGGTGTCAACTGGTCCGCTCATAGATGTAGAGGGTGATGTCTGTGTGACTGACCTGGCTGCACGAGTTTTACCGGGCTAAATGACGCTTGTCCTTGATGCTTATTCCTGGCTCTCTGCACTTTCTGATTGTCGACAGAATTCCTGCAAGCTTTGTGCCACACTACATGATTAGACATCATCAGCTGCACTATATTCTGAGTATCACTGTCACCAGTATTCTTACGAATACAAAATCAGGCAGCTCACCTAATTCATTGAGTTCCTGGATATTGTTCACAACCTGTCTGTAAGTGGCTGAAAGTCTTTCAGGATTGTTTCTCAATTTAACAGATGATGAGGTATCCGAAGTTATATTATGAGTCTCGTCTGATTGACATAATAAACATAGGCTCCAGTCCATCGTGGCAGGCGTGCTTTCACAGTTATCGGAACTCATTTGGATTAGTCACTTTGAATCAAAGTAAAAATTAAAGGTCACATAACATAGATACATTATGTGACTAACTCATGTGTAGTTAAATTCAGCATGAGAAAACATTTCTGAGTTGGGTCTGACCTAACCATCATATAGTAGACATGTTAAGTCATGTCTCGTTCTCACAATTTTTTTTTCTCATACATTTTAGAAAAAATGTAACATTTATGTATTTTTGTCTATGATTTGACCTTTAAATCCATCAGAAAGCAAAATTGTCACCGGAAATGAGTTCAGTGACCTCAAGTTAGTTAGAAAACATGTATCATAATAGTTTCTATGACAACGGTTCATGAGCTATGACTGGGTCATGTTTTCCAAAATGGTCGATGGTGGCCATCTTGGATTTTGAGATATGACGTGTCTTTGATAAATTTTTTCTATGACCCTAAGGAACTTCCATGCCAAAGGGGACCTTTGCATCACTATTTGAAGTCAAATGTCACTTAACATGTCTACCTACTAAAGGGTCTCTGTATTGACAAAGAATGCTTCAATACACTTGAAAGGAAGTACTCTAATGAAAAAACGTTTGCTCAAAACTCAGCATTTATTTTAATTATTGTCTCATAAACATCCAATTGAATGAAAAGCAGACATTGCACATAATGAAACAAATGATGTAATGATTAAAACAAATCAATGTCTTTGACTTATTGAACAAGGTTTGACATGGAAGTGACCTTCAGAATTACGGTTTTGCCAACAGCTGAATATTTTTCATCATCTCGACAATGTAAATCACTCATAACAGCTTTTTCTCCAACATTTTATGCCAATTGTGTACCCTGGAGAATTTCCACAGTGAAAAAAGCAAATTCTTGAGTCTTGAAAATACAGACCGAGCGCCGAATTCGAAAAGAGCAATCGGAGATTGCGACCCTCACCTGGATTTGTTTTGTGTGGTGTTTGTGTACTGGTATGTTAATAATCAATGAGACATAATTAGAACTGCCACTTTATAACTGTTGGCAGTGATTATCGGGTACCAAGATGTCCCGCTTTGAGCAGCCGCTTGACATTGACCCATGATGTTTATTATTATTCACTTAAATTCAGAATTGGATAAAATAAATTTTATTCAAATCAAATGGAAGACCAAATACTGCAGGTAGAGTACTGCATTGGAGTCATCAGAAGGAACCCGAACAAGCAAAAATCAAAGATGAATCATCAGAAGGAGCTTGGATAGGATTTGGAGTTTCAGCTGCTACTCCTCCACCTGCAAGCACAGCCAAGTGAGCCTTATTCAAAATAAAAATAAAATAAATTCCCAAACAATCCTGGCTGCCAGACCATGTTTCCGATCAGGTTGAAATTTAAAACATATTGTTGCGGCTGTGGAAATTCGCAGAGCACCATATAGGTCCTTAGATCAGTTATGCGATAAGTCCGTGTTCAGATAGATTTCCCCACCGTTGTCTAATGGGATATTCGTGTAACAGGGCTGTGAATCTTCAGTTAGCCGTTTTTCTTTACTATCGTTATTTTGGACCAACCACAACGCCAACACACACTTCACCACGCCAACCACCAACCACCTTCTCCACCACGCAACCACCAACCACCCTCTCCACAACCGCCTTCACAACGACATCTACCATCTCCCAAACCGCATCTCCTCCAATACTCAACACGAACAACATCGCCTCACCTTCATCTCCGAAATGACGCCATCTTGGCGCCAGCCACGGCGAGTCCGATCGAACGGCATCGCTGCAAACAAACGCGGTGGTTTCCTTCTCCCTTCAGCGTGGTGATTTCTACCACGTCCGCTCGCTCCAAGCTTCGCCCAGAATTCGGATCAAAAGAGAGAAAGGGGCGGAGCCAGTGGAGGTCAGAGGTGAGGGGTCGAAGGTTGGAGAGCGGAGGTCAAAACCTCGCCTCACGGACCCAATATAAGGCGAGCGAGCGCCAGTTCGCAGTCAGCTGGAGAGTCGTAGGAGCCGTGTGGAGTCTGAAGCCTGAAGCCTGCAGAAGCTGAGGAGAGCGGAGGAGGCGTGAACGGGGAGCGCGGCTAAGCCTGCTGTGCCGTGCGGAGCTGCGCGTTCGTGTGCGGAACGTGGAGAGAGCCGGAGAGAGCTCGCCCGCCAGCGCCAGACGGTCCGAGGTGATCGGGCTTCGGAACGGTCGAGCATCGCTGAGGGACGAACGGGTCTTAACGAGAGCATCAACTCAAAAAGAGTGAAGACCCGTTCGTTCCTCTCAGGCGTTGCCGGCTGGGCTCGAATCACCAGGCCGCGGTTACGCTAGCTGCCGTGGGGAAGGAACGTCGTGGGTGCCCCAGCGAGGAAGGTAACCAGCGCGACCTCACGAGCCTCTGCGGTCTACACGGCTCCGTGCAATAAAGACCCAAAGAGGTCCAGTCTACCCCTCGTCTGTCCTGGGGTTTCCTTGCTTTTCTTGTGTGAAAGTTGTGGCGCCGAGTCGTCAAGTAAAACTGTATAAGTGACTGTACATAATAAATAGATTGTCGTGCGCTTTGTCTTGCTCGCGTCTTGTCCTTCCCGCAAATTCATTGTATAAATTGCATGCGTGCTTTTCCATACCTGCATGACTGTATACTGTGTGGGAAATAATAAATGTGCTTGTTTAAATGTACCTGTTCGTCGCGTCATTTTCCCTTAATTGAGCTGCCGTATTGCATTTCGGAATAATAGCGGGCTTTTTGATAGCCGATAATAGAATCGGGTCCAGCGAGGTCTCGCGATATACCCCGCTCGGTTATCCCAAACGGAGCGAGCTGCTTAAGCGGCTCGTGTCCAAGCAGGCCTCGCTGAGGTACAATCTCTCGTAATCTACCCACGCGAATAATTAGGTAAATTGATTATTTGGCGATCGGACCCTGTAGCGTGCGGTAGAGTGGGACAAGGTTGTGGTGTGCTTGGAGCACACCCGTGACTGGTTTCCGGCGTTGTTCCGGAAAGTCGCGACTGAATTGTCCGTTCGGTGGGCGAAGCGACCGCTATTGGTTAGACGCGGTCGTTCGCACGCCGGCGGGCGGGGAATTCGTAACAATATATTCCCTGTCAAGACTAGATCAAAATTTTGAAGTTTCACATTGATCGATGAAGCGGTTCAAGATAATTTTAAAGATTTCCGTTCAATCCAATATGACCATGTGACCTATGATGTCATGGGTGGGAACATTTTGTTCCTCATCGATAGGTGGTCATTAGCTGTAACGTTTCGCCTTGATCTGTTCAGCCGAGAAGAAGATTGTTGAAGGGTTTTATTTATTTATTTATTTATTTTTTAATGTGGCTGCCAAACCATGTGACCGGTGATGTCAATTTTTTTTTTTCTGTTGATCAATTTATCCCAAGATGACTCAAAATGTTCAAACTGATTGAATATAGCCTTTACATATGTCATTGTGACGCTATTACGAAGGCACCTATAACATCATAGTTATTCCCCATGCGGAGTACTTGTGCTAAGTTTCATTTTTATAGCGCGGCGACATCGCGCTGTTATATAATTGGCTATTCTGTCACTCTTCTGTCACATTATGGCCGAGTACGTCCCTTTGATCTGAGGGCTATAAATAGAAATTTGTCCAACGTCACAACTCTTCCCATCATGCATGCTAATTCACCGTGTCTACATTTAAATTTTATAACTGCAAAATTGTTTCATCATTCTTAACCTAGACTTTTACTGCCCCCAGCCGCACGATATCGAAGTAATTCGCTTCTTGTTTTCCATGGTGTGGTTTCTGAGAAAGAGATCCAAAGTTTTTCCTTTTTTTCCAACATGGCTGCCACAGTACGTGGCCTATGATGTCATAATTTACAGACCGGTGTTTTTGGGTTTGTGTGCTTGTTTGTCACGCTACTCCTACAGTTCTGGCCAATTACATCCAGCTTGCTACATTGCATCAGCATGACCCCCAATTAATGTTTAAGGTGTTTTATCTTTGCCGAGTAGTTGCTCCTTGGTGAAAATTTGTCTCGATCCGACAAGCGGTTGCAGAGAAAAACTACTCACTTCTGGACAGACAGAGAGACAGACAAATGGACCCAAATGCAATACCCTCTCTTCTGGCGAGGGGAAATGATAGAGCTGGATTATCTGATGTTTGGGATACCATTCCACTTCTTAGTTCATGACACCATTCCACGTACGTATGTATGTTTGTGAGTACGATAACTCATGAACAGTTTCAGCTATTTTTCTCGAACTTTACCAGAGGATTCTGAAGGACAAAAGTGAGGCTGTTGATGGTTTTTGACTCCAGAGGTCAAAAGGTCAAGACTTTGTCAAATTTCTAAAATCCTCATTTTTTTTATCAGATTGAAATTTGAACAGGATTTGCATATCAGGTCACTGAATTCAACCACCAATTATTTTTTAGGTCAACAAAGGCCAAAGGTCAACTACTTAGGTGATATTTCTAAAATCCTCAATGTTCATCCAATGAATTTTAAATTTGAAGAGGATTTGTATTTCACGTCACTGAATTCAACCACCAATTATTTTTGAAGTTAACATCGGCCAAATTTCTAAAATGTCAATTTTCATCCGATTGAGTTGTAATTTGAAAAGGATTTGCATATTTTGTCATCGACTTCAACCAATTATTTTAAGGTCAAATTTGTTTGATGGATTTCACAAGTGTCGTGCTATGCACGACATCTTTCTTGTTGCAAAAATCAAGATTTTTCGAGTTTGATTATTTATTTATTTATTTTTGGTTGGTCTTGTGCGTTATTGTTTGTTTTGTCTGTTATGACGAAAATTGAAAATGTTCATCATATGTTGGTCTGCCTTGTTTGTTATGAGGCACGGTATGGCTCAGCTCAGTATTTATCGAGTGCGATAACTTGCTCACACTTTCAGCTATCTTCATCAAACTTTACCAGAGAATTCCGAAGGACATAAGTGAGAGCTGTCAATGTTTTTTGACAGTATCTGTCAAGGTGACGGTGCCGTTTTTCGTCATGCCTGTCAGGCTTCCGCATGATGCCTTCTGTTTGTTTTTCTGTCTGTGAGCAGGATGTGTTAAAAGTTGTGATGGGATTCAGCCGAAATTTGGTGGACAGGTTGAATGTGTGACAAGGACAAATTTATTTGATGTTGGTGAAGATCCAGATCCGAGAATTAAAGAGTTTTTACAAGTGATTCTTCACCATTGACAAATGGGTTCAAACACGATATACAGCATGATATTTCAAAACGTTGTGGATGGATTATGACAACTTGGTGGAAGAGGTAGGTGACAAGAACAGCTGATTAGATTTTCATTCAGGTCTGGATGCAGATCTAGCCAATCAGTGGGATACAACACGTGAACTGTTCAGCCTGGTGGAGTATGTGCTCCACCTCGTGTCGTTATAGTTATTGACAGTTTTCATATTGTAGCCTGCAGATAATCCCATGATTTAGTGTGGTTTCTGCTTTTGGACTTGGTTGTATCCCCGCAGATGATCACATTTGCCAATACATGAAAATATTGTGTCGTTTAATGAATATTTTTCCATAGAAACTTCCAAAGAAATATATTCATAACTGGCTAAACAAAACGTTTTTATCCTTGAATGGCAACATTTTCTGAATTTTGTAAAATTTGTATTGATAAGTTACATAGTCATTTATATCTTAAAAGACAAGACATTCCAAGATGTTTAATGTTTTGGTAAGGCTGTTGTGATTTTTTTTTTTTTTTTTTTTTTTTTTTTGTGTGTGGAGATTAATTGGTTCTTTAAAAATATTTCTTGTTTTATTTTTTTTTCTCATTTCAGCGTTGCAAAAAGCATCATCACGATTTGATCTCTTACTGACCTCTGGTAGCTTTTGTCCTTCTTTCTTGCAACACTCTTCTTTGGTGCTACAGTGACGGCATGGGCGCAGATTTCCCCTGTTCGTTGTCTGCTTTGGCGATGCTATAAGCAACATCTTGATGGTGCATTCTCCTCTACCTCGACTTACCACTTTGGTCTTCTATTATCCTCAATTTCACAAGTTTCTTTGGGCCACAACAACACTGTTGGCAGCAGTTTTGCTTATGTGGCGATGTTAGTTCTGTGACATCTCGAAAGCCCGAATTGCCTTTTTTGGAGATGCTTATTGGTGGAGTTGGTTTCCATTGGCTCCCTCATCTCAGGCCCACCTTGTAGCGTTATGCACTGTACAAGTGATGTATTTTGGTTCTTGGATTGACGTTACTGTGCATGCTGTATGTGTGGTTGCTGATAGAAGAAACGTAACCAGGAGTCTCCCAGGCAACATTCCTCAGCGAACCATCATGACTTTCATAAAGGAAATTCGGGATGGTTTTCGCACGTTGTGTTTGGCGATGGTGACCTCAAAAAAGGATTCGACTCATCCTGATGCTCGTCACTTTTATGGTCACTGCTCTTTACTCTTTGGCGCTGCTGGCCTATTTTCTCGGTTCCAGTTGAATACCTCTTCTGTGGAACTCCATAAAGCTGGGCTATTTTCTGCTTTTTTCTCTTGATATACATCACAGCTACCTGGAGTCCATTTCTTCTCAAAGGTTTTTGCCAGACATCCTCATTGCTGCCATTGGAATGATGTCTTTTGTCGGTGGAATGGGTCACAACTTATTTTGCGAAAACTGACATCATCATTACCTAGGTATGTCTTCATTACACACACAGTTTTATGTTACATTTTAAAGCAGGTTCACAACAGGCACCTTTTAAGTGGATATAACTTGCAGAGTGAGTTATTTCTCATCATATTTGCTTATCAATGTAAATTCACATCTTCCAGTTGCAGATTTCCCTTCAAAAAAAAAAGTTTGTGCCCCAAACATCCCTTTGGCCCACCATGTGGATCCAGCCATAAAATCTACTTCCCCTGTTCACACAAATATGAAACATCAGTCAACATTCCCCTTTGCCACATCCACCACCATTGTTACTGAAAACGGTAACATTGCTCTTCAACTCGCTGCATTTTGGCACTCTATGGTGCATTGGGTTGGAAATTATCATTAAATTCCCATATTTCTTCGAGAGTACCATGGTGTCTGCAGCCGCGCAACCTGCTGCAGCAATAGTAGCAGCAGCAGGATGCCTCCAAGTTGTGAACATTTCCACAGCTGAAACCATCCATGGGATAAGTCACTGCTTGGTCACCAGGGTGTTGGAGGTTAGGCTAGGAATTTTAGAATTTGGTAAGAGTACGAGCACACAAATGTCTACTTCCTATTGAAAGGTACTTGTGGGCTATTTAAGATACAATTGCCGTTACCAGTGCTGGCAGATAGAACAACAGCTTAACATCCCTATGTAGGATGGGGTACTCGTTGATGCAGTGCTCTGACTAAACACCAGGATGATGGTTTATAGTGGGGTCGGGAACCAAAACGTGCATATTTAATGGCGAGTGTGTAACCTACCAGCTATCCTGTCTGCTCTGTGAAATGACAAGAAATAAATGAGCACATTGGGTACCAAGTGCCGTTATGCATTGCGTTGGACATTAAAGGATGGTCTAAGCAACTCTTATCCAACTGTATCATTAAGATTGTGTCCTTTGCTGTGCTTTTGGAGAAGTTCTGTGGTGAGCAGAACAATTGCTGGGCTAGATGTTTTTGGGGTTTTTCTTGTATCAACGAGGCTTGGTGGAAGAGCAAAAACAAGATAATTGATAGGAATGCAACGTAACAAAAGGAACAGCAGAAAGAGAAGGGGGAAATGCCAACAGTTGGGGCGAGGGAAAAATAGACAGAGACGGACAACAAGGGACGAGGGTAACGATGATGGGATAGGGGAGAATGCAAGGGTGGACAAGGTGAGACAGAAGCAAAATTTTGGGGTGGGGTCTGCTTAATGGGTGTAAGAAAAGATCATGGTTGTGGATGACGGATGATCTGTGATGTGTTGAACAGCTGTCTTGAAGACCAAGAGGAAAGAAATGAGATTGAGGAAAATGTGAAAGTGGTTTCACAAACAGGAAAAAAGAGGAACAAATGAGTGAAGGTGAGCAGTTAATCTGTACTTGGGAGTTTCACTAGGAGCGGAGTGCTGGTGGACTGCAGGCACCCTGAAGATACCTGGGATGAGGGAGGGACAAAGGACGAAGAGGGTATAGGATGCAAGACCAGAAAGGAGGCAGAAGAAGAAAGAGACCACCGACCTGTCGCCGATGGGCAAAGCGATAGACTCAGCTTCAGTGTGGGATATTCAATGAATTTGCAGGCCTTTGTTTTCACGGCATCAAGCTGAGCAAGATGTGATGCAGGGGAGCTAACCCAGAGCGGAGAGCAGTACTCCATCAAGCTGCAGATGAAAGCTTTGTAGGTGGATGGAGTTCAGGTGTGCCAAGGAAGGACTTTTATATGATGGAGGATGCCCAGTCAGTGGTTGGCTTTGGAGGCCAACTTTGATATGTGGTTTTCCCAAAAAAGATCATGGCTCACAGTGAGGACCGGAGTTTTAATGACTGAATTCCCTCAATAGGATTGTTAAGACTATATCAGAGGGTTTGCCAGATTATTTCAGAACAGATAGTGGAGAGTGTGAGTCATCTGGATTGAAAAACGTATCCAATTGTTTAATCAGCTTGTGATTTTTGTCAAGGTCCGAAAGAAGGAAGAGGCTGCTGCCTGCCTATCTGAAGGGTGAGGGATGTCTTGGCAGAGGGTGGATCATCAGCAAAGAGAATAAACAGGATTTTCCAGAGTCAGTGAGATCATTGATGAAGATTAGGAATATGAGGGGGCTGGAACAATGCCTTGGCACTCCGCCTTGAGAAGGAGAGGATATGAAATGATTCTGTTGAGCCACACGTTGGCTACCAGAGTGGAGGAAGTTAGTAACACAAGATTCTAGTTTGCCTTGGATGCATCAGCAGAGAGTTTGGAGGGCAAGCTGGTATGCCAGACTGTATCAAAAGCATGAGATCTGTCGAGAGAGAACGGCCCTGATCTTGTCTTGACATTGAGGGCCTCCAGCCATTGTTGGAGAGGAGCAGCAGCATGTCCAAGGTGGAGTGATCTGTTGTAATCTGAATTGCTGATCTGAGATGAGGTTATTGGAGAAAAGGAATAATTTTATGTCAACTGAGATGATTGATTCAAAGACCTTGCTGATGATTGGAAGTAAGCCTCATAGGTCTGTAGTTAAGTGGATCCGTTTTCGCACCTTCTTGTGTCATGCAGTGATGTTCGCTGACTTCCAAGCAGTTGTGGCATTTGGGGAGAGGGAAGGATTAAGGGGGGAATACACCAGAGACAGACTTAACAAGACATCACCAGGTTTTAGAGAGGGAGACAAGTTTTAAAGTTCAATCTTGTGGTTGGACAGATGTTTTCTGGCTCTTCTGAGAGTGCGCACACCACACACACACACACACACACACACACACACAACACACACACACACACACACACCACCACACACACACACACACACACACACATCACACACACATACACAC
The DNA here is from genome assembly GCA_035128595.1 of Eptatretus atami. Classification (NCBI taxonomy): domain Eukaryota; kingdom Metazoa; phylum Chordata; class Myxini; order Myxiniformes; family Myxinidae; genus Eptatretus; species Eptatretus atami. Next base: position 51,562,694 of record CM068963.1, read on the forward strand.
CACACTAGACACATATAGACATACACATACACCCATACATAGACATACCACACACATAATACATACATGCATACATAGACATACACACACATACATACATACTACATGCATACATAGACATACACACACACATACATGCATACATAGACATACACACATACACACATCACAGACGTTACACACATATAGACATACACATAGACATAGACACATACATAGACATAGACATAGACATTGACATAGACATAGACATAGACTATACCACATACACGTTTGGGCTTTGTGGAATGCAATGAGATTGCCTTCGGTCGGATTTGCCTTCCTCGCAGTGAAATGCAAGGTTGTTTCAAGGCAACTGCCTCACCACAAGATTTAGTGTACCATGGGTTGAGGATGGATATGATAACAGAAGATGAGATGGAATTGATCTGTGCTCAGAGAGAGCAAAGCAGGATTCTGTGCAAAGAATTTCCGGCTGATGTTGATATCAGGGAGCAGCTGATATGGAGACCATATATGAGAGAGGATTGCTGCTTGCAGTGCCTGCCAGTTTGCCGAGTGATCTGCCAGACTCTCCAACCTGCGCTGTTCTCTGAGAATAGCCAGAGAGATGTTGACCTTCACAAGTACATGATGAGATGAACCAATTGTTAATTTTGCCTTGAAATTTAAGCTGAAGTTGTTGTCCAGAGAATGTGGAGTGGAGCAGTGTGTGGTTGATGGTCTTGCCACCTGTGGCATAACTGTGTTGGTTGAATCGGCTCTGCGATGTTTTTCAAGAGAACATCATTATTGAATGAAAATATGCAACTGTGAAAGATGAATTGCAATAATGACAGAAACAATAACTTTGCTGAACTGATGATTAAAGCCACTTTCATTAATTTGGTCATCCCATTCATTACCTTCGACAAACTTTGTGCGAAGGTTATGTTTTGATCGCTGTGTATTTTATTTATTTGTGAATATGTGTGCTTGTTTGTTTGTTATTCGCATAACTCCAAAAGTATTGAACTGAATCCAGCAAATTTGGTGATGGGATGATTGGTTATTATCCGAGACCATTTGATTAGATTTGGGAGCGATCTGGGTCAAAGGTCAAGGTCAAGGTCTCATGAAAGGTCAAAATCGTCTTTTTACCATAGCGCGGTCAATTTGCATGCAAATAATGCCAAAATGTTCAGAATTCAATGCCCCATCTTGTGATATGTGACATGACACAATGACGAATAACCCTTATTAGCGTTGGGAGTCAAAGGTCAGGGGGGTCACGACATTGCAAAATGTGCGGTTTTAGTCATAACACGGTCAATTCTTATCGATTTGCATGAAACCAACACCAAAATGTTGACTGTTCTGTTCCCCACACTCTAATACCAATTTACAAAATTAAAGAGTACAAAGGTCAAGGTCGAGGTCATGAAAAGGTCAAAATCGTCATTTTGCCATAGTGCGGTCGATTTTTATCCAATTTGCATTGCAACCAATGCCAAAATGTTGTGAATTCAATGCCCAATCTTGAGATATACGATAATGACACAGGAAATTAATGTTTTTAAGCCATCATACACATATGAGATGGCAGAGTGGTATCGGATAAAATACCCTCACAATCAACGGTTTCTGGGGGGGGGGGGGGCAAAATGTAGCGTTGGCGAAGGTATGCGCTGCTACTGAGTGCCCGTCTAGTTATCTTCAATGCATTGCTCAAAATGTATCTCCATATCTCTCCGTCCTTTTGACCATATTTGTTTCTTTTTCCATTACAGTGAATATTCCAATGATGTTTGCGGTTATGCCGGCTCCGGTTCTACGCTCAATGCTTTCTAAGCTTGTAAACCGCAAATGAACAAGTATCCTTCATTTTCTTCACAAAACAATCTTGATTTTTGTTTGTTTTTTTTTCACTTTTGTAAGTGTCAAACAACTTTTATGTTAATTTTACTCTTTACTATCAAGGCTCATGGAAAATCTAGATTACAGAAATGCAGGTTAACAAGATCTCTAAATGGGTGGAGGAATATGTAGACGGACGATATATCGGGGGGGGGGGGGGGGAAGGGGGACAGTTTGTGAGAATGGAAAAGCTCATGTGTAGATATGAAAGTAAATGTGATTTATTGATTGGTTGCCATTTTGAAGTACAGTGCTGTCGAAAAAGTTCTCAAAAACCATTACCAAGTAGTGTAAGTGCAGTGGAATGTTGATTTGTGGAGGACAATCCTTTGTTTTATTTTGTTTGGTAAGTTCCTTCAAAATGTCTTGTTTTCCTGTGTTTTTCAGGTGCAGTGTTTTCTGCTGTGGCTTATGGGAAATGATCAGTAATCTGCTCGCCAGTGTCATCTTCAACAATGTCTATGCAGCCACTGTGTCTTGGTCACCAGGATTTTCCTTCCTGCTTGCAGCTGCTATCGTCGCATTCCCTTGACGCTACTTGGTATGACAAGGCAGTTGTTAGAACTATAAAAGCTATGTCACTATCATTTCATAAGATGTTTGTTGAGGAGTAGATGATATCTCAACTTGCGTAAGGAATATTCTTTCTTCATCATAATAGTTTGATTATACGATGTACAAGGTAAAAGGGTAGGTTACATGAAATTGCCTATGAATTTTTAAGTTTTATGAAAACTACTGTCGTCAAATTAGAAGGCTGAGCACACTAAGAGGTTAGGCACTCAGAATTGAGAGCTCTTTTGTGAGCAGTATCTATTTTGAATCCATCTTTGAGTCCAGGACCTGAAGTTGAACAAATCCGAGACACTGACTTGAAACTAAAACTAGATTTGGATGATGGTGACTTGAGAGAACTCACCTTGAGGAGGTCTTAAATTGGCCAAGGTCAGCAAGGCGAATCCAGTAGTTTATCCTGGAAAAGTCATCCAAGTCTGCACAAATATTTCCATTGTGCATCATCTCTATCAGAAGTTTGATAGTTTTCACACTCTTTGAAGATTTAGGAGATGGATATCGCCGGGCACGCATGGCAATTTTCCAAAATTCCTGCCGCTAAACTAGTCGAACTTCAGACCTGCTGCAGTTAGTGAAGACCCGGGCTAAGCTTCCCCTGGCCAATCCCCACAAAAAAGGTGGATAATTTGTGGCCGTTTAAAGAAGAAAGAGAAGACTCTCTTGGAAGTATACTGGAGTATTTACGAACCTGCTGTAATGCTTCACTCACATTAAGGTATCTTTTGTTGTTTTATCGACTCTCCTGTAGTGGTTCACCTTGTTGCCACATGATGCCATTGCAGGCAGGGACAACTGCTTCCTCGCATGAAGGCTCGATCGTGGATATCAATTTTCGCATGGCTTTGCTTGGGATGAAGTAGCGAGGCAGAACTCGACCAGTTCAACTCTGACGCCTCAACAGGTGGAGGTGGACAGCAGCTTCCGTCTTCAGTCTCTTTTCTCACCAAGTTTGAATCAGACACGTTAATAAATGCCGATAACTGGTGCATAAGACCTTCTTCGGCAGGAATCTCACTGTACAGTACTAAGCTTTAATGAGTATGCTCATGATAGTTTGCAATTACTCATTGCCGCACGGCCATTCCGGATCCCACTTCTGTCAAACGTTCGTGGTATTTACTTCATCGAAGTGGGTAAATGGGTCAACAAGGTCATTTAAAATATTTTTGCAGTTGCATAAAGCACTTGATCCAATGAGGATATTGTGCGTCGACGTGAACAATTGATTCAGCTCCATGATCATGCACATCATGGACACAAACTAGTGCACTGATTGGTGAATATTCTCAAAAGTAGTAGTGCAATTCTGGCTTATTGTGAAATAGTCCAAACCTAAAGCTTGCCGAGAACATCTAATCTGGAAGGAATCAAGCGTTAAACTTCCAGTGCATGCTCGACTCTATCTTGTTCTCTGAATAGCCAGTATTTATATTTTAGACCTTCTGACTTGAGGAATGAAAACTGCACGATCACATTATCTCAGCTTGTGGCCTATTGTTGAATGAAAGATCTGTTTTTTGCACGGCTTGCTAGTGAATGGGTTGTTATGGTTGAATGGGACTTCCATGCATTAAGTTTGGCACGTACTTGATTAAGTAGTGTACCAAAAAGAAGAAAGACACGTGAAGAGCAGATAAAAAGACGAAGCAGAGCAGGAGGACAGCATTGAAAATATGGGCCTTGATGCAACAGGGCAAAGCTGGACAGAAAATCCTCTTCTAAAAGGGGCTGGTCACACTATGACGATTTAGCCAGCGTATGCCGATTTATTGAAAATGTCTAAACGCTGGCAACACGGTCGAATACGTTATGGGTACAGTTTGTGTACGTTAGGTGCCAACGCTGAAAAACAACTACCATAAGGTCCGTATTACGCGGTTTAAAACTTGTACTTTTTGGTTGTCCAAAAAATTTGCTATGCTTGAAATTTTACGACGTACCGGGCGTTGCTCACGACGTTCGCTACGCTGCCATAAAGTTGTAGCACGTTATGCGATCGTTGACACACGTTAATTGTATGTTACTCATAAGGTATCGAAACACGTATAGGTAACTCGCTGACAATAGACCTACTACTAACTGACATAGGACATACTACTACTACCAATGCTACTACTACAACTACTACTACTATTACTACGTCACGCACATCAACTAGCTGCTAATAGTATTACTACTACTGATACTACTGCATTGACATCTTACTCAACATGGAGTCTGGAGACACAATGATGGTGTCCTGTGAAGCCAGTTTGTATATACCAATTCCCGCTTAATGCTGCCAATACGCCCATTATAGGTGATGTAAGTTAGAAACACGTTCAGTAAGTGCTGTGGTCGTCCGGAAGACGTCAATCTTAATTCGTCTACATTACGACAATGTACGTTTGAGATACGTTACACATAGGTTCATAGCATGTTACTCAAGGTTTAGAGCACATTATACTTGGGTTCAAAGCCATGCTACACATAGTGTTTAAACGCCGTTACTCATAGGTTCATAGCACCTAGTCATTGGTTCAGCAAGTACAAATAGTTTCATGCACGTTACTCATAGGTTTCAAGCACGGTGAACCGACAAATAGGTCAGAGCACGCATACTCATTAGGTATCTCTCTCTTTTTCAACTCTGAGAAGGTGCTGATGCAGAGCATCGCTGCTTGGAGGCATGTGCTCGAAGTCTCTTCCTTGGTGAAGGAAGAGGGAATGCCGAGCAGCAATATGCTTATCATAAAGGGTCGTCAAGTGAGCCATTGCTAGCGACTCCCCTGAACCACGGTT
>CM068963.1:51627637-51641291 GCA_035128595.1 Eptatretus atami
TGCTTCTCAGTCAATAACCGGAAAATCAAATTCTCAAACGATTACTCTATGAAACTCTTGTCTATTGACTATCTCCCAAAGAAGTTCGTTAAGTGCTTAATTATTCTGGGTATTACTGGATGCATGGACTGCAGTACACGCATCCAATTTGCAGTTTTTCCTTATGAAGTAACACAGTGTATCAAAGGGATTCTGAAACATTTGTTTCCATTTCCACTTCAAGAATAGGCAATGAAGTTTCTTTTTATACACAGCAAATCCTCTGATATTCCTCTGGGTATCAGATTCCAACTTGGTGAAAATGCTGTATCCTGGTATAGACAAAGACATAATGGTTGTCATTGTAGAGCTGGACTTGGGTCTCGGTTATCACAACCACATGTGGTTTCAATCTGCTCATTAACATTTCCAGTTCTGACATTTTGTTTGGTCATGAGTCTGCATTTCCATATAACAGTGTTAAGTCCAACTTATGCTCATTCCTTGAATGATAATTTCTATACTTATTGCTCTTCCTTTTACCCACATATTTATCTAGTCATGACTCATTGTTATCTTCCCCTGCTTCTGCTTCATCGTCAGCAGGTCCATCTCCCTGTCCCAGTGGGATTGTGTGCGCCTCTTCTGTGTTTGTCTCTGTGCTTTCTTTGTGGGCTAAGCTAGTTTTGGCTGTATTTGTTTCAGTGATTATATTCACTTCTGGTTCAGCTGTAGTATTTCCTTCCAGTGTAGCTGAATTATTCCTTCCTGGTGCAACTGTAACATTTCTTTCTGGTGCAGCTATAGCTCCCACTGTGGTTTCTCCTGTGCTAACTGTGGTTTCAGATTTTGGCTCTTTAGAATCAGTTTCCATCTGTTCTGCCATGGCACCTCTGCCATTGAATGACTTTTTTGATTTTGATTTGATTTTCCCTGCAATACCTTTCTCTTCATATTAATAATCCTGGCATGTCTTATGATGAGTTCTTCCTGTCCACTGCTTCTCCTTTGAAACAATTCATCTCACAACTTATGTCTCTCGTCCCTCTGATATCTGGTCAAGTCTTGCACAATATATGACTCCCTCCACATCGTCGCTTCTGATATTAAATCCTTCGTCTTCTCCAATGGCTTTATTCCGATCATCAATTTACATTCACACCAAGTCACTGTACCCTGGACATGCTGCTTCTGCTTTCACAGCAATGGATGGAGGTCCTCAATGCCAGACATAATATCAGAGCCATCTCCCTTAACATATCGTGAGCTTTCAATACGTTCTTGCATCCCGCACTGCTCAGTAAACTCTCTTCTTATGGTATCCAAGTTAATCTCCACTCATGGCTCATGGACTTCCTTTCCTGTCGCAGTCAAATCGTGGCTTTTAATGGAATTCTCTCATCTCCTCTTCCTGTCCAGGCTGGAGTTCCTCACGGTAGTGTTCTGGACCCTGGGCTTTTTCTGGTTTTCGTAAGTGATCTCTCCATGTCAGGTCAGGTATGGGAGCATGCGCCGGAGCAGCATGTCGCTTTATCCACTTTCCGCCGGTACTCCAGGGGCCTCTGTCTGGCCATCTCCCAGGCAGATGCCTGGCCCGTCCCCATCCCCATCTCCTTGAGATGCTGATCAACCTGCTGCAATCATGAGGCATGTGGTAGGCCCGTTGGATTCCTCCACTCATGAAGCTCCCTCGCTGAAAGAATCTGGTGAGCAGGATCAGCATCAGGAAAACGAGTCACATGTCCATACAGCCACAGCTGATGCTCACAGACTATACAGGTAACATATCTCTCATATGAGTCTCTCTCAGCAACTGCTTGTTAGACACAAAGTCCGACCAGCGATAGCCAAGGATTCTCCGAAGAGACCTAATACCGAAGGAGTTAAGTCTCCGTCTTAGATCCTTGGTCAGAGTCCAAGTCTCACATCTGTAGAGCAAGACTCGAAGCACCAAGGACCTGAAGACTTGGACTTTCATCCTCCTGCATAGGTATCGACAGCACCACACCCCATGATACAGTGAATCCATGACTCCCCAGGTCTGACCCAGACGTGTTTTGACCTCTGACTGACAGCAAGCAGAGATGTGAATATCACTGTCAAGGTAAATGTTTATCTCCGTGACCTTAACATCCTCACCACAAAGAGGTGCAGACACAATAGAAGCATCCAAGATGTCAATGAAAGACTGGATCTTAATTTTGACCCTGGAAACCTATCCTAGCAGCTCCAACTCTTCATTCCACACTTCAAGAGCCCCCAAAAGGATATCCAGCATCTCTGCAAAGATGACTGCATCGTCTGAAAAATCAAGATCAGAGATCCTGACAATCCAAAACGATGCACTGCAGCTTGATCTCTCCAACAGCCTCCCCAGAATCTAGTCCATACAAGCGCTGGAGTGTGGGTGCCAGTACACAGACCTCTGACGAACTCCAGTAATAACTGGAAATGTCAGAGATGGAATGACTACACCTCATCACACTCTCAGCACCAGATTATAGTTCAGAAATCAGATTAATCAGTTTTGGTGGCACCCCATGAAAACTGAGAATCTTCCAGAGGGCTTCCTGATTCACTGAATCGAATGCTTTACAAAGATCAACATAGGCTGCAAGCAGCCCCTACCGTAACTCTCGTTTGCGTTCGTTGAGGATCTGAAGAGCAAGGATACGGTCAATCGTTGACCTCTCTGGTGTAAAGGCCGACTGTTCTGAGCACTGGTGCTCAAGCAGATGTTTGCAAACCTTATCAAGAATTATCCGAGCAAAGACCTTGCACGGCACTGAGAACAGCGTCACCCCTCAGTAGTTGTTGCAGTCTTGGCGATCACCCTTCCCTTTCCAGAGAGGAACAACAAGGCCCCTCTTGCAGTCAGTTGTGATTATGCCTGTGTTCCAAACAGAGCACAGAAATGCATAGAACGACACGAGTACAGCATTTCCACCAGCCTTGAGAAGATCCGCATGGATGCCGCAGATCCCAGTAGCTTTACCCCTTTCAACCGGTTCACCACAGTCTGTGTTTCCACAAACGAAGATGGTTCACAGTTGATTGGAGGGTCAGCAATAGGAACTGTGACACCCCTAACATCCAACTCAACAGCTGGTGGATCTCAACTTCGAAATGATGTACTCAGCCAAGAGTATCAAGAGAGCTCTGTCATTTTTTTCATCTCTGTTCAACAAAAGCTATTTCAACTAAGAACTAAGTTCAGGTAATACTCGATGGTAATGTGTTAAAATAAAATTAAGTTATTCCTGAAAATAAAACACAAACAAATATTTATAGCATCTCTATTTGACGACAATTTGGTTGAAGAAATGATCATATGAAAGGAAGGCCCAAGCCTTCTTTTGAAGCCCAAACCCCTCACAGGGGAGTAGCTTTAAGTTAAGATTGCAGAAGATACATCGGTACAAGTCTGCTCTGTGTCTGCTTTGTAAGTTGCTTGTCTTGTTGTCGCACCACACATTTCTTTCTATCCCTGCTTTACACACAACAATAAACTACATTCATTGTGCCACATGCTTTTCCTCGCCTGCCTGTTAATAAATGGTTGTGTAGAAATGTTTCCAGCTCGTTTTTGTCTTTTCTTTCATTGATCCAGCATGGTCTGTATCCTCGCCGAGCCGGGACTTTACTCCCAACGATCTGTTCTTTTAGCCGGTACATTCCTTGGCAGTGTCGTTCGGTTGCATCTGATCCGGTAAGGTGACCCGGTTCGGACAAGGCCTGCCGAGGGCATGCCCCCTGGTAATTAGGTCACGTGATTATTATTTAGGTAACCGGTTAAACCTTAGACGGAGGACCCGAAGTCACGTGGTTGAGTTATTGGCATTCACGGTCGGTTAGCGACCCGCCGCGTCATGGAGTTATCCGTGTGTGATGGCCTGCGATTCCGGGGAGTCTGGTGGGAACCCGAGATAGCTTCCCTCCCTTGTGGTCTTGTATGTATACATATATATATATATTGTTGCGGATCCGGGGTGGCGGGAATCTGACCCGGTCCTAGGTGCCAGCCTCGCCACCGCCGTCTCCGGGAGTCTATAACGCCGGCCGGCTCGGCACAGGCCTCGGGTCACGCGTCTTCAATCGCGATACCAATGTGATCCTGTACCTTACCAGTTGGGGAGATAGAACCCCTGGCTACAGACTGGCTTTGTCAGTGACCGAGCGGAGTCTACCAGCCTGTAACCACTTTGGCCCTATATGCCAATCGAACGGATCGTTCCTCGACGTGACACGCAATAATCCATAGCGGCAACTGCATAAGAATTAACCAGATTTATTGGGGGAACATCAGGGATCACAATGCAAGCAATAAACACTACAATGGTTATACTAACTATCAACCCATTCTTAACTAGGGGACCACGGTCTAAAGGTTTCGAGGGGATCACTATGAAATATTCCTTATACAACACGTGTAAACAAGACAGACAGACAGACAGCATGCATGCAGACAGAGTACTTGGTGATGGCTCATGGATGAGAGGAAAGCGTCAAGAAGCACGAATGGCGCTTGTAGCAAACAAGCGGTGGTGTCCACGGGTTCGAACTCCCGCTCCAACGTGCCGTGCGGCAAGATGGCGGCGCAGTGCCTTTCCTGCTCCTTTAGTCACCGCGTGCGTGGTCTCCGCACGCTCTGACCTCACGTAGGGTCGAAGATGGGCCTCAGCTGATCTCTCTCACGGTCCAGCACACAAATCCCGGCCTGGCCTGTTCTCCAGACAAGGCCCAAATCGAGGTCCGAGTTCCACAGGATCGACAAACGTGTCGCGCCGTTGGTGTCAGCAGGGACTGTCCGAAGGTCCAGCGTCTCCTCTCCGGCCTTCCCGCCTCGAAGCCCGACTCCCGCTTCGTCTTCTCAGTTCCTCTCTCGGTCGAATCACCAATGTGCAGGTCGGTTCAGCATCTCTCCCGGCAGATCCAACACGGTGCCTCCTTCGTTCGCTCGTTTCGAAGCAACTCTGAGCACGCCTCGATAACCTGGCTGTAGTTTTCAAAACCGCCAAAACTGAACCTGTCCATGAGGTCCCTTTTTCCGCTCGCTTCAAAACACGAGCACACTTCGAGCGCCACTATTTCCACACACCGATCTTTTTGTTCCCTTCTCTTTCCTCTCTTCGAGAGAGATACTTGATTGAGCATCACTCGTCGGATGCACCAACAATTAGAGCAACCCTGGTGAAGGAGAACAGTTGAGGGGAGCATACGGGGTTGTTGACGAATGAAGTAACATTTTGAGCAGGTCCAGCATGTGCAGCTGACAGCCCCAGAGGAGTGTGGTGAACCGATGATGAGCAACCTGCTGGAGAGAAGCGACCGGACAGAGGTGACTCTGGAACGATAGCAGGTATGTGGGCACATGCCATACATGGTGCGGAGAGGAGCTTAAGGTAGAAATTGAATTTTACGTTAAGGAAGAAGACTTCTGTCCGATGGGGTGCACGTATGTGTGACCCCTGAAGGTGTGTGTGGAGTGCCTGTGAAGAATGCTGTGAGCCCACAGTCAGACTACAGCACCGGTATGTGCTGCCGAGGCGAAGTGTGTGTGGTATTCACCCTGGCGTTCGAGAATGTAGCCCTGGAGTGCGAGGCAGTTGGTCAGTACACGGGCAGGTTGAAGGGTGGAATGTCAACACATAACCTTGGAATGTGTGCAGCCTGCTGTGTGTAGGAGTCCTGAGCATGGAATGAGTGGTGCATAGGAAGTAGGTTAGAGGTGCAGGGGAAATAGAAATGCCACCAGGACAGAACTTGAGCAGGGGACGAAACCATGATGGACAGCTCCGCATGGGTTCTTACAGGGTTGGAGGTGCTGCATCCAGGAGCAGGCTTTAGAAATTGGATTTAATTTCTCTGTCAGCCTCACAGGAACTTTGGAGTGGAGCGTGGATGAGTGGCAGGTGGCACTGGCATGTGTCACTTGGTCTTCAGACCTTTCTGAGCAACACGAGTGGTTTGGCTAGCTGAATGGGATTTATCTGTCTTCAGGGATGTTATGGAGAAGAGAGGGGGAGGCCCCTCCCTGATCGGGTTTCTCTATTTCCGTGAACCCTGGAGAAGAGGGGGGAGGCCATTCCACCGATTGGGGTTTACCTGATTTCAGTGAACCCTGGAGAAGAGGGGGAGGCCATCCACCGAGTGGGGTTTACCTGACTTCCGCGAAAACCTGGAGAAAGGAGGGGGTAGATCACAGCCCCCATTGAGGCGTGACCCTTGAGCCATGGCGGAAAGGCGGCGGGGTCATGTTAATGGTAAATGAGGGATCGTTCCCTCACTCCCCTTCCCATGAGCCAAAGAAGCAGGCCATATGGGGATGTGAAAAATTCTTGATTGAGAGTATGTACCGAAAGTGATTGCAAATTGAGAGTTGACAGAAGGCATTCTCCTTCCACCGATTGAGGTTTGCGCTGATTCCGTGAACCTGGAGAGAGAGGGGGAGGCCATTCCAACCGCCCCCATGGGGTTTGCCTGATTTCCGTGACCCTGGAGAAGAGGGGGAGGCCATTCCACTGTTGGGGTTTTACCCTGATTTTCCGTGAACCCTGGAGAAAAGGAGGGTGGGAGTGGACCACAACCCCATTGAGACGTGACCCCTTGAGCCGTGGCGGAAAGGCGGCGGGGTCATGTAATCGGAAATGAGGGATTCGTTCCCACTCCCCGTCCAATGAACCAAAGAAAGCAGGCCATATGGGGATGTAAGAAAAATTATTGATTGAAAATTGTACCGGAAGTGATTGCAAATTTGAGCGATGACAGAAGGCATAAGAGTGGCCACGAGTGGATTTGGGTGATTACTGGAAAAAGAGTGGTGGAGACATTGCAAGCAGAAGCGTTAAAAACACACCTGAAATGAGTGATGAAAAAGAGTGGCTTGTTTGAGGAAGGATTGAAATGTGGTTAGAAACATGCAGAGGTTCAATGGGGCTGGTGGAAGAGATTTGGATGTTTCCTTTAAACTTTTGGAATAAACGATTAGGGCAGTATGGAGGAGGCCAGCGGACGACGGACGTAGTATCAAATTAATTGGGGTTTGTTGAAAAAGTGTACTCTGGTTAAATTTGATGACCAAGTGGGATCGGAGGAGTGGTGTGTTTTTGTTTTCACATAAACGTGAAAGGTGTTTGGAATGGTGTTGTGGACGGGGGTGGGCGGCACTGTGGAATGAATGACTAAAGTGTTTGGGTGAATGGCGTGATTGCGCAGATGAGGGAGTGGTGCGAACAACGTGCCCTGTCGTTAGGAGTCTCCTAACCAGGTTGGTGTAGGTTAGGGGAGACTTAGAGGATTTGACATGGATTCTGGCTGCTGTTTCCATTGTGCAGGTGGACTGCGAGGGGTAGGTGCAGGCCAAGGTATGGGATACTGGCTGGTAGTGTGACATGGTATGGGAAGTTGGTGAGTCGGGGAAATAGGGCAGCAGGCTTTGGGGGTTCTGGCAGGTGAAGGCTGTCAGAGGTGCAGGAGAGCACCGTAGGTTTACTGCCAGGAGAAGCACAGTACGGGTGCTATGAGAGCACAGAATGGGTGCTAACGAGGGCACAGTGTAGGTGCTATGAGAGCACAGTATGGGTGCTATGAGAGCACAGTATGGGTGCTATGAGAGCACAGTATAGGTTGCTATAAGGGCCACAGTATGGGGCTACAGAGAGCCACCCCTTCGTTAGGAGCACCAGAAGCATGCTCAGCTGAACCCCGAGGTCGTTGAGTGTCCTCCACCCCCGAATTGGAAGCAGGCAAAGAGGCATAGTAGTAGTTCACACTCCCAGCCAGGAGTTATGCCTGGCACCACCAAATGGAAAAAGACAAATAAGGCCTTGCCCAGGTTTAATAGAATGGAACAGTGGTGCCAGGTCGGGAAAATGGGTGCATTAGGAATCATTCTAGCCATAGCAGGTTGTTGCATTGTTAGAGCTAAAAGTAAATGGTTGGTTCGATGGGACTCTCCCTCCGCACCTTTCATGCGTGACACCTGGTACGAGTAATATTGATGGGAGAAATTTGTTAAACAAAGGCCAGGCTCGGTCAACCCTCTCCAAGTGCCAGGGAGGGCCACCAGTATGTCAATGAGCACACATCGACGAAGAATAACAGTTAAGTAAGAAAGCACACACCCATCCTGTCTGTAAAAGAAAAAAAAGAGAGAAAGAAAAAAAAGCGGAGAACTTAACCAAAACAAGTCAGGCAAGGAAGGTTAAGTACACTTCTCATCTGGTCTACAGGTCATCACACCCATTTGCGTCCTCAGAACGCATTCGAACTGCATTGTTACCATCAATTCACCGTGCACCGATTGCTGTGTACCTGTTGTCCAATGCAGGGCTTGTGCTGCTGCTGCTTGTGGAGGAGGCCATATGGGCCGAAGCATTTTGTGGGCCGTTGCCGGCGAATATTCATGCCATTTTGTGGGCTCAGTGGGCCGAAGAACTCTTGTGAGATTAGGCCACTGGGCGCGACTGAACTCACCTGTGAGAGGCCAATAAGGCACGAAGTGAGGAAACCCTCAGGGGTGAAATCGGACAATACTGCCGGGAGGGGGCATGAGGAGCGAACACATGAAAGAACTTTGAACCTTTGAATGTCCTGCTCCTATGCCATATATTGTGGTTAAAAAGTAAAATTGAATACCCTCACGTTCAAATCCATAATTAGAATGTTAAGTGTGTGGCATAGAGTGTTAAACTTGTTTGTTAGATTGGTGACCCGACACACTAGGATAGGGACATGCCAATCTTTACTGTGACACTTTGATTTTTGGAGTTAAGTGCTTCCATGTTGTGGGTAGAGTAAATGGGAGATCTGTGCTGTACGTTAGACAGGGCCATTGCCGTGGGCCTGCCCCGATGGAGGCTGCGGGAGAGCCTCGGGAGAAAGGTGGGGTAGTGTTACGGAAATGGCCCTTATTGGACTACTAAATATAGGATTAGCTCAGATCCCCCATTAAATGCACTAGTACGTGCCCTTAAAAAAAAAAAACATTTAATAAATGAAATATTCCAACCGCGAGCAACAAACAACAACCACACAGGCGTTTCTTTCCGCTCTCGGCGTGGCGCGGAAGTTCGCATATCACAGTTTACGATGATTCGCAATTTAGGTTTAATGGCCATTATTTCAATGAGCGCCAACGTATTTTGCCTTTTCGCAATGTCATCGCAAGAAAAACAAAAGAAGAGAAGAGGAAAAAAATTACTTCCTGGTTTCGGAGCACACCAGCACTCTGATGTCACCGAAATTATTGCCACCGTCTAATATGAAACGATATAACTTGCGGCATTGTGTTTATCTATAAATGCGCCATAGAATCGAGAAATTATTAGAATACCGAGTCATCACGTCTCCGGAGCCCGTACGTTGTAACCCGTAATGGGGAACGCAGCTGAGCTTCCCTTCCCATCCGGCCACGCCACCAACAAGTGTCTTGTCATTGGTTTGGTAAAATAAGTGGCCATAATTGGGAAGCACTTGTCCGATTAATATCAAACCTTGAAAGGCCATCCTCAGGGCCCAGCAATATACCTGGTAAGTTTCAATTAGATCGGACCAGCGGTTGTCGAGAAGACAGCGGTCACAGACACACACACACACAACACACACCAGACAACCAACGACAACAGATTGCTGGGAAATTATAGATTAGATGTAGCAGTATAGATAGGTTGTTTGGTAAAAAGGACGTTATATGTGTGTCGGGAGCTGTAAAAGGCTGTTTTATTGTTTGTGCGGTGGTGGAGGACGCGAGAGATCCCTCTTATTCCTACCCCATCCCGGGATAGGCCCCTCCCAGTCGCTGAGGGGGTGTGGCCTGGAGAGAGGGTGTGGCTAGAGGGAGAAGTGATGCAAGGGGTTTTGGTCGGTTTTTCGCCGAGAGAGGCATGCTCGTGGAACGAGAGAAAAAACGAAGGAGCGAACAAGCGAGCGAACGGAGGCTTCGTAAAAAGAGTGCTCGTGTGTCGAAGCGAGCAACGGAGGCTTCGTAGAAAGAGTGCTCGTGTGTCGAAGCGAGCGAACGAGGCTTCGTAAAAAGAGTGCTCGTGTGTCGAAGCGAGCAACGGAGGCTTCGTAAAAAGAGTGCTCGTGTGTCGAAGCGAGCGAACGGAGGCTTCGTAAAAAGAGTGCTCGTGTGTCGAAGCGAGCAACGGAGGCTTCGTAAAAGAGGTCTCGTGTGTCAAGCGAGAAAACGAGAGAAGAAACGAAGGCTTCGTAAATAGGGTCCAGTGTGTGGAAATAGTCGCTCTCGAAGCGTGCTCTGATTCAAAACGAGCGAACGAAGGAGTTGAGTTTTGAGAAACGGCAGTGGGCTTTTGAGAGGCTGCTGCACGTCGAGGATTCTGCCGTGAGAGGGACGGCAGCCGGCTTGAAGGCGAGCGAGAAAGAAAAGCAGTGGTGAATCGGCCGGGAGAGAACGCTGAACTTGAGGGTGAGTCTGCCATCGGCCGAGAAAGAAAAGGTGATTCGACAGTGAGAGGATGAAGCGGAAGTCGGGCTTCGAGGCGGGAAGGCAGGAGAGGAGACGCCGGAGCCTCTGACGGTCCTTATTTACTCACGGCTGGACACGTTGTGATCCGCCTGCGGGGCTCGGCACCTCGATTTGGGCCTTGTCTGGTGAACGGGCCAAGCCTGGATTTGATGCTGAACCCGGAGAGAGATCGGCTGAGGCCCATCGTTGATCTGGCGGACTTGTGCCGTCGACATTGCGGGGCCAGAGCGCGCAGAGACCGCGTGCGTGAGGTCTGCGACAAAAGGACAAGCGCCATTTTGCCACGCGGCGTGGTCGAGCTGGGAGTTCGAATCGTGGACATCCGCTTGTTCGAGCGACATTCGTGCTTTTGACACTTTCCTCTCGTCCATGAAACCTCACCAAGTACTCTGTCTTGTCTTGCATGCATGCTGTCTGTCTATCTGTCTTTGTCTGCACGTTGTTTAAGGCATATTTCGTAGCGACCACTCGAAACCTGTTAGTCCGTGGTTCCCTAGTTAAGAAGGGGTTGAGGATTGTTTAATAAAACATTGTCGTGAATTTTGCTTGTGTTGGATCCCGATGTTCCCAATAATCTGGTTAATTCGTATGAAGTTTGCCGCTATGGATTAATTCGTGTCACGTCGAGGAACGATCCTTCGATTGGCATATAAAACCAAAATGTTTACAGACTGGTGAGCTCCATCTGACAAACCAGTCTGTAACCAGGTTTCTATTTCCCAACTGGAAGGTACAAGGATTACGTTGGTATCGCATTGAAGCGCGTGACCCGAGGCCTGTGTTGAGCCGCCGGCGTTATAACCCGGAGATGGTGGTGTTGAGGGTGGCGCCTAGGACCGGGTGAGAATCCCGCCACCTGACCGCAGTCTCGAATCCGCATATTATATAATAACCACAAGGGGAAAACAGAGATGTCACTTTTTTATAAATTTCAGGGTTATTGCACCTGCCAATAGTTGGCAACATAAGGTTTCCTCTCACAATATTACTTTAACAAATAACCAGGGGTGTCACATAATTTATATGGTATAAAAGTTTAGCCGTGCAATGAAAAACAATGTTTGTCAAAGCTGAACAAGTAGAAACCCAGAGTTTTAGTACTTTACTCCTGTTATCTATCCCTTTCATTCATGTTAACTGTTCCACTATAATATTCAGAGTTGAGAAACTAAAAAATGAAAGGTTGTAAAACTTTCACAGCATAAACTCTGAGCACGACAATAGCCTATTTGGTTATATCATGGATCTATTATTTTTGATCACAGGTTTTGTGTTCTGCAAAGTATTAAAATTAAAGTTTTCACTCAGATAAGATTGGCTTCTGCGTCATTCATGTTAACTGTTCCATCATAATATTCAGAGTTGAGAAACTAAGTTATAAAAGGTTGTAAAACTATCACAGCATAAACTCTGAGCACTACAATGGCTATTTGGTTATATCATGGGCTCCGTAGTTGGTGCATATCGTGGTTCAAGCCTGGTCAAACCTTTATTGTGACTTTTATGGGACCACCGCCGTGGCTTAATGGTTAGCGCGTCTGAGTACCCATCCTCATTCGATGTACCCACCGCCCAATCAACCTGCTTAGGTAATATGAGGAGTCACAGATGAGTGACTTCGCTATCGCAGGCTGTGTTTATCCTTGGTTTTCTCCCGGTTTTCCATCATATTAAGTAGTACGGAGTAAGAAATGGAGAATCCGTCGTCATATAAGCGAAATACCCTTGAGTATGGCGTTGAACACCAATCAAACGAAAAAACAATGACCTGTTTAATGTTGAAAAAAATAATCTTGTGATCACCAAAGTCATGTAATGTATGCTAATAACCAACAAGCATGAATTGCTACACATCCTGGGTTAAAATTGCATGGCAATTATAACAAGGGAATAACCAGTGATGTCAGTTTGCAACATTGATTCGTTCTTTGCTCTTAAATTAAATAACACAGAAGCTTGGCAAATGCTACATGCTTAATTTGATCGGCCAAGATCACTCTTCCTTTTACTGGAAAGAAATCTATATGACAGTTATTAAACAGTCCACCAAAGTCTTGAAACTTTGTTTTTCAGTTTCTTCAAAATTGACTTATCCTGACATCTCTGGTTTTCCCCTTGTGGTCTTCATGTACATATATATTTATATATGTATGTGTGTGTGTATATATATATATATATATATACTGTAGCCAACCCCGCTCTGCACGAAGTTTCGAAAGTGAGGGTTCGTAAGGAGGTCAATATATCCATGCTCACAATGTGATTTATCGAATTTCTTTAAATACAATGTTTCTTGTTACATTTTTTGTGTCAAATTCACCTTCTGAGGTAGTCAGCGTGTGCAGAAGAGGTTTTTACATTGCAGACGCTGTTTCTCTGAGTGCATTACACCTCTCAGCGGTGACGGTGTGTCGACGACTGACGTAATGACGTCAGCGAATGCTCGATGATGTCATGACTTCATTACGGCTCTCAGCGGTGACGTCACACGTCGCCACGCAAACGAATGTAAAAATTAGAAAATCGCCAAAAATTCCCAAACCTGTCCGTCTGGGGCGATCTCACAGAGCCCATGCTGTTCATTAGACCACAGACCACCCGCATGCCGAAGGTGGCGACAATCCGCCTGGCAGTTTCGGAGGAGAACATCAAATTACGCGCAGACGTTAACAGAAATAATATATAGGATATATATATATATATATATATATATATATATATATATATATATAATATATATATATATATAATAGGTGAAATATATGGCTATCGAGTGCAGCCTGTGGCTGCTGGTTGCATCATTGTTTGGGACGCGGCTTTTTGCCGCTGATGCAGTGTCCCCTTACCAGTATACTGGTGCTCATTTTGCCGACCTCGGAAGGATGGCAGGCTGAGTCAACCCCTGGTGTATTAATTCAGCGGCCCAACAGGGCTTGAACTCAGGATCCTAGGATCCTAAGCGCCGCCCTAGCCACTAAGCCACACCAGGCTTGTGTATAATATATTATATATATAGTATAAGATTGGGGCGTTGGGATTACACTTTTTTTTTTTAAAGAAGAAGAAGGCACTTCCACCAAAAGTAAAAACGAAATTGACTCCGCAAATTTGAGGAAAAAATCCTGAGACCGGGTCTGCTCCTCTGCTCTTTTTGCAGCCCCTGAGACCGGGTCTGCTGCTCGCTCT
>CM068963.1:51647149-51668560 GCA_035128595.1 Eptatretus atami
CAAGACAATAATTAGAGCATTAATTCAAACTAAAAATTTATCTGGGCGTTATACAATTAGAAGCATGAATAATGTTTTTTTCAACGGTATGAAAAGCTACATGTATGATCATGGAGTGGTCCCAATGTTAAACCGATATAAACAATCTATATATCGTCATTGCTTCACATATCTTTCCAGCCTTCTTCGTCAATCCTTGGCTGGTCGTTATGTTCGTACAGCTGTCGCCCTTCCCCACCACATTTGCAAAGTACGGTACAGACCACACCTGTTTTCCTCTCAGACTGTGTAAGATACGTTTAAGCAAAACAATCGTGCAAATTAATGATACAAGCATCAATTTGGCATTTCTGTTCTGCAGGCTCTTCCCTGACTCAAATCTGCACCGCAATGGCCATTTGAAATCCATAATTTTTGAAAAAAAATAACCTTCAAAAAAAATTTGAAGTCACAGCTGGCTGAAATTCTTGAACCGCAAACCGTGAAACATCCCAGACAGAGACCAAGGGGAGATGCAGTCTCATTGATGGCTCACGCCTTATCAATGCCCTACCCTCCCACCGCACTCAAAGATATTCGATGACTTATGCTAAGAAGACACATCCAAAGTGAGATCCTCCCTAGGTGCAGGTTACGAGAGGCACGTTGAGACGAGTGTTCTCAATGTTACAAGAAGTCAAGTCTGTAAGGTTCCGAGCAAGGTTCGAAACCGGGGGCAAGGATCAGAAGAAGAGTGACCGCCCACGCTCGAGACCCCAAATAACTGGAGAAGGCTCTTCTTCGAGATGACAGCAACAATGACTGAGCTGTTTCACTTCCTGCGAAAAGATGTGTGAAGCACATACGAACAAACACAGTCATTGTCACAAAAGGAGAAGATGCCTATTATGCAACACAAGCGAAGTCACCTGGATGCTGTGTCCTCCATTGTTGTCATGAAAAGCTCCGACACACTCCAACCATTCTGTACCACGCCCAGGACCCTAAGCAACCGCACGGAATTGGTAGCCAAAACAATATATTAAGGCTATGACACGGACGTACTAGCTCATACCAATTATCTGTACTGCCATCCTTACAGGAACTAGCGTCTGAGAAACATGTAGGATTGCACCCTTGGCAAGGAGCCAAGGCCTGCGATGTATTCTCCAAGTCCAAGAGATAGTTTCCTCAACATAGCGGCCTGAGAAAGCCTAGAGGGCGACTCCCCATACATTTCATGCGTTCAACCTGGAATGTGACCGTCGCTGTCCTGCTTCCTGCCCCGGTATACAATGGAAGAATACTGCATTGGCAGACTTGGACGTCTTTGATGATGCTGAAACATTCACTCAATCTCAGCCAGCATCCAACATGATTCTTGATCTTGACTTTTTTGAATTTTTTTCTTCAAATTTTTTCAAAATTTGGCATTTTTCAAATGGCCCAAATCAGGCAGATTGATTTAGAATACCCGAGAACAAACTGTGCCAATTTGATGCTTGTATCATCATTTGCACGATTCCTTCTCAATAAATTGCTGTTATCTGCCCCACTATCTGCCCCATAGGACCTTCTTGAACACTTTGATTTCTCACAGTTACACCCTACAGGCTGCAGCACTGAGACTGGAGCTGTGCAACCTGAGCAAAGATAAACTCAGTAAGCTTCTCTCGTCTTGGTTTGCCACCCCAAGGTCCAAGGGTCAAGGAAAGTTGGGTTCAACCATATCCTGGCGCCAGAATATTACACTGGACATGGGCATGGCGTATATGTTCAATCCATGCCTCCCTGAGTCCCCTGCTCCCGGCTTGGCAGTTTGTCAAACTCCTTGTCATCTGTGAGTGCTTGAACAAAAATACCATCTCAGCCATCTTTGCTTGCCCCAAAGTGGACTCCAACTGGAGAGAAAAGGAGCAAAGAAACTCTTCACAACCACTGAAGAACTTCTTCAGATGGCTCATTCCCCTTCGCAAGGTCAGCTTAGTGCTCTCAGAATGGTGGGGCTTGCTCTTCAGGAAAAGTTGTAAAGCACCCCTTTCTTTCCCTTCCTTGGCATATGTCCTTCGCTATCACAAGCCTTGCACCGAAATCAAGCCTGTATTGATTTTCCCCTGTCAGCAGACAATTTGCCTCTTGTTTTTGCATGCTTGCACTATGGGAATGTGAAAGAGTGCGACATGTGTTGCTGAGCTCTTTGGCACGGTGTCTGTTGTTTGCAGCTTGAGTTCCTGTAAGTCCATCCTCTCACAGCAATAGTTCTGCAGACACACTGTTTCTTCACAATTTGTCAATGAGCCATTAAAGCGTCCATGGTTAGATTCGCGGGCTTGCAAGATAAATTTGCCTGATAAGTTTTGATCAATGAACAGATGGTCTTCATGTCTCCGTCTGATAGCTAAAACATCACGTTCCTCCACAACAGTACTTATATTGTGATCCGAAACAGTTTTCCTTAGAATGAAATGACTGGCAGTTTCTTCCTTTTGCTTCAGTGATTGTGAAGTTGATAATTTGTTGTCTATTTTGGTGAGCTTAGCACTGCACGTGTAATCTGTGGGTTTGGAACTGCCATGATTGTGCATAATTTTGGTTGATACCTGTTGCTACCTTCCACTCAAACGTAAGGACTCTCCTATCTATAGATTCCTGATCATTCAGCACTGAACTTCGATCTCTGCAGAAAATAAATTCCACTGCATTTTCCTGCCTGATGTTCTCGTTGCCGACTCTTCTTTGGCTCGTATGTATTTGCACCAGTTATGGTATTGGCAATTTTGTATATTTAATGTCCCTTGAAAAGAAGGGCCATCAGTTAATGATGTTTGCCATAGTTACTTTTCCATTGTCATATCCGCTAACATCAATATGTTTGGATAACACTCCAATATCGACACTTCGGCAAGTAATAAGGCGTTCTGGTCTTACCCCCCAAATCTTCTCGTTTGACATGAAGAAAAGTGTTCTTTGGGAATGGACGGTAACGAGACTTGTTTATGTGTGCTGGTAGATGCAGAAGTTGTCTGCTTTGGCGGGTTACGATGTTTTGATGTGGGAGAGGGGCGACCACCGACTTCTGCTCTGTATGGCAATACATTGATTATCCTTGAGATACAAACTAGCCTTTGTACATATCTAGCTTTATCTCTTCAACTTTGTCTGTACTTGTGTGTTGCTTTACCATGACATGATTTGGTGCCATCACTGCCTCGTGGGTTGTTCATTCTTTTCCAAGATTATGCACTCAGTTGTTTGATGCAAACGAACATTACTCCCGCGGTTGATATTGAGTCCTCTTGCCTTTATACAGTCAACAAAAAATGATTGGTATTGATCCAGTTCTGGTTAGTCGCAGAGGCTCAGTTGATGAACACCTCTTAATGTCCGTGAACTTGTCTCCTTGACACAACAAGCAAATTCAAAATCTAATGAAAGGTTCAGTTGCACGCTCTTAGATGATTGGTTCTCCACAGGACGCCAGGTTAATCTTGGAATCATAACCATAAGGAATAATTAACAAGTTGCCATAAATTTCAATGCCTTAAGTATATAGGATGGGATGTTCCACTGTGATTTTTGTCTTTCTGAAATAAAGCAGTTAGGTTATGCATCATATTGCAAGCAGAAAAATATTCGTCAACGATACCAGTAATAAGTGTCACATTTCATACCTAATATTTCTTGACAATTAACATCAATAACCTGTTCCGATATTCATGCAAACAGAGTTCAGAATTGAACAGTTGTCTTCACCCTCCACCAATGGCATTTGGTACCCATAACTCTATTCTGCACACACTTCATTGAAATTATATGTTCAAAATTAACGTTACAAATACGAAAAATCAGACATTTTGGTGTAAAAAACAGCAGCCATTTTCGAATCATCAAAATGGAGACCCTAAATGCTATAGAAAAAACTGGCACCCTTTTTTTCTGAATCAGTGAAGTTTATAGATGTGTTAAACCACGGGCTGCCAGAATCTACCCAATATTTTGTCTTTTTTTTTTACAATAAGTCCCACAGACTACAGGGCTAGTCACCTTCCCAAGCTGCCAGAGAGGCCACCAGCTTATGTCATGAGCACACATCCCGAAGCATTAAACGTTAGTAAGAAACACACCATCCCGTCTGTAAAAGAAAAAAAAAGGAAGGAAAGAAAAAAAAAATGGGGGAGAACTTAACCAAACAAGTCAGCCAAGGAAGTTAATGGCTGTACACTCCATCTCCCTGCGTCCGAGGTCATCACACCCATTTGTGTCCTCAAGACGCCTCCGAACTGCATTTGTTTTACCATTTGATGTCACCGGCCACCATTTGCTGTGTCACCTGCTGTCCAAGCAGGGGCTTGTGCCTGCTGCTGCTTGTGAGTAGCCATATGGGCCGAAGCATTTTTTTGGGCCATTGAGGGCCAAAGTGCTTTCTGTGGGCCGTTGCGGCTGAGATCCATGGCATTTTGTGGGCTCAGTGGGCCCCGAAATAAACTCTTCTGTGAGCATAGGCCACCTGGGCCGACTGAACTCACCTGGTAGCGAGTGCCAAAATAAGGCCCACGATAGTTGAGGCAAAACCCTCAGGGTGTGAATGCGACGTTATCTACCGGGAGGGGGCAGGAAGGAGCGAACACAGAAAGGAAACTTTACGAACTCTTGAATGTTCTGCTCCTCTGCAGATTGTGTGCTCTTCAAAAAGTAAAATTGAATTACCCTTCACGGTTCAAATCCATACATTAGAATGTATGAGTTAATGTGCATAGAGTCGTGATTGTTTGTTCGTATTTGGTGACCCGACGCACTATGGATAGGACATGCCAATCTACTGTGACACTTTGATTTTTGGAGTGAAAGTGCTCCCATTATTGTGGTTAGAGTAATATGGGAGATCTGTTGCTGTACGTTAGACCACACGGCCATTGCCGTGGGCTTTGCTCCCAGATGGAGCTCGGGAGGCCTCGCGGAAAAAGGTGGTAGTGTTACGCGAAATGGCCCTTAATGGACTACTAATATAGCGCCATTAGCTCGATCCCCCATTAAATGCCTGTCTTAGATAGGTTGTGTGGTAAAGGGACGATAAAATTGTGCTGTCGGGAGTGTAAGATGGACTGTTTCTATGCTTCATCACGGTGTGTGAAACGAGGAGATCGCTCTTTGTTCCTTCCTCATCCCCGCGGAATAGCCCCGCCAGTCAGTGACGTGCGAACATGGGTGTGGCCTAGAGAGCCGGCTGTGTTGGCCTGTCCCAGATGGCAGTGACGTGACGGGCGGAGCCTTTGGTCAGTGAGTCGACGATTGAGGGCGTGTGAGCCGACTGCCGGCCTGATACCAATCCTGCGAAACGAGGAGAGAGATAAGGTTCAGTTTGTCCAGTTGGAAAACGGAGTCGCCGAGAGAAGAGAGGAAAGAAAATTACCTCCGAGTGCGGGGGACGGTATATTCTCCTATCAATACCACAATTCTCAATGTTCAGTTTATGGACCGAATTGGACTTTACTGCACAATTCCTCGACTGCGCACATTTGGTTAAAGTGCTTGGCATTGTGCGCGCGCGCACGGAATTATATTTTGAAAATTAAATTGCCGACGTTTACATTTCGGGTTTGAAACTTTTGCACCTTCGGTGGAAAATGTATAAACTATACAAGGTCAGCTGCCTAGTGCAATGACACCATTCATCTACTTTTTACCCTACTCGCCCAAGTAGAAAAATATATAGCCTCCTGAAGGTGGCATTTTTGCAAAAACTTTGAAGTCACATTGACGCGAAAACCTGAAAAGCCGAAATTTCGAAAAAATCCCTCCCTGACCAATATTTAGATATAATGTCCCATTACATTTTCATATGCCACAATCAAATTCAAAGACCGCCTTGTAAAAATGTAGCCGCGCGACGCCCGAGATAGCATAGATTTTGAAAATCGTCATTTCGCCTTTTTGCCAAACTTGAAAGTCACGTTGGACACGAAAAACGAAAGCGAATATTGATAAAATCCTGGCCTGACCAAATTTAGATTGTCTCATAGTACTCTCCCCTTATGCTACAATCCAAAATTCAAGATCGCTTTGGAAATGTGCGAGGAGATAGAATTTGAAAATCGTCATTTTCGCAACTTCAAGGGCTCGTGACCTTGACCTTGACCTTCTGACCTTGAAAGTCATCCATCGTGTACGTTTCATTCGACCTACTATCAGGTATCACTAATGAAACCAGACCCCTCTCCCGTCTTTCAACTCATTGTGAAACGGACGACGGCGGTACGGACGGACGGAACTCGTAAGGACATCGACACCCTAATTATGTGGTCATCTCGAAGAGATTGACCTAAAAAAGAACCAAAAGATCGGCCCCATGTGTGTCGAGATAGTGAAGCTCTGAGTTTGGCCCACACGAGCATCATTCACGCGAGGCTCGGGTTTCGGAGGGGGCCACGGACTAGAGCGACCAACCAAAGGAATGTCTCAGTTTGGAAGCAATAGAGGACTCGAGAGGACGAATGCGGGAGTCAGGCCCTTCGACGCGGCCTGCTCCATCCCCCCCCCCCACCCCACAACTCCGACGAGGGAACACGAGGAAATTTGAAGCGGGAGTCGGCCCGACTTCGAGGCGGGAAGGCAGCGAGAGGAGGCCCGGAGCCGTTCTTGACGGTCGCTTATTTGACCTGCACCGGCTCGGAAACGTTGTTGATGTCGCGCGCTGCGGAGCTTGCGGACCGTCGATTTGGGCCTGGTGGTAGGTGACAGGCCAGCCTGGATTTGTGATGCTGGAAACCCTGGAGGAGAGATCGGCCGGCCTCTGTGCTGGCAGTTCGCGTCGACATTGCGGAGGGCCAGAGCGAGGGCAGGAAGTGCGCCGCGGTGGAGCAGGCAAGATGCGACCGCCATTGGTTGCCACGCGGCTGTTCAGACTGGCGAGTGTTCGATACCTGGTGGACCCCTCCGTCTTGTGTTACGGAGCGACATTCGTGCTTTGTGCTGTTCCTCCGCTCATGAGGCCACTTCTAAATACTTCTGTCCTTGCTCTTTGCATGCATGCTGTCTGTCTATCTGTCTTCTGCTGCATTGTTGTTAGGCATATTTCAGAGTCGATCCCGAACTCGAAACCTGTAGCGTTGGTTCCCTAGTTAAGAGGGGTTGAGATTGTTAAAAACCATTGTCCCGTGAATTATTGGCTTGTGTTGTGATCGCCGATGTTCCCAATTCTTGGTTAATTCGTATTGATAGTTCCCGCTATGGATTCATTGCTGGTGACGTCGAAAGGAACGATCGTTCGTTAGGCACTAAAAGACAAAATGGTTTAAGACTGGTTAGACTACGCTCGGCATCTGACAAACGCGTCTGTAACCAGTGGTTTATCTTCCCAACTGGTTGCAAGGTAGGATTACCGTTTGGTATCTGCGATGAAGACACGATGACCCGAAGGCCTGTTGCCGAGCCGGCCGCCGCTTATAGCATTCCGGGAGACGGCCAGTGTGGCCGAAGCCGGTGGCGCCAGGAACCGGGTCAGCAATCCCCACCACCCCGGATCCGCAACAATATGTATGATATTCTTATGGCGGCGATTGGGAAAGTGGTTCTAAGAAGTAGTAAGGGAATTGAGGAAGGAGTTGAAGAAACTGAGACAAGAGAGCAGAATGGGGAGAGGGAGAGAGGAGGAGGAGAGGGGAAAGCGACGAGAAGGAGGAGAGGGGAGAAGGAGGGAGAGTTAGAAGAGAGAGAGGAAGAGAGAGAGAGAGGGAGAGAGACGAGAAGAGAGATGAGAAGTAGGAAGAGGGAGGAAAGAGGAATAAATAAATATAAAAATATAGGAACAGTTGAGATATATACAAACCCAGATCAAAGAGTCCCATTACTAGAAATGACTAAATACAATACTACCCACACGCACTCGACCGAGGACGGAACAAACCAAAGAATTACGCAAGTCCTATTCGACCAATATATGCATCACGACTACTTAAAACATCGGTTCAGGGCAAGATTAAACGAGAAAGTGGAGATAAAAGAAGAGGAAAGAAGGAAAAGTTATATTATTGATGATGTTTGGTGTAATTGACTTTGATTATAAGTTTACATTTTTCTTAAATAAATTGGAGTGAGAGATGTTGAAGACAATTCTTAAGGTATCTTACGTTTTAAAATTAAGATTCATAATTGTGCATGTTGGGAAACTTAAAAAGGTTTCACACCTGTAGGAATTTTTCACATAAATTAAATGAGTTATTGTCTTAAAATGAAAAATGAAACAACAGAGTTAAAAAATTATCTCGTCTGTTAAAAGTGAAAAATAATAGGGTTATACAAAAAGGCGACACTCGTTCGGTGTGTGTGGCTCAACCACCGAGTGAATTCACCAAACACATAACAAGGGGCAGAACTACAACAACACAGCTTATCAGGGACAGTCAAACATTTCAACAACAACCTGGCCATTACCGCGCGAAATATTACATTCTACCAGGGTATTCTTTCTGTGGCCAGGAACAAACTGAAATAAAAGATTTAGATGAAGGCAGACCTCTAACAAAAAAAAACAAACCCGTGGAGCACAACCTCCGTCAAATAGGGTTGATTGAAGTGTGCATGAGCACCGCATATTGACTTAATTGGGAAATCAGCACAATGTTGGAAGAAAAAACATGAAGCGATAGGAGAAATTTGTATATTTGTCTCTGATACTCAAATATCCAATACCTTGAGAGAAATTTGATAAGTTTCATCGTGCAAGAAAATCATGCATCAGTTGCTAAATTGGAACAACTTGGCTGGCAAATTCAACCAAACTCTATCGGTCTAATGATGTCATTCAAGATTGAAGGAGCAATTAGCTGCATTGAATTACAGAATAACCAATAATCATAAAGTTTCATCGAAGGCAAGGTTTATTCTCCAAGAGGAATTGATACATCTGCGTCTCGCTGATAATTGAACTCAAATGATAAGGGGTACAAGGTATGCTCATCTTAACCGTTATTGATTTGAGGCAGCTTAGATATGTGTGGGTTGTTCCTTATGAAAAACAAACACAGTAATACTCTTATTGGTTAGCTTCCAACAGATATCCGCATAAAAGCAAAGAGAAAACCTACTCAAAAAATCTGGGAACTGATGATGGTACAGAGTCTCCAACAAAACATTTATGGAATTTTTTCTTTAAATATAACAATTACATTATAACTAGTACCTTTTAATGAAGGAAACGCCGGTTTATTGAAACGTTTATCGCACTTTGAAAGAGAAGACTGTATAAAAAAAAATTCTACTCAACTCGGTCTCACAATGTTATCTTTAATCTATCCCAGGACATTGTACGTGCAGTACCCAACCGACCCCACGATTCATACCTCAACGAACAAAACCGAAGCCATCAGAAATTTACCAAATTAAAATATGAAAAAGAGATTATGTCGAGGAGCATAAGTTCCATAAGTCCCTGGTGATATCGTAAGAATATATATAAGTGGAAATCTCATTTTTGAAAAAGGTTTCTCAAAGCGTGACAAATTACTTTTAAAAATTGTTGATTTCCGTCGTACATGTTCGCTGGACTACAAATATTATGTGTTTAAAGGGGGAAGAGCATTGTTAGGTTCATTTTATTCACAGGAATTACCAAAAGACAAAGATAAATGAAAATTTTTGACATCCGCTTTTTTTAACTCCGCCCAACACGCCACATCCACACACCCCACTCACAAAAGCCACATACACAGCCTCACCATACGCCACATCTCACCAAGCCCACCCCTCAAGCCACATCCACGCAAACCCATTCACAAAAGGCCACATCACACAAGCCCACCCACATTAAGCACATCCCACAACAAGCCCCACTCACAAAGATCAACATCACAAAGCTCACCCACATACTGCACATTCCACATCATCATATCCACATTAGTAGTGACTTAGTTTATAAGTTCCCACACAACCAAACATGTTATTTAATTTTAACAAATTGCTCGCACCAACAAGCCACATCACACACAAAGCCCCACCCACCACACACAAGCCCCACCCTCACACAAGCCCACCCCCTTCCCCCTCACCCCCCTTCATCCCCCCACCCTTCCCACACACACACGGGGAGGGGAGAGGGAGAGGGATGAGGGGTGAGTGGGTCATTGGGTGGGGCGCACTCCCCCAACCTAACCTGCCCCACCCCCCCCCCCTCCCCCTCCCTTTACATCTCTTTATTTCTTTTCTTGTAATTCAAAATCAGATGAATTATAAGGAAAGCATTATAATTAAACAAAAGTAATAGCACGATTGAAACAAATCTTCTTTCGCAGGCAGTCTGATGGTTTGTTTTGGTTTTGAACTCGAATCAGAACATATTTGTTTCAAAACAGAGGGATACACATTAGGGTATAAAGATGATCTATATTTTTTGATTTAATAAAATAATAAATTAACATTTACTCCAGAACGATAGAGGTCGTGTCAGATTCCCCCAGAAGATCAAGTTGTGTGTTTGGTTCATCCAGAAGGTGTGGTTTGAACTGAAAAAAATAAAATAATAATGTCAAAGCAGAGACAGACAGAGCACCACACACACACATTACACTTGCACAAACCAAATACACACTGCGCTCACATTTACACACAAGACACACAACACACACACACAGGGATAATTTCTCACTTTGACTCGACTCAATTCGATCAGAGGACGTGAGGACTTCTTGCCTAGCCAACAAAATGCTCATTCAATTCTCTTCTTGAACGATTCGAATCTCGTTCAAGGAAGTCATTCCATTTTTAGCACTATCGTTGTAATTCAAAGGCCTCCTGTTCTAGATCCAGTTATCAACGGATGTTCTTTTTGGGACAACCTGTTTTAGAAAAAGACACACAATAATTATTGGCCTTGTCTATATGTTTTAATTCTGTATAAAACAACAAATAATGAATTGGTTAAGGATATCTCACTTGTCTCTTGTGGTAAAAACGATTGATCGCAAGGTCGGAGAAATTATCTGCACAATCCTTCTCTAAATACAAACACTCGGCACACAAGTTGGTTAAAAAGCAACTTGATGACGTTAATGAGGAGAATTTCACAACAATGGTTTTTTTCAGGGTGTTGTGTTGTGTTTCAGCAACTAACAGCTTACTTTGATATGAATTTGAGAAACTTACATTTAAAAGCTGTTTAAACTTCCTTTTCTTCGTGTTGAAGAGATAAAGTGAATTAACTCGATGGAGTAATGTTATTAAGAAAAAAAGTTATCTGAAAGTAGAACAGGCAAATTATTCGTTGTTCGCTCTTTGAGTGGAATGAACAATATGAAAGGGAAGAAGTGCTTAATCAGATGTCTCAACCTTTCATAGTCTCATTTTTAATTTGTTTTTATGGGAGAAGGGGATAGCGTTGGAGAGAAATCAGTCTCATTTTACATTTGCTTGTTATTGGGAGGGAAGGGGATTAGGTGGGGAGAAATCCAGTTCTATTTTGGGCTTTGTGAGGCTTTTGATTCAGAAGTTTTTCACCTTTTTCCCCATTCATTTGATATGGGAGTCCCAGAAACCCCATTTATCATCTACTCTTAGCGACTTTTGCAATCTCAAAGGACAAGTCAACTCTACACCTCCCACAATAATCAAAAGAGTTCTCTCTCTATGTCCATCTCAAATGATCTAACTTTTATAGCTTTCAAGTCAGTGTCTGGGATTTGTTCAAACTTCAGGTCCTGGATCTCACCTAAGAATGATTCAGAAATAGATACTTCCAAAGAAATATATGCTCAATCATTATTTTGTGTCAAACCTCTGAGTGTTTGTTCAGCCTATCTTAATTATGACAATAGTAGTTCTCCATCTCAAATTGAAAACTCGTGCAATTTTCATTGTAACCCTACCCTTTACCTTTGTAAAGTCTTAAATGAAACTATTATGATGAAGAAATAAATTCTTTACGTACGTTGAGATGTCGTCTTCTCCTCAACAAACCTTTAACCACTTCTTTGAAATGATGTGACCATGGCTATATTAATAGTTTACAACTGCTTGCCATACCCCGAGTTAGCGTCAAAGGAAAGTCCGTACGATAGCAGCTTGCAAGCAGGAAGGAAAATCCTGGTGACAAGACACTGGGCTGCATAGACATTGTTAGGATGCACTGGCGAGCAGATTACTGATCTATTCTCCACAAGGCTACAGCAAGAAAACACTGCACATGAAAACACAAGGAAAACAAGACATCTTGGAGGACTTTACCAAAACAAAATAAAAAAGGAGTTCACATTAATCAAACATGTCCACTACTTCCCATCTCCTTTGTCACCCAGTTTCTTCTATCTTGAAATGCTTTATCAGACTTTTCTTACAGTACTGTAACTTCGCAATGACACCCATGAATAACTCATTACTATCCATGAGCTTTTCCATTTTTTTTTTTTTATACATGGTCTAAGCTCATAGATGAGTTAAGACCCAGAAAAGATTCAGGTATCACACATAACAAAGGAACAGCAGGAGAAAGGGTGAAATGCAATAGCAGTGTGGAGAGAGAAGGGTCAGATGAGAAGGACAAACAAGGGATGCATGGTAATAATGACGGTATCGGGACGAACACAGTGGTGGACAAGATGGATACATATCAATATTTTTGGAGGGTTGTGGGAGGTTTAATGGGTTGTCTTGCCAGGATACTTGGGGAGAGGGGGAGGGGACCAAGCAGCACAGACGAGGGAGAGGGCTAAGAAGAACAGAAATTGAGGCAGAAGACGACAGAGTGACACCGACCTGTTCGTGATTGGTGAAGCTTAGGCCCCTAGACTCAGCTTCATCGAGGAGGATTCAATGATTCCTGAAGCTCTGGTTTCCACGACGTCAAGCTGAGTCAGATATGAGGTAGGAGAGCCAAGCTCAGCAGGGCGCCGAGAGCAGTACTCCATCAAGCTGCGGATGAAAGCCTTGGAGATGTGATAGGAAGTTCAGGTGTGCAAGAAGGCTTTGTAACAAGGAGGATGCCAATTGGCAATTGCTTGGAGCCAACTTTGAAATATCGCTTTCCAAGGAAGATCGTGGCTGAGAGTGCAGACCAAGGAGTTTGAATGACTGAACCTTTTGAGACGGTTGATGCAGAAAGGTATGATGCAGGCTTTGCCAGAACCAGTGCTTTGAAGAGAGAGAGCGAGAGTGGGTGTGTGGGAATTTCTCAGGATCGAAAGACATGTTTCATAATGTTTGACAAGTTGTGATTTTGTCAAGGTCTGAGGAGAGGGATGAGGACTATCATGAAGGAGTGGAGTCATCAGCAAAGAAAGATAAAAGAGTATTTCCAGAGAGTCGTGAGATCATTGATTAAGATATGGAATGGGATGGGGCCTAGATACTGCCAGGTCTGTTGTTGGCTTTACAGTTAAAGTGGTTGGCCTTGAGATCTAAGGATTTTGGTTTTTGAGTTCGCACTGAATTTGAAAAACAACAGGTGGTTTTGACTCAAGCCTGTTCATCTTTCCCGATGGTCAGCAAAATTGACGTACCCTTCTTGTACAAGGACAACTGAACTGCATCAAACAGTAGAGCCGTGCTCCAGAAATTATGCAACCAGCAGTCACAGGCTGCATTATGAAAACAATACAGAAACTCACGCCTTGGGGTACTCCAATCTTGCAGGGAGAGAAGAAAGTGTTCTTGTTGAGAGCATATGTCCAGCTAGAGAGTGGAGGAAGTCAGATATTCAAGAGTGGAGTTGCCCTTGGTATTCCATCGGCGATTAGTTTTTGAGAAAAGGGCTGGATTGTCAGACTCATCGAAAGCTTGACATATGTCCAGAGAGACGGCAACTGCCTCTCATGACTGATATTGGGGGCCTCCAATTGTTGGGAGAGTCGAAGCAGCATGTTCCAACAGTAAGAGTGACAGGTCTGAAACCAAATTTGATGATGGAAATCAAGCCATTTGGAGGAAGAGGAAGGATTTAATGTCTGAAAGCCGATGATTTGGATCCATAACTTGCTGATGATTGGGAGAGGCTGATTGGTCTGTAGTGCAGGGTAATCTGTTTTTTGCGCACCTTTATGCAGAAGTGGTAATGTTTGCTGATTTCCAAGCAATGGGCGCAGATGACCTTGAGCAAATGAGAGGTGAATAGGAAGACAGAGGGTGAGCAAGAAGCAGACAGAGCAGTTTTTTTTGGAACCATGAGCTGATGCTGTCTGGTCCGTAGCGGAGTCAGAGTCGAGGGTTGCAAATAACCTTCGCACACTTCTCAAATGCAAAAGACAGAGTCCAGGAGAGTTTGGTTACAAAGGGAAGGATGATAACTGGAGTGAGGGTTTCGGGACAAAATTTTTAAAGCAAACACAGAATTGAAGCATTCGGTCTTTTACACGAGCAGATAAAACTGTGTTGCCTCTCGAAGTGAGGGAAGATGGAAGGCGTCGCATACTCCAGAAACTGACTTGACAAGGCACCCAGGCTTTTTAGAGGAGAGGAGATAAGTTTCAAGCTTCATTCTTGAGAATGGAAAAAATGTGTTACTGCCCTGTCCTGAGATTAGTAGTTGTTGTGCATATGTTGTGGTGAACCAATGGGACAGATGGACGCAGCAAGTACCATTGGCAGGGAAGTTTGTCATCATCAATCCAGAGGGAAGATTTTCCATTGGTGAATTAGAAATCCAGGTGGGAAAATTAATGGATGAGTTAGTTCCATGGAATAACAGAAAGTCTTTTTGCTGAGTCCAAGGGCGCTTGTTGAGGAGAGTACCAAACACCCAGCCAATTAGCAGTGGTGACAATGTGAAGTCACCACATATGAGAAGGCAGAGTTGGGATGAGTGACTTAAAAGTTGTTCCATCGTCATCTGAGAGGAGAGTAGATGAGTCATAAACGTTCGAGGATGGTACAAACAACAGAGATAAATATGAGGTGGGAGTGGAGCATAAGTTTGCGGCGATGGTACTCTGAGATTTGGGAGCTGCAAGGCAGTAAAACAGAGGGGAAAATGGAGTTTTTGATATACAAGCAAACTTCACAACAGGACGATGTTCAATGTCCAATCCCAAACTGGTAGGAGACAATAACCAAGGAGAGACCTAAGGAGTCCGGTTGGGAGGAGGATTCTGTTAAACAAATGTCTGGTTTATAGCAGCAGCCCTGGATTCAGAGATGTCAGTTTGGAACTGGAGCCCCAGATATTTGACGGTTCCCTCACGTTAGAGATATGGGGGAGGAGGCATTTGGAGTATGCAGGAGGTGGGGCTTTGCGAGGGGCAAGGTGAGGCTTTGGATGTGAGGTGAAGGGAGAGTTTGACGTGTGTTAGGTGCGGGAGAAGTTTTTGTGGGAGAGAGCGTGCGGGTAAAGATTGTGTGCATGGGGTGTGGGGGAATGCTTGAGTGTGGTGGGGTGGGAGCAAGGTTTGATTTGCGAGCTGTGTGCGGGGGAGGTTTTAAACTGTGTTAGGGTGTGGTAGGAAAGGTTTTTAGACTGTTAGAGGTTAGGTGAGGGGAAGCATTTAAGGGGTGGAGTGAGGGAGGAAGCATTGAGAGAGTGGGGTTGTAGAGGGAGACAGAAAAAGGGAGACATTGAGTTTTGAGGGTCGGTGAGTTGTGGGGTGGATGTTTTCCAGATTCCATATTCCAATTATTGACTCAATGGAAATTAAAAAAAACTTTCCTGATATGCTCTTGTTCTACTTATCCCTCCACCATTTACGAGATCTGTTAACCTGCAGTTTCATAATCTAGATTTTTCAATGAGCCTTGATAGTAAAGGAGTTAAATTATTATAAAAGTTTGGTTTGACATTTACAAAGTAAAAAAAAATAAATTAAGATTGTTTTGTAGAGAAGCTCCCCCTCTCCTAAACCCAAAAATACGCAACAACCCCCACCTCCACCAACCCACGAGTATCGCCTGCCTAATCAAACACTTTTCATTTGGGTTTACAAGCTTAGAAAGCATTGAGCGTAGAACCGGGATGCTGGCCAACCGCAAACATCATTGGAATATTCACTGTAATGGAAAAAGAAACAAAAATATGGGTCAAAAGGGGAGAGATATGGAGCGATACATTCTTGAGCAATGCAGAGGATAATGAATGGATGAGATCCAAATTTAATGAAAGTGGCTTTAATCAGTTCAGCGAAGTTATTTGTTTCTTCATTATTGCCAATTCATCTTTCACAGTTGCATATTTTAATTCAATAAAGGAGTCAATGTTGAAAAACATCCCAGAGCCTGATTTACCAACAACTTAGTTATGCCACAGGTGGGCCACATACGGCTGTGCAAATCATCCAACCACACTGCTCTGCTCCCAATCCCTTCTTCAACCACTACTTAGCCAGCTACATTCAACCACTACTTTAGTACTAAAAAAATAAAATTAGGGAAAATTCAGCATAACAAAAAAAGAAACACATTCATCTAGCCCCAGCAATTGTTCAGCTCACCTCTACTCCCAAAAACATAGGAAAGGACACAATCTTCTGTCTTCCAGTTTGGATAAAGGAGTTGCTTACACACATCCTTTGTATGACCCACCCGACTGCACCTGCACCTACGTTAAAATGAAGTAGACATTTTGTGTGCTCATTACTTCTCACCAAATCTTATCAATTCCT
Organism: Eptatretus atami; assembly: GCA_035128595.1. Classification (NCBI taxonomy): domain Eukaryota; kingdom Metazoa; phylum Chordata; class Myxini; order Myxiniformes; family Myxinidae; genus Eptatretus; species Eptatretus atami. The sequence continues at coordinate 51,663,700 of CM068963.1, forward strand.
GGTCAACTACAACACCCGAGCGAAGAGCAGTGACTTATCTTATGGATGGTTTTCATGTCCATGAAATGTTCACAACTTGTCGGCATCCTGCAGCTGTTACTACCTACCCACTGCTTCTTCATCTTTCTTTTAATGGCCTCAATTATTCCTACCTTTTATGGGTTTAACTGGCAGCACCATGATACACTCAAAAGTAATATTGGAATTTAATGTGATAATTTCACAATGCACCAATGAGTGCCAAATGCAGCGATCGTTCGTCCTTGGACAATGTTACTGTGTCGGTGTTGTAATATAACCGAAATTGAGAAGAAAAAGTTAGCTGCCATTATATAACAGTAGAAAAAAAACTCTTCTTGGTGAGTACAGAGTATGAAACAGGATGATTGAGCTTGATTTTTAAAAAAATGTGTGAACCAGGCTCTATTTGTATTTTCTTTAATGCTTAGCAATACTCTTTAAGAGACGTTGTTGGTGCTACGAAGCAGTTTCTTGACAAGGGTACACTGGGTGTTTGCATTGCTTTCTTCTGCATTGTTTGTTCATTGCTCTATCCTTTTAACATGCTTGAACATCAAGCAAGTTAAGCAAGCACTTACCATTTTTCAAGTTTCTGGTGTGGACTGAGCAGTGTATGACCACCTACCTCCAGATATCCAGAACTAAACACCTCATCATTACACCACTAAAGTCTCGTGATTCATTTCCAACCATACCTTCATTTATTGTTTCTGCTATTTGATGTGTTAATAATTAAGAGACTGAAAAAAATGCTCCCCTATGGACAGATACAACAATTAATTAAACTACTTAATGAATATCTGACTTGGATATGCTATCTCATCTGACTTGACCCAGAAGCTATGCAAATTGAAAACTGTGGCAAGAGGAAATGTTGACTGATGATGAGGTTTTCTATTTGTTAGTGAACAGGGGAGTAGATTTATGGCTGGATCCACATGAGTGGGCAAAGGGATGTTGTCGGGGCACAAACACTTTTTTTTTGAAGGGGAAATCTGTCAACTGAATGATGTTGAATTACATTTGATAATAAGGCAAATAATGATGAGAACATTTTCACTCTGCAAATTATATCCACTTGAAGTGCCTGTTGTTGAACATCCCTTTTAAAAGTAACATAAAACTGTTGTGTAATGAAGCTATACCTAGGTAAATGATGGATGTCAGTTTTTCGCCCAACAATAAGTTGTGACTATTCCACCGACAAAGACTATCATTCATGACAGCAATCAGGATGTCTGGCAAAAACCTTTGACGAAGAAATGGACTCCAAGGCTAGCTGTGATGTATATCAAGCAGTAATGAAGCAGAAAAATAACCCAGCTTTATGGAGTTCCACAGAGAGCGTTCATTCAACTGGTATTTAGTAAAAAGGTCGCGCTGCCAAAGAGAAAGTAGCAATGACATAAAAAGTGACGAGCTTCGGATGAGTCGCGAATCTTTTTTGAGTTCACCACATACCGCCAGACAACAACGTGCGCAAACCTATCCCCGAATTTCTTTCATGAAATATGATGGTTGCTAGAGGAATGCTCTGCCTTGGGAAGACTCCTGGTTACGTTTCTTCACAGCAGCCCACATACAGCATGCACAGTAGTCTAATCCAAAGAACCAAATAATCACTTGGTAGAGCTGCATAACTACATACAAGGTGGCTGACAGATGAGGTAGCCATGAACCCAACTTCCACAATAAGCATCTTCCAAAAAGGCAATTCGGATATCTCGAGATGTACAGAACTAACAATCGGCCAATAAGTCAAAACTGCTGCCCACAGTCGTTTGTTGTGCTACACAAGAATACTTGTTATGAAACTTCGAGGATATAGAGACCCCAAAGTGTGTAAGTAAGGTAACGAGGAAAGACCATTCAGTATGCTTGCTTTATAGCACGCATCAAAGGCGATATGAAAGGGAAATTGCGCCCATGCCGGTCACTTGTAGGGCATTAAGCAGAGTGTTGCAAGAAAGAAGGAACAAAACCTGCCAGGGTAGGTAGAGCATCAAATTGTGAGACATTCACTCTAGCACACACTGGAGTGAGAAAAAACAGAAATGTAACAGAAACAATTTAATTGACAGAAAAGAAAAAAACCATATAATCACAACAGCCTTATTCATGAACATTTAAACAATGATAGAATGTCTTGCTTTAAGATATTAAACGACTTTGTGTAATTTGACATAACCACTATAATTTGAAAGCCAGAAAAAGTGGCCGGTTCACCAGAACACACCAATCTCTGTCCACCAAGTTATCATCCCAATCGGTCACAAACTTTTAAGATATCCTGCTATATATTTCATTTAGTCCGATCTCTACATGAGAAGAATCACTTTACTAAAATATATCAGATCCAGATCCAGAATTTCTATCTTCACAAAAAATTGAATCATATTCTCCTTGTCACACAACAAACATGTCCACCAAGTTTTGTCCGAACCAGAAACTTTGTGATGATATCGTGCTATATATGTTTTTGTCTCGATCTCTCAATGCAAAGCAATCACTTAAAATATTGTACGGTTGTGGCTAATTCACAGAACAACCATTCAGGTTCCAGAGACTCAGTTATGTCGATAAGTGTGTGTTCAGATTAGATTTCCCCACCGAGGTCTAAAGGGAATTAATTATTCATGTAACCGGGCCTGTGATCTTGAGTCAGCCATATCCTTTTGCTAATCTTTATTTTGGAACCAACACTACTTCAACAACCACAACCGCCTTTCACAACCACGCCATCCCCACCACAGCCTACTAACCCTACACCACTCAAACAGACAACATCTCAAACCCTCCCCGCCCGATATCATCAGAAGGGGTTAAACAGAAACGCAAGGTTGGAAAACAGCAATACTAAAGCCCAGCCTCGAGCTCTCGCGCTTGGAATTTCCCTCAGAAAGGCAAAAGAAATGGAATTCGTGATCGGGCAAAAGAGCGTCAAGAGGACGCCCCCGGCCCGCCGATAAACCCCCCTTGGAATTTCCCCCCCCCCCCCCCCCGCGCCACGATAGGGCAGGTGCGACGCAGCCGGGGCGCAATAAAAGGTCAGGCTGAAAATTCGCAAGGTCGGTCGTCGGCTCGGATCGGGTCCGGTCGTCTGGGTTCGCCGTTGGAGTTGAGTTGCAGTCGGTGAGTAGCATGCGGGTCTGTCAGCGAGGGGAAGAAGTCCCTCTGCTCTGGTTCTCTCTCCTTGGTCGACGGATCAGGTGCTAAATCTAATCTGAACACACACTTATCGACATAACTGATCTCTGGGAAGCCTGAATGGTGTTCTGTGAATTGCCACAACCGTAACAATATTTTAAGTGATTCTTGACCATTGAGAGATCGAGACAAAAACGATATATAGCACGATATCTCCAAAAGTTTCGATGGATTCGGACAAAACTTGGTGGACATGTTTGTTGTGTGACAAGGAAGAATTGATTCAATTTTTGTGAAGATCAGAATCTGGATCTGGATCTGATAATTTTAAAAGTGATTCTTCATCATTGAGAGATCGGACTAAATGAATATATAGCAGGATATCTTTAAAAGTTGTGGACCGATTGGGATGAAACTTGGTGGACATATTGCGTGTGTTCTTGAACCGGCCACTTTTTCTGGCTTTTCAAAAATTAATATTGGTTATGTCAAATTACACAAAGTCGTTTATATCTTAAAAGGCAAGACATTCTGACATTGTTTAATGTTCATGATAAGGCTGTTGTGATTATATGGTTTTTTTTTTCTTTTTCTGTCAATTAATTGTTTCTGTTTACATTTCTGTTTTTTTCTCACTTCAGGTGTTGCAAGTGGAATTCTCACGATTTGATCTCTACCTGACCCTGGCAGGTTTTGTTCCTTCTTTCCTTGCAACACTCTTCTTTGGTGCCTACAGTGACCGGCATGGGCGCAGATTTCCCTTGTTCATAATCTGCTTTGGCGATGCTATAAGCAACATCTTGATGGTCATTCTCCTCTACCTTGACTTACCACTTTGGGTCTTCTATATCCTCAATTTCATAACAAGTTTCTTTGGTAGCACAACAACACTGTTGGGCAGCAGTTTTGCTTATGTGGCCGATGTTAGTTCTGTGACATCTCGAAATCCCGAATTGCCTTTTGAGATGCTTATTGTTGGAGTTGGTTCATGGCTCCCTCATCTCAGGCCACCTTGTAGGTGTATGCAGCTCTACCAATGATTATTTGGTTCTTGGATTGACTACTGTGCATGCTGTATGTGGCTGCTGATAGAAGAAACGGTAAACCAGGAGTCTTCCCAAGGCAACATTCCTCAGCGAACCATCATGACTTCATTAAAGAAATTCGGATGGTTTCGCACGTGTGTCTGCGGATGGTGAACTCAAAAAAGGATTCGACTCATCCGCTCGTCACTTTTTATGCATTCTCTTTACTTCTTTGGCGCTGCGACCTTTTTACTAAATACAGTTGAATGAACCTCTTGTGGAACTCCATAAAGCTGGGCTATTTTTCTGCTTTCTTCTGCTTGATATACATCACAAGCTACCTTGGATCCATTTCTTCTCAAAGGTTTGCCAGACATCCTCATTGCTTATGAATGTCGTCTTTTGTGCTGGTGGGAATGGTCAAACTTATTTTGCGAAAACTGACATCATCATGTACCTAGGTATGTCTTCATTACACACACAGTTTTATGTTACATTTTAAAGCAATGTTCAACAACAGGCACCTTCAAGTGGATATAACTTGCAGAGTGAAGTTATTTCTCATCATATTTGCCTGTTATCAAATGTAAATTCACATCTTCCAGTTGCAGATTTCCCTTCAAAAAAAAAGTGTTTGTGCCCCAAACATCCCTTTGGCCCACCATGTG
>CM068963.1:51711144-51735761 GCA_035128595.1 Eptatretus atami
ATAAGAATATTTTTTGATGTTTAGAACATTTGTTAATTCATCTCTCTACAATAACACGATTATGAATTGTTAATTTCCTACAATATTTGATAAGTATCTAAATTTGAGTTGATTCTTTCCAAATTCTTTAAACCACTCATCAACGCTCATTTATTTGATAGAAAGATATAATCCAGATTACCCCTTTTAGTTAATTTACCACCGCTTGTCGAAGAAAAAGCATATCTCCAACAACCAATTCTCACTTTACAGGCAACTTTCAAGTTTTTCAGCAAAATAAATTTGAAACCCCCCCCCCCAACCCCCCAACCCGTTTTCACTAATTTGTTTCTCCAACTCTTTGTTATGTCTTCCAATTCTTTTGGCCTGAGTTGAGCCTTCCTTTCGTGTGGCATTTCACCGCTCTGAAATACCACCCGTCTCAATGCTCCAGCCGCAACTAACAGGCAAATTGGTAATTATAAATGAGAAATCCTCCACTCGTCTCTCTTATTGAAATTTTTCAACACTTGGTTTGACATTTTAATTTAAGTAAGCCAGTATCGTTCAAGATTTTCACCTTTCCATCTTGTGAGCAAACATTCAATTTACTGCTCCTTTTCTCTGAATTGCCTTAACGTTTAATCATCAAGCTTTTGATTTTGAATACCAAGAATGATAGTGAGAAAATTGATTTATTTAACATATACCCCAGTGCACTTTACTACTCATTTATTTTCAAAAATTGTGTAGACTATATTCATAAAACCACCATTATTGTATTAATCTGTAATTTTCTTCCAAAAGCAAACAATATGTATTTCAACTTCTCACTCTCCCTTCTTCAAAATTATTAGGGAAGTATCCACTCGAATTAGACTTATATTCCTTTTGAGCACTCATGTCAATCGCAAGAGATTATACAGACTTTAAATCATGTCATATCTAAAATAGGTCATTATTTCCATGCTTCACACCACCTCTTGGTTAAAGACTTGTATGCTTCAGCATAATCATTTTTTCCCCAATTAATTTCCAATCTATCTCGTGGATAAAATGTTCCATCCAGAACGGAAGGTTTCACCTTAGCATATCACCTCAAGCATTTATTCTATCAGTACAGTATCACCATCTGTTTTTTTTTTTTAGAGCCACAGATATCGTGCTTCCTCCAGAACACTAAATTCCGTTGTAAGTGGTTTGGTTCAGTTTAACTGTTGCACTTCTTTTAAGGTATATGCGGTTGAGTGTTCTTTCGTAAGCTTCTATCAACATCTTCTTTGTTTAAGATTAGAGGTATATTTCAACTTATATACCAACTTATTCAACAATAGAAATTTATTCTGAGCAGCAAAAGCATTAGCCACACCAAAAAGCAATCTATTTTCATTATTCATTCCTTTCAAGTTGAAATTAAATTTTAAAGACCATACAGAACTTTCATGATCACAAAACCAAAAGACCTTTAAGAGAACTGCCACAGCTAAACTAACCTGTTTTTTTTGTAATTTTTCATCATTATACTTCCTTTCCTTGACGATATCCAGGGTCTGTGTGTCCCGTTGCCCATATCAGAATAAAAACCTTCGACAGCCCCATCCCATTCTATCACATTAGATGTTAATTTTATCATTTCATATGAGCAGAGACATAATCAACCACGTTCAACTTCTTGTCCAATATACAAACGAACACTATTTCAAAACATTTTCCAGAAAAATCCATTTACGATTGTAGCATTGTGTATTCACAGCCTTCGTGAGTAAATTTACACAAGAAACTTTCGGAGATTCAAATAAGTTTGTTGATATTTATTTCAAAACTTTTTGTTCCATTTTATTCCAGCTGTTCCAGTTATGCAAATTTACCTTGAAGAGCTTGTTTTAGTTAGATTTGACGATGACAATGTATATCAAATCATATATTACTATCAATTGCCTTCCATAACTTGTATTTATTAGGACAAAAGATGTTAAACTTTTAAACCCTGACCAAGTATTTGAATTATTTTCTGTCGTCTTGGGAGACAACTAGTTTTGCCTTTCTTAATTGTATTTATTGCTTACAATTTATGAGATTCCTTTGGTACATCTTTAAATTTATAGTACTGCTACATTTCCCACAGCAGAAGCAGTGAACCAATTGGTGCTTTATTATTAGAAAATAGTGAACCATAACCCATTAGATATCTAATCATCCCATCTTTTTTTCTAAAGTGATGTCCTCCACCCCTTTGGTCTCTTAGGTTTATAGATCCTCACCAGATACATACCTTCACTCTTTGTAGTATGGGAAAGAAAAAAAACATACCCCATCCCTTAATTATTTAAAAATTTTCCCAACTCGTGTTCCTCACAATAAACCATCCGTATTTATTTATTATTGGAAAACTCACGCGGTGAATTCTGATGATATAATTTCTCCATTAAAAGAAATCATGACGATTATCTTGTCGGTTGTATCTTAAACTTTACTCTGTATATGTTTTTCCTACACAGGTAGATAAACCAATTTGGGTCCACATTGAATTAGTAACAATTGGGGTGGATGCACTGAATGGAAAAATGATTGTATTGTCTTATTCCATCATTATAGCGCCGGATCAATCAAATCAACAGTGAAATTAATACCAATTTATGCCTGAGTAGAGTTTAATGGACATTATCACGTAAAACGTCCCATTAGTTCAATCTTTTTTTGAGAGAAACCCAATAACTCTAAAACGAATATCAATTTGAAATCAACCTTGTAGTTATTTTTAAGTTTTAATCGTTGAGTTGAAAGTATTTTTCAATATCTTAAAACAATAATTTTTGTTCATCGCCCTGTCTTCATACGAGCAATCGAAATATTTGAGAAATTCCATATGCTCGGTTGAAACTTTATTCGTTTTGATCCACTCCCTGGATATAACTAAACTGTCATTTCGCGTTGATATAAACAAGTATATTAAGTTTCCATAGACAAAACGACGCTCAATTCTTTGTGTCAAGTTGGTAGGTATGAAATGAAGATGTGTGTGTCACTTGTGAATAAAACTAAGATTTTGCTTCTCATATGAATATGGGATAAAAGTCTTGTATTGTACATTTTTATTATTATTTTCATGTTCGTCCAACTGGTCTAACAATGCTGATGCTTCATTAAAAACAATTGTATTTTTCCAGCCTTCTAACTACCTAACAACAATAACAGTTATTAATAATTGTGATGGCATTTGGAAGAAAAACTAACACCTGAACCAAGGTTACTTAAAGCCTGAATAATGTGTTCTCCTCATTTCTTCCTACTTTTACCAGATAGACAAACCCTATAATTAAGAAGCCCAGCAGTCAATACTATACCTTTATCTCCTCCTATTTCTCGATATCAATGTTTTATCAAAATATTTGATTCATCCCTCACAGGAACCTTGTTTCCATCTTTTCTAGAAGAAACATTTAATTCTCAGATAGTTTAACAGGGTTGAGCAGAACTCAAACCTTAATCATCATAAATTATCAATCCCTTTTCTTGAACAAGAGGAAATATTCTGGTTGTTCTGTTGAATGAGGTCCTGCTTTGTGTTTAAATCCCGCTGAATATTCATTGTTTTGAGACCTTCACAATTAATCATGGGTTGATTAACTCTTCCAGTGTTGAAATAATCCATCATCATATTCTAATTCTCCTAATGCTCTTAGAATTTCTTTTCTCCGTCAATTTACTGAAACTTTAACATTGAATTTTTTGGATGTATATCCATTGTGGAACTGTGAAGCATCTATAATTTTGCTTGGAATTTAAAATGTTTGTAAAAAATTTCTCTTTGTTTTGCTTCCAAATGCTTTTCTTCACCCGTTAGTTTACGCCGCCATTTCTTCTTGATGTATTCCTGTTGTTTTACAATTTTGAAAACCAACTCCTGATGCTCCTTAAATCTTCTGCTCTTTCTTTCACAGCATTGTATTATCTGGAAAATCATTCACTGAATTATAAAGGTCAACAGGAAATTTTCCTTTCTCAATCATTAAAGTAGATGTGTTCAAAAAACCTTTTCGTTAAATATTCATCAAATTCTTTATAACATAAATACGAGTTGTAAATTTCTTCTTCACTAATACTTTATCTCTGCTTTTCAAACGTTTTCGTTTGGTTCTTCATCAACATCAAAACCGAAATGATAAAATCTAACCCATTACCACTCAGAGTTTAATAATTGTCTCATTCCTTCTGGATTCATTTCTAAGTATCCCAAAGACCACCAGATTATTAGTTGCGTTAACTCACTCTTACAAGTAAATATTTGTGTACCAAGATAAACCTCCTCAAATATTTGCCTTCATTCCTCGAATCGCAAGCCTCCACTGAAATATATATTAATCTTCACCTCTACTTCTCCAGGTTTATGCTCTAGTTGGTTGTCAGTACAATACGAACTTACATGGTGCTTTTTTAACAAATTTACAATATTTCATTTACAGTCCAAGAACCTTGAGTTTGAAAGTTTTCAGAAGCAGATTGACCCACAAGATTTATAAACAAATAGTTGCCAATTAATATGTAATGTTTAAAAAATAAAAAAATATATCCCTTAATGAGCTCATCGTCACTAAACACAAAGAATATATTTATCATTTTTTCAGTCTAGTGCTTCATATAACCCCAAATTCCTTTATACGACATAATATTAGAACAAATTGTCTCCTCCAAAAATGTTAATCTATTGAATTTAACTTGAATAAAATAAAGTGATTGCATTGTTCTTATTGACGACGAGGAGTTGGAAAGTATGATTGACGAAGATACATACAATTACAAGAAGAATGGCCCCTCTGTTGTAGGCTATCCATACCGTTTTGTTCTCTCATTAACACAATCATCAAAAAGAACGAGTTCTTTTTGATTTATCCCAAATCTTAGGGAGAAGGTATATTCATCCTAATCACGAAGAATACAAGTTACGGTTTTGATTTATTATATCTCTGTTGTATCACAAAATAGTTGTATTATATCTTCAATGTTGTGCACTTCATTTATTTTTTGAAAGTTTAAAATAAACCGAATTATATCTCTTTTTGAAGATTCAGCATAACCTTGTGAGATTATTGATACTCAGTTGAAAACTCGACCTGTAAAATTATAAAATTATCTAATCCAAAAGAAAGTGGAGTATAAAGCATCTTTTAAGTAAGCAGGTTTTCCACACCACTTGAACCAATATTGAGACATCTTAATGGAATTTGGAAGAGTTTATATGTTGTTAAATTTTATCTGTATTTCCCAAAATGTTGGTTAAAAAATTATTCATTTATATATTTGGAAAACATTATTTAATTTTTTTATTGCCTTTTTTGGAAAACTCTATTTTATCCAAATTCAGGTTTTAATTTCAAATCAATCCATATTTATTTATCAATATCTTGGGTTTAATAGTTCCCTTAAAAAATGAACAATCTTTAATAATATAAATCATCAATCCATGAAACATGTCGTCATTTGTTCCAGTCGTTCTCTTTGTAAGAAAAAGGTCGAATTATCCCCCTCATACTTTTACATTCTTTCTCGAATCAATCTTAAAAGTAATTCATTTTGGTGTAAATCTCAAAGAATTATATTCCCTTTTTATGATTTTTATTATCATTTATAGAAAGATAACACAGAACATTCATGGTATAGCTTTGACTCTCTGTTATCTCCATCTTTCCAACATGCAGGACATTCTCAAATTGTATGTGAGAATCAGGAAATTCAAGAGGCTCAGAATCTAAGTAAAACTATTCATATTGATAAAGTAAAACTTACTTCAAATAAAAATTCATCTTCGGTATCATCATTCGGACTTTCATGGTGCTTCACAAAATCAAAACTACTGCATAACATTGTTTGAACACAAACCATCTCGTATCATAACCATTCTGTCCAACAGAATACGATCATTCACTCTCATAATCTTCAATCTTCAGTGAGATAATGACTTCGTATTAATTTGTAGAAAAGAACACTTACCATCTCTATTGTTCATTAAGCATTAAGTGACCACTATCATGTCGTATAGATTGTGTCTTGTGTCTTTGGGTAGTTATGGAGTCGAAAAAAAAATTTCGAAAAAAACTTTTTTTCCGATAAAAAATTTTTTTGACTATCTTTTTCTATTATACCCTTATTTGTGGTCGTGGTGTCGTTGCCGGTGTTGTGTTTGTCGGGTTTACCCCCTGCAGTTTCGATTTTGATGAAATTGGGTGGTATGACCAGTTTATGACCCTTGTGCCGCGTAAGACGGTTACTAACGCCCCTTGTTCCTAGCAACGGACTTTTAAATTTTGAAAAATCATAAAAAAAATTATTTTTCAAAATCTAGAAATCGGCCACGACCGACTGTACATTTCAGCCATATTGTCAAAAATGTCCAGTCCGGATTCCTATGAAAACTGTCGAGAAGATAACTTTAGAATGAATCCTGTCGAAAACCAATAAAAAAACGAAGTCGTTATATTTCTCAGAGACTATGAGTTAGATATACATGAAACTGGGATGTAGGTTCATGGTATGTCCTGTATGTGTGGAAGAAAGAACCGTTGCCATGACCCCCGTGCCTGCAACGGCCGAAAAACCTCTAAATGTGGGGGATATTTTAACGAAAAAACAATCTGCAGCATTAACCTTGAAGCTAGAATCATGAATTTTCTCGTCTTCATCCTTCAGCACTCCCCATCGGAACGGGCCCATAGCGTCAGGTTCTATTGTAGTCGACTACATGTCGCTACGCTGTCTGTCTGTCTTTCCCGAGCATAAAGCGCGTGTTTGATCCGACCTGATGAAATTTTGGTGGATTTATATCATGATTCTAGTTGGTTTCCTGAGAATGGGCTGCTCGCCCATTAGCGGAGCCACGCCCAAAAAAACATGTGTTTTTAGGGGAGCCGTTTCAATACAATTCTATCCAAATCAAATTCATATCTCCCTTATTCTTTTTAAAATCCTAAATCTTTTTATCTCAAAAATTTACAATCTCTTTCTCTCAATCAATCTCGATCTACAATCCCCTTCCCCCTTCTATTCCCCCCCCAATCATCCTTTCTTCCAATTCGCCCCTTCCCCCCTCCTCCTCTTAATCCTCCTTCCTCCCTATTCTCTACCCAAAAATCCTCAAAATCTCCCTCTTCAATCTCATCCTCTCTCAATTCCCCTCTCTCCTTTCTCTCTTCTCCTTCGCCCCCCCCCCTCCCTCCCTCCCTTAAATTAAATCCTTAATCTCAATCCTCTTCAAAATCCCTTCCTTCCATCTTCCCTCTCTTCTCCTCCCTCATTAAAATTCCAAAACATCCCCCTAAAAAAAATCCCCTCCCCTCTCAATCTATACTCCAAATCTCTTCTTCTCCTCCCCTGCTCCCTTTCTCTTACCCATCTCCCCTTCCCCTTCGCCTCATTCTTTAATAAAAATGGCCCTACCTCCTTCTTCCCCTCTAAAGAAATCCCAATCTTCTTGTCCATCTATGCCTCAACATCCCTCTCCTTTCTATGCCCCCCCATCTCTTCCCTCCTATCCCCTTCCCCCCCCTCATTCCTCAAATCCCTATCAAAAAAATTCCCCTTAAAACTCCTTCTTCTTTCTCCTTCTTCCGTTCTTCTCCCCATCTTTCTCCCGCCCTTCCAAACAATATCTCGAATTCCTCCCGCAAAATCCTAACATCCCTTTCCCCCCGATGCTTCCCTCCGCCCGCCCTTCTCCATCCCCCATCCCTATCTCTAAATCTCCGTCCCTTCCCATCGAAAATCCCCTTTCCTTTTCTCCCTTTTACATCCCCCTATGCTTCTTCTCTCCCCTTCCTTAATCTTTCCCTCCTCCTTCTCTGCTCCCCCTCTCTAATCTCTCCCTCCCTCTCAATCCATTTTCAATATCCCATCGTCCCTTCTTCTCTCTCGTATCCTCCTCTCTCCCTTCCCTCTACACATCCCTCTCATCTCCTAATCCTTCAATCCTATTCCCTCCTTTCCTCCCCCCTCCTTCCCCAAAAAGTCTCTCCCACCCTCTCCCCTTCAAAAAAATCCTCTCTCCCCCCTCTTCTCTCCTCTTAATCCCCTTCATCCTCTCCAATCCCCCTTAAAAATCCCCTTCTCCCCTCCTCATTTATCTCCCTTCTTCTCCTCCCCTCTCCCCCCCTCAAAAATCTCTTCCCTCTCCCCCCCTTTCCTTTCCTCTTCTATTCTTCCTCCAAAAATTCCCCCCTCCCCAAATCCCTCTCTCCCTCCTCTCTCAAAATCCCATCTTCTCACTTTCTCATTCTTCTCCCTTTGCGTCCCGCCCCCCTTTCTCTTTTAATTCTTGCCACCCCCTTCTCAATTAAAATCTCCCAGAAAATATCCTCCCTCTCCCCCAATCCCTCCCTTCCCCCTCTCTTCCCCTCCCAGATTTTCCTTCCCATCTCCCTCTCCCTTCCCCTCCTCCTTCCCTCCTCCTCTCCATCCCCTTCTCTCCCTTTCTCTCATGCCCCTTCCCTTCCCTCCCTTTTCATTTCTTCACATCCTCCATCTCCTGCCTATCCCCATCCCCTCCCAATCCCTTTCCCCCGTTCTTCCTCCAAAATTCTCCCCTATCCCCCTCACAATCTCTCTCTCAATCCCCCTTCCCTTCCCTCCACTTCCTAAAAAATCCTATCCAAATCGGATCCCCTCCCATCCCCCAAAAGAAATCTAAAATTCCAATCATCTTCCTAAATCTCCCCTCCCTCTTCCCTCCCCATATTTCTTTCCCTCTATCCCTTCCTCGCCTCCCCCCCCCCCATCCCTCCTCAAAAACAAATCTCTCCTTCCCTCCATCCTCTTCTCATCTTCAATCCTCAAATTCTCCCCCTTCTCCTTCATCTCTTCCTCCCCCTCAATTCCCCCCCCTCTCATCCTCTCCGCCCCCCTCCTTCCCCCTCAAAATCCGTCCTAATTCCCTTCGCTCTCAATTCTCCCAATAAATAATCGAATCTTCTTCCCCATCATACCCTATTCCCCTTCTCCCTCTTCCAAATGCTCCCTGACCTTCAATTCCTCTCTCTTCAATCCTTCTCCCCAATATTCCAACCCCCCTCTCTCTCTTCCTCTCTCTCCTTCCCGCCCTCCCCCCATCGTTCCTTTCCCCCATTCTCAATTCCCTTAATTCTCCCCCCTCTCTTTCCTCTTCCTTTCCTCTCTCCCCTTCCCATCATTTCGCCCTCCTCCCTTCCCTCCCACATCACAATCCATCCCATTCCTCCCTCCCCCCCCCTGTTCTCCAAAAAAAAAATCTTTCCCCCTGCCCCCTTTTTTTTCCCTCTCCTTCCGCCTCCTCCAATTTCCTCCCCTTTCCAAAAAATCCCTCATCTTAAAACTCCAATCCTTCCTCCTTCATCTCTCTTTCCCATCATCAACTCTCAATTCCCCCCTCCAATCCTCCTGTACCTCTTTCTCTACTTCCTCTAATCAATTTTCCTATCATTGCCCCGTCAATTCAAAAAATCTATCCCCCATCTTTTCTTCCCTCGTCTAATCTCTCTTCCCTCTTCCCCCCTATCTCCTTCTCCCCCCCTCTCCCCCATTCCTTTTAAATTCCTCATCTCCCTTCCTCATCAATCTCTTCTATCCCTCAAAATTCCCCCCCTCTAATCTTAATCCTTCTCGCCCCTCCAAATCCCCCCCCCCTCATTCAAAAATCTTAATTCTCCCCTTCATTCCCCTCCGTCCCAATCTAATTTCCTCTCTTCTCTTTCCTCTCCTCTTCCCATCTCCATCTCCCCTTCATCCTCCTCCTTCTCCTCTATCCCTCTTCCCTCCCCAATCCCCCTCTGTCTTCCCAATCTTCTTCCTCCCCCCTCTCACTCCCCCCCCCCCCCTCCCTTTCTCCCCCTGCAAACCTCATCCTCTTCCCTCTTCTCCCAAATCTCTCCTCTCATCCCCCTCCCTTCTGCGTTTTCTTCAATCATCTCCTCTTTCCCTCCTCCTTCTTCCCCTCCCCCTCCATCTTCTCCTCCAACAACCATTCAAAATCTTCATCCCCTCCCTTCTATCTATCCAAATTCCTCTTTTCTCCTCCTTCCCCTCCCCTGATCCCTTCTGCGTCTCTCTCCCTTAATCCTCCCTCTTCGCCCCCTCCTCCCCCCCCTTTCTCTTTCCCTCTCAAACTTTCCCTTGTCCTTCCCTATCCCCCTTCTATCTCTTTCTTTATTCTCTTTTTTCCCCCACATCTGAAAATCCCTCGAACCCTCTCCTCATTCTTCAATAAATCCCAAATTTCATAAATTCATTCCCAAATCCATATTTGAATCCTCTTAATTCTTCTTTCATGCTGATTCATTTCAATTTTCCCTTTCAATCCAAAAATCTTAAAAAAAAAATTTCTTATTTCCATCAAATCAATTTTCTTTTCTAAAAATTTCTTCGTTTTCTAATCTCTCTCCATCCCTTTCTTTCATCTAATCTATCAAAAAATCTTAAAATATCTCCTACCCTCTTCAAATCCCGCTCCCAATAATCTCATCTGATCTAAAAAAAAAGCCATAAATTTTCCAAATCGTCCCCTTTCTTCCCCATCTCTTCTCTTTTTTTTTTTTTAAATTCCTTCTTCTCATCAAAAAAATCAGTTTCAATACAAATCTCAAAAATCATCTCTCGGCGCCAAAATCTTTTATTTTCTCTCGAATCTTCTTTTCCCTTCTTTCCACTTTAAATCCAAAATTCTTTTCCATATCTATCAATCCTTCCAAAATTCTCCCCCTCAATCTAAAAAATTGCATCTCGTTAAAAACCAATCCTCTCTCCATCTCACAAATTTTCTGTTCATCTTCATATTTATTCCCTTTCCTTTATCCTCCAGTCCTGTAATCACATCGATCTCCCTCAATCTCGACCTTCAAATTTAAAAAAAATCTCTTTTTCCTCAGATCCACAAAATCCTCCAAATTTCCGATTCCGTCCATAATGCCCTCCCAAAAAATCTTATATATCCCCCTCCTCCAATCTATTCCCCTCCCTTTTAATCCGTTTCCAATCATCTCATATCCCCCCTAACATCTTCTATCCTTTAAAAATCACATCCTCTCCCATTTTTCCCAAATCTCTGAACAAAAAATCTTTCAAATTTTCGTCTCCAAAAGCCTCCTCTTCCTTCCCAATCTTCCTTTCTATCATTTTCAAATAAATCTTATAATCTTCTATTCCCTCCCTTTTCCTTTAATATTCATCATCCTAATCTTCTTTTCTCTTTCTCCCTAAAATCTCTCCCAAAAATCTCATATCCTCCTCCATTCCCCTTCCTCTTTTCCATCCTAATAATCGAAATCCCCAACCCTCAAAATTCCTCTCCTCATCTAATCTTAATCCTATTTCCAATTAATATCTTCTAACTAAAAACATCTCAATTCTCCCCTATTCTCAAAAATCCATTCTTCCTCTCTCGCTTAATCGTCAAACGATTCTTACATTTCTTCCCTCCCAATAACAATTCTTCCCCAAAATCCACTCCTCAAAATCTAAAATCCTCTCTCTCTCTCCATCCATCTTTTCTCTCTGTTTCTTATTTCCCTTCCCGCTCCCCTCATAAAAATCTCTAAATCAAATTAAAATTTCCATCAAATCTCCCCTTAATAAAATCCTCCTTCACCAATTCAATCTAAATTCGAATTTTCCAAAAAAATCCTCGTCCAAAAATCTATTAAAAATCATTATGTCTCTCCGCAAATCACAAAAAAACAAATCCCCTTCCTCTTCCCTCTCTCTCCTCAATAATAAAATCCCCAAACATTCTTATCCTCATCCTCTGCTCTTTTTTCTCCAATGATCAATCTCCCTAAATCCTTCTTTTCCTAATTTTCCCTCCTCCATGCTCATCTCTCCCTCTCCTTCAAAAAATTTCCATTATTCCAAATCTGATCAAATCCTCTCTTGCATCGTTCCTTCCGAATCCTTTTAAAAAAAATTCCCAAAAATCCCCAAAATCCTTTCTTAACCACCTTTTTCTAAAAAATCTCATCTCTTTCCCTTTTCTCCTAAAATTCTTTCTCAAAAAATACATCAATCATTCCCTAAATGCCCTCAATAAATGCAATTCCAATCTTCTTCTCTCAAATCTCCTAAAATTCCCCTTCCTCTACTCAAATTCTTTCCCTCCTCTTCCCTTCTTCCCCCTCAAAAAAACCCCTTCCTATCCCCCATTCTATCATCAATTATTCCTGCAAAAAATCTCCCTATCCTGTTTATAAATTCTCAATCCATCTAATAATCCTCTCCTTTCTCCATTTCTTCCTTCTTCTTCCCCGACAAAAAAATTTTCTCTTCCTTCTCCCATCTTCTCATTTGCGAAATATCTCCAAATTTTTCCTCTATAATCTCTCCCCTCTATCCCTTCAATCCCTATCTCCCCCCCTCCAAAATTTCTATCTATCATTCATCTCCCTAAAAATCCCCCCTTCCCACCGTTTCAAAATCCCTTCAAAAATTCAAAATAATCCCCAATTTCCTTCATTCTTCTCCTATCTGTCTAATCCTTCCCCTTTCCGGATCGACATAATCTGAAAATTCTATCCCTTCTCTCAAAAAATCAATATCCCCATTTAAATGCTCTTTCCTATCATCAAAAATCCAATTCCCACTCTCATCCTCCAGCTATTAAATAAATATCTCAATCGAATCCCTCCCTTCTCAAAATTTTCCTCCTTCTAATCTCTCTTCATTCTATCTCTCTCAAAAAAATTTTCTCTTTCTAATCCTCCCTTCATTCTTCTTCAAAATTTCTATCCCCTTCTTTCTCAACAATCTCCCTTCTCAAATCTCATAATCGAAATCCTTCTAATTCTTCTCCTAAAAATCTTTCTTCCCCCCTGAACAATTCTCCTCAATCCCTCATTCTCCTCCCTCTCTTCTCTTATCCTCCCCTCATCCTGTCTCCCGATTTCCTCACAAAAATCTAAAATCTCCCCATCCATCCTTCAAAAATTCCCTCATAATCCCTCTCCAAATCTCCTCTCCCAAATTTCTTCTCTCTCTCCATCCTCCCTTTCAATCCCCTTAAAAAAATAAAAAATCTCTCCCCCTTCTCTCCTCCCCCTCTCTAAATCTTCCCCTCAATCTATATTTTCCCTCTCTCCAAAAAATTTTCTCCCAAATCTCAAAAATCTCAAATTCTCTATTTCCCCCTTCAAATCTCCTCAAAAAATCCCCTCACAAAATTTTTCTCTTCTATCCTCCTCCGTATAATGCCCTTTAACAATCCTTCGAACAATCATCCGTTAAAATCCTATTCTCAAAAATTCCTTCCTTCTTAGAAATCCCAAAATCCTCTCTATCCAAACAAAAATTCCAAAACAAAATTCATCCTTTCAATCCTGTTCCTTTGCGTTCTCCTCTCTAAGAATCCCCCCCTTCCAATTCCTCTCTTCAATCGTATTCCCTGATCATCTCTCTCCAAAAAATCTCAACATCGCATCCCTGAATCATCTTTCCATCTTAAAAAAATTCCCAATTTCCTTTTGGAATCGAAACTCCCGTTTCTCTTTCCTTATCCCTTTTCTATCTTCCCCAAAAAATATTCTCTCTATCCAAAATTCCCCCCCAATCCTCCCTCATTCTTCAAATCCTCAAATCTCATAAAATTCCTCCCTCTCCTCGAAACTCAATCCTCCTCAATCGCAAAATCTTTCTCTCTTTTTCCTCAAATCTTTCAAAATCCCTAAAAGTTCATAATCTATCTTTTCTTCCCAAAATCTTTCTCCCTTTCTCCTAATTTCCCCAAAAAATCCCTATTATTCGCCAATCACTCCTAATCTAATTCTCAAAAAACCTCATCTCTCATCCAATTCCTCTTCCCATTCTATTTCCTTTCATCAAAAAAAAAAAATCCACTATCCCATAATCTCTTTCCTTAAATCTATCTTCCCTTTCTCTCCCATTTCTAATCAAATCAAATATTCCTCCCCATTCTTTTCTCCCCTCCAAATGCTTTTCTTAAAAAACCAAATCTCCTATTAAAAAAATCCGAAAAATCTCATTTCATTTTCTATCCCTCCACCCCCTGAATTAATTTCTTGAATCCTCCCAAAAAAAAAAAAAAATCTAAAAATCTCTAATTACAATTTCTTCTTTTCTTCCCCTCCTTCTTCTCTCCCCCAAAAAATCTCATCTTTTCTGAATAAAATTTCTCCAATCTCTTAATCCTCTTAATCCAATCCCTTTCCCAAATTTCTTTCCTAACTCTTCCAAATCCTCCTCTCTCTAAAGATATATTCCCAATAATCTCCTAAAAATTCCATCTCTTCTCTCTATCCTCCCAATGTCTAATCTCGCATTTGCAACCGTCCTAAAAATCGCCATTCCTCGAATTCAAAAATCTCCCCTCCACAAAAATCCCAAATTTAAAAAAAAAAAAATCTAAATTTTTTCTCTCAAAAAATCTAATTCGTTCTCTCTCCCAAAAAAATCCCATCCTCTGCAAAATAAAATTCAAATCCCTTTCTTCCTCTTTCAATCCATTCCTTCTTCATATCTCATTCTAGTCTATTTCCCTTTCTATTCTTCCAAATCTTCAATTAAATCAAAAAAAAATACCCAATCATCTCAAAAAAAAATGTCTCTCCCCCCATCCCTCTCTTCCCTCTCTCCTTTCATTTAAAAAATCCAATTCCTTTTTTCCATGATTACAATCCCAATCTTATCTTTTTCCGAATTCTTCCTCTATCTTTCAAATATTCTTGCTCCTCAAATAAAATCTTCGTCTGAAAACATCAAAAAATCAAAAATTCTATTATCCCAAAAAAAAACATCCATTAATCCATTTTCTTGCAAATCTCTCATTCTTCCCCTTCCTTCTCCTTGTCTACAATCAATCTCGATCATCCTATCCCCGTGATAATTCGCATTCTCAATTCCCTTTTTCTATCTTCTCCAACAATCTCCTGTTCCACATCCAATCCCTCTTTCCCTTATTAAACATAAATCCACCCTCCCTCCCGATTTCCGAAATCAAATCCCATCCTCTTTCTCTATCGCTCATTTTAATTATTCTCATTTCCGTCGAATCTCACAAATCCTCCCTTCCATAAAATTCATAATATCTATCTCCCCCCTCTCCCTAAATTCCCTCCAATTCTCATTCCTAATTTCGCCAAAATCCAATCCCTCTTCCCCTCCTTTTCCTGTCAAAAAATTAAAATTCCCCCTAAAAATTCTAAATTCTCCTTCTTCCGCAGTCATAAAAAAAAAAAGTTCCCTCTTTCCTAAATCCCCATAATTCCTCAAAAAAATTTCTCCAATCTCTTAATTTTTCCCTTTCAATCTTCCTCAAAAAAAAAATTTCTTCCTCCTTCCCAATTCTCCCAATCCTTCTTTCCATTCAAACAATCTCCTCCTGATCCTTTCATTAAATCCCTCCTCCTATCATATTCTCAATCGAATTAATCCTTCCTCAATTCCAATCCAATCTTCTCCTTCTCCCCTTTCAAAAACTCATATCTTCAAATCTCTAAAAATCTCTTTATCAATAAATTCAAAATTCATCTTTCTCCTTTAAAAAAAATTTAAACCAATCCTCTGAATCTCTCTTAAAATAAATATCTCATCTTCCTTCATCTTCCGCTAAATCTCTCAATCTAATGCCTATCTCTCCAATCTCTTCTCTTTAATTCCTCCTAAATTTTCCTTATATTAATTCCGAATGAAATCCCCTTTAAAATCTCTTCACCATATTCCAATTCGCATTTCGTCCATTTCTTATCTCCCCCCTCTCCTCCTTCTTCTCTCTCAATCATCCTCAATTTCTCTTCCTCCAAAAATAAATTCCCTCCCTAAATCTCATCCCATCCCTATCTCCTTCCCAATTTCCTCTCCCTTCCCTATTTCTCTCTTCAATTTCCTTCCCAAATAATATTCCTCTTTTGCTCTCTTCTCCCTTTCCAAAATTCTTAAAAATCAAAAGAACTGCTTCATTAAAGAATTCCCCTCCTCCTATTCCCCCCAAATCTTATTTCGTAAAAAAAAAATCCGCCCCAAAAAAATCCGTATCTTCAAATCCCAAAAGAAAAAAAATTCTCTCTAATAAAAAAAAAAATCCCCATAATCCCCTCTCCTCCCAACATCTCTCTCCAGCATCTCCTCTTTAAATGCACCCGTAATTCTCTCTCCAATTTCTCAAATTCTCCATTCGCCTCTGCCCCTCCTCTTTTCATCTCCTCTCCAAAAATTCGTTCCGCTCAAAAAAATCTCCTTCGAAATTTTTATCCCATCTTATCTAAAAATTCTTACCCTTCCTCTTCTTCGATCGAAAATCAATCATCCCTTCCCAATTAAAAAAAAAAAAAAATCTAAACCCAATCTCATTCCAAAAAAAATCCCAATGTTCTTTTCATTCTTTGTTCTATGTCCTCCCCTAAAAAAATCTTTCCTCTTTTCGTCTCAAAAATCTTAAATTTTTCATTTCTTCCATTTCTTAAAATTCTTCTTATCTGAATAAAAAAAATTTTAAAAATTCCATATTTAAATCTTAATTTAAAAATATATAATTCTAAAACAAATCCATCTTTCGCTAATCATCTAAATAAATCCAAAAAAAAAAATCAAAATCCAATCCTTTCTTTTCTCTAAAAAATCCCAAATCTCCCCCTCCTCCTTCTCTTTAATATTTCTTTCCTCTCCCAAATCTCCTGCAATCCCTTATCTTATAATCTAAAAATCTAATTTCTCCCTTCAAAAAAAAATTCTCTAAGAAAAAATTTCATAATTTTATTATCTCCTCATCTAATTTATTCTTCTATGTCCATCCAAAAAATCTATTCTCCCCCCGAGTCCATTTCCCAATCCTTTCTCAATCTTTTCCTCTCATTCCTCCATCAATTTCGAAAAATCCTAATAAAAAATACCAAAAAATCTAAATTTCCGGATCCCCATAAATCCTTCCTATCCTTACTCATCCCTTCCGCAAGATACCTGTCTAAAAACTCCTCTCTCATCTATCAATCATTCCCCCCCCCCGAAAGAATTCTCCTCAAATCTCTCATCTCTTCCCAAATCCTTTTTAAATTCTCAAATTTTTCCTCCCCCCTATTCAAATTAACATCTTCAAATTAAGTCAAAAAAAATATGATCCCTTCAAATAATTTCCCTTTCATCCTCTATCCTATTCGAAATCCTTCTCTACCAAAAATCTCTCTTAAATCCCTCTCTCAATTTTCCTCCAATTCCCCCTTCAATTCTCAAAATCCTTTCTTCTTCCCTTTCTCTCCCTCGATTTATTCTCTCCTTCCAAATTATCCTATTCTCCTTTCTCCTCACTCTCATTCAATCGCTTAAAATTCTTCTCAAATCTTATCAAAATCATCTCTATCTCTAAATCCATCCTCTCAATCAAATCTATCCTTCTTCCAAATTCTCCTATTCCCCTTCCTCCGAAATCCTGAACCAATCTCCTCTTCAATCCCAAAAATCTCTTAAAATCGTCAAAATTTATCTCATTCGCAATCATCCTTTCCATTCCGAAAATTCTCCCAATCCCTCCTTGCATTTCCTATTCTAAAATTTTCTAAAAATCTTTTCAATCTCTCTTTTGCCTAAATCTCAATTCCTAATTTCTCTGTCTCCAAATCCAAAAAATGCCCATCTATTCTATTTTTTCCCTAAAAAAAATCTCCCTCCCTTCAATCTCCCAAAAAAATTTTTTTCCCCCGAATCATTCATCCTTCTCATCCTTATTCTTCTTTAATTTCCTCCCTCAAATTTCTTTCTCCCTGCCTCCCCTCAAATCTCTCAAATTATTCATCCTCCCTTTCCCCATTCTAACCATCCTCTTCTTTCAACCTCGCCCTAAAAATCTTCTTTCTTTTCTTCTTTCAATTTATCTTCAACCATCCCCCCTCCAATCATTTAATTTTAAGATCCAAATCTACTCAAAATTATCTCTTTTCATCTTTCATCAGTATCCTGCTATCTTCTCAAATCATTAAAAAAATCCAATCCAAAAAAAAAAAACGATCTTTCTCTCCAAATCTTCTCTCTGATGAATCCTTTCCCCTTTCCATAAATCCTCTCTTTTCATAAAAAATCTCTTCGCCCCTTTTCATCCCTTCGCCTCCTTCTTCCCTTCCTTTTCCCCTCTCCTTATTTCCTTCCAATAATCATCCTTTCTAAATCAATCTCATCTCAATGAAAAAAAAAATCAATTCCCGAATCTGTCCCCTTTATCTCCTTCTCCCTTCAAAAATTCTTCTCTCCGCCCCTCTCATCAAAAAAAATCTCCTCAAAAATCATCTCATTCCAAACTCTTCGCTTCATTCCCCTCAATCTTAAGCTTCTAAAATTTCTCATCCTCCCTCTCAAAACTTTCTACTCTTCCCAAATCCCTTTTCTAATCTAAAAAAAAAATCATTTCTTCATAAATCCGTTCAATCTCCTCATAAAAAAATCCCAATCTATTTCCTCAAATATCTATTCTCCTCCTCTCCATTTACTTCTTTAAATCTCCCTTTTCTTCCCTCCCTTCATTTCTTCATCCCCAAAATATCCTTTCTTCAATCCCTTTTCTCTTCTCTATAAAATCTCCAATCCTTTTTCTCGGTCTCTCCGAAAATTCCCTCCTTTTTCCGAAAAAATCTCCCATCATCAAAAAACAATAAATAAATTTTCAGCTCAATTCAATAAAAATCTTCCTCCTCGTTTCAAATCATTCTTCCAATTCCTATAATCCATTTCTCCTCATCTTCCTTTCCCCTCTCTGAATTTCTCTTAAATATGCTATTTTTCATTAAATCCACAAATTCTGCAATTTCTTCTTCAATTCCGCTCCCCATCTATCTTATTTTCTTTCTCCTTCTCAAGTCCTCTTCTTCCTAAATTCCCTCCAAATTTAAAAATCTCTTATTCTCCCGTGCCAATCCCTAAAATTCCGTTTTTCCTTCAAATCTCTCATCTTTCTGCAAATCGTCTCTTTCTCCCTTGCTTAAAAAAAAAATCATTATTCTCTAAAAAACCATTCCAAAAATCTGAAATTAAATTTCATCTAAACTAATCTCATTCTCCTAAAAAACAATCATCCTAAATCTCTCAAAATCCTTCCAAAAAAATCCCTAAATCCCTTCCTTTCCCTCAAAATTTCCTTCATCATAATTTCCCAATTCTTCTCCCTCCCTCCCTCCTAATCAAAAATATTCCTTTCTCTTCCCCCTATTCCCTCCTTTCTCGTTTCCCAATTAATTTTCCTATCAATCCCCATTTTCCAATCCCTCTCCTCCCCCACAATATCTTCTCTTCCTCTCCCAATCGATCAAAAAATTATAATCCCTCAAATATCTCTCTCAATTTCCCTTCCGCCTTTTCTCCATCTATTTCTCCTTCCAATCTCTCCCAAATTTAAAATTCTTCCCCCTTCTTCCACCCTTCCCAATCTTACAATCTCTCTCCTATTTTCTTCCTCAATTCAAAATTCTTTTTCAATTTCAATCCCATCTCTGATCTCAAATCCAATCCCCCTAAATTCTCTTAATCTAAAAAAGATCAAATCTGCACTGCATTCCTTTCTCTCCCAATTCCTCAAAATCAATCAATCTGTTCCTCCTTCTTCTTCATCTAATAAAAATTTCCCCCCATAATATCCTCCTCTTCTCAATAGTCTCCTCCTCCTCTTCAAAAAAATCTTCTCTTTAAAAAAATATCTCTCCTCCCCTATTTCCTCAATTATTCCCTCCTCCTTCTAATCAGATTCCTTATCTTATTCCTTCTGCAGAAATCCATCCTTCTCCATTCCTTGCAAAATCTAATTCTTCATCATCTTCTTTTTTTCTTCCCTTCCCTCTCTTCCTCTTTCCTCAAATATCCTCCTAATCCAAAATTAATCAAATCTGTTCGATCTTGTCCCATTCTTATCTCATCAAAAAAAAAATAAATCTTTCATTCCAAAAAATGCATCTTCTCCTTTCTCTCTCTCTCTTCATTCCGAAATTCAATTACTATTCCATCCCTAACTTTCCTCAATTTCTAAAAAAAATTCTTTTCCCACACAATCCCTCTCTTCTCTATCAAAAAAAATCTCCCTCAAAAAATTCCGATAATAAATGCTTCTCCTCATTTCATCTTCTTCCCCCTCTTTCCATCTAAAAATCTAATTCTTTCCTCTCCTCTCTAAAATCTCTTCCGTAATTTCATCTAAATAAAAAAAATTCCCAGCATTTTCTTTTTCCCCAAAACGCAATTCCTTCAAAAAAAATCCTCTCCCCCAAACTATTTCGATCCTTTAATCCTCTTCCTGTCCCATAAATTTTCTCCTTCTTTCTTCCTTCCTTCCTCCATAAATACAAAAATCTATTAAAATCTCCTAAAAAAAAAATTCTCAAAAAAAATCATTTCATCCCCCCTAAAAATCGATCTCTCCAATCTTTTTCTTCTCCCTTCCCTCCTCCCAAAAAAAAATCTCTCTAATTTCTTTTCTCTTTTGCCAAGATCTTCCAATCCCAATCAAAAACCAATCTCTTCCCAATCTCCCCTCCTCCTCTCTATCTTCTCTCCCCAATTTTTCCTTTCCCAAATTAAATCTTAAATCATTCAATCCTCTATCTTTTCGCTCAATCCTTTTTCTTCTATCCTATCCATTTCTTTTCAATCAATATATTCTCTTTCTAATTCAAAATTTCTCCTCCTCTCTAAACAAAAATTCCCTTCGAATCGTCCTGCCTAAATCCAAATCTCCAAATTCCTCCTTTCTCCCCCCCCTCCAATTATTCAAAACATTTTTCTCTTCTCTCTTCCAAAGTTCCCAAAAAAAATTTCTCCCTCTTTCGTCCTTCAAAATTTTCTCGCCTTCTCAATCCTCATCTATCGTCAAAATCTTCATCCTTTTTTCTATCCTATCCCTTCCAATCCCCAAAAAAATCCAATTCTCTTAATCTAATCATATCAAATCCTCCGGTCTCTTCCTCAATCTCAAAATCCAAAAATCCTTTCTAAATCTTCCTAATATAAAATCAAATTTCTCAATCTCTCCCTCCATCCTCCCCTTCTTATCTTCATCCTTCTAAAATGTCTATCCTCTTTCCCACTTTCAATAACAAATCCTCCATCCCCTCCCTAAAAAATTTCCCCTTCAAAATCCTTTCCTTCTTCCTCTGTTCTCCGCAATTCCCTCCCCTCCTCCCTCCCCCCTCCCCCCCCTCCAAAATCAATCCTTTTCATTCCACCCCTCCTCCTTTTCTTCATCCCTCCCCATCCCTTGCCCCCCTCTCCCATCCCTCCCCATCCTTCCCTTCTCCAAAAATTCTACAACATCTGCCTAATTTCCGAAAAAATTCATCATCTGCCTTATCTACATCCTAATCCATTTCTCCCCTTCTATGAATCTTTCTTCCTCCTAATCTCTTCTTAAATTGCCGCTAATATCTCCTTCCTCAATTCATCCCTTCCCTTCCCCTCATTCTTTCCTCAAATCTCTCTCTCAAATCTTCCTCTATCTAAAAACAAATCTATCCCGTTCCTCTTCCTTTCTCCTTATCCCTTAATTCCATCTCCTATCTTTCGCTCCCTCTCCCTCCTCAAAAATTGAAAAAATTTCCTTCCTCTATCAATCCCTAAAAAATCTTCTCTCTATATCCTATCATTTTCCTCCTTTTCTGTAAATCTCTCATGCTCCCTTTCCTCCCCTATCTTCTCATCTTCTTCTTCCCTTCCCAAATCTCTAAAAATTGTAAATTCCTTTAAATCCTAAAAATCATTCCTTTCATCCAAAATCTCGATCAATCCTCTCCTCTCCTCCGTCTCTCTCGAAATCTCTCTCTCTCCCCAAAAAATCCTAAATCAATTTAATCATCTTTCTCTCAATATCAGTCCTTCCATCAAAATTGAAAAATTCCTAAATCATTCCTCTATCTCCCAAAAAATCAATCCTCAAAAACAAATTCTAATCCCAATCCTATTTCCCCGTTCCTCCCCATTCCCATCCTTTAAATAAATGTTCTCAAAAAAAAAATCTTCATCCTTCCCAATCTATCCTCCTAATCTAATCTCAAACTAAATCTCTCCCTCTTTCCACCTTCTATCAAATCATCCCACATCTCATCCGATCGGGTCCAGCTCGCTCTCCCTGCGTAAGCAACCCGTCGCTTTTCAACTTTCACACAGATACCAACTTATATAGAAATCGACACAACTCGAGGTGAGAGGTTCGAAGACTTGAGTGTCTCTGTTCTTTCTCAGCCACCTGATATCACTATCCCGATGCTCGAGCCCAGTTATTCTACAACGCTCTCCGCCACCACTTCTTCTGTCGCTCCATCAGCAAATGTAAATCTCATTTTTCAAAAATCTTTCTCCCCTTCCCAATCCTAATCCAATTCTAATCCTCCCCCTTTTTTTATCGTCAAATTCTCCCTGTCAAGTCTAAATTTGCGTGCGTGTTGCGTCACTTCCGTGTAGAGTCCAGTTGTGCGGCCTCCCCGTCTAAAAAATACGTCCCCTATTACTCCTTTTAAGTCGCTCCTTGTCTCTTTCCCCTCTTTTGGAAACATGAAAGATAATATAAGTTTTTCCCCATTGACATCCTACTAGTTCTAGTCCATACATGTTCTTTTTTCTTCTCGGAGCGTACGCGTGCTGTGTTTCGAACTACGCCCATTTCATGTTTACGGTTGTGTGTGGTTAGTACCACATTGCATAAGTGCATCTTTTGTTTGCATGAGCCTCCACGAAGCTCGATTTTCCATTTTGACAGTCCACGTGAGACATTCACTGCATCACTACGTGCCGTACTGATCACTATAAAAAATAGATGTCAGACAAAATTTGAGTTTGTCAAATTAGAATTGGACCGTTCGTTGCTCGTCCATTCCCAATTGAGGCTGCCCCGTTACTGCCAGTTATCGAGGGTTATAATATAACGTTGGTTTCTTACTTGAACTTGAATAAGACAAGCCAGATGCTCTTCGGAATCCTACAAAACTTTATCTATAACGGTTTTCCAACTCGAGTCCCGCCATATAAATACTAATAACGAAAGAGCGAACTCGTTTAGATTCCGCATTCGTGCGATTTGTAGTAGCTCTTCGATTACTACAATGGCTGCTCATTACGCCTTCCCGATTCCGCCGAATGTTTGCCCGTGGCCATAGTTACTCGAATCGCGAAACTTTCGAGGCAGTCTTATCGCTCCCAATACAGAACGTAGCGTACCAAGCTCCAGCAGTGTTCTATGTCTTTCAACCCAGACTCTTCAGATATTGTGCAAAGCGACATTTAGGGACCCCTTACTTCAATTCGTGGCGATTGTGAGTGTCTACCGGTTATATCATCTACATCTTTTCATCATTGGACTCAGTTCTTGCCCCGATTCCTGCCAGTTGCCCGTGCGCTCCCTCGAAGTTTTGAGACAGAATAAAAAATATATACCGATTAAACAGGTTTCATCACGAACAATTATTGCCGGTCTCCGAGACGTATGTATATTCCTTGACTTATCGTTCTATGAAGAGATTCAACTAGAATTTTATATAAAGCGTAATTTTAAAATTCCTTAATACTATTGAACGAAATTTCATTTCACCTGATATATTAACATCTTTATTTAATAGATTCATCTTTAGGGTGTTGAAAAATAACAAATTTCTCCCTTGCAATTACAGATGGTCTTATCTTTCTTTCAAAGCTTCATCCATGAGGTTTTTCTTTTTGACTTTATCTTGTTTCATTGCTTTTCTTAGTTTGAATATATTTCAAAAGGTGAGAGGAAAAACTGTGTTAGAGCTACTTAATTTGAGGTCTTCCAATATATTATAGAAAACACTCTCTTCGCACTAAGGAATGTTACGAGAACTATTAGAGCTATGTATATATTCACCATAGTTGTTTTCATCAATAGTTGTGTATGATGTTAGCATCAAAAAACACTCTTATTCACTCCGGTTACATTCTCGAAGAATATTCTCACGATCTTGTAGCGAAAGAATCAACGAGTGATTGCAAACATTTCTTTTTGGCGTATGACTCCGGATTAATTTATAAGTGAAAAAAAGTTGGAGATAAAATGTTAAGCATTAAGTTCACACTATGAATTAAAATACGGACATTGCGACCTAGATTAGTCAAGGATTCATCAGTTTTCTATTCAAGCAAATTGTGTGTATATGCAAATATGGTGAAACAACGCTGGCGGAATGGCTGAGACTCGCCATAGTAATAGCAAGAAGTCAGTCAAGACACCCTTCAACCCAGCACTAAGCAAACACACATTCAATCACGGGCGCGAGAACCAAAATAAAATCTCCACACCATACAACTCTCTAGAAAACGGTATGTAGTTACTGGATAAGAATTGCTGTGAAAAGCTAGTGGTGAAAAATCAAACTCGTCACGAGTCCTCTTCCACAAAAGACATCTGTAATATAGCGTAACCGGATGCGTAGCAACAAATCTCTATGAAAAATACGATGGGCATTTAAAGACCATAAAAATAAGATTGTTCGTCAACCGGACCATTCTATGCGAGTCATGAGTCGTCGATGAGTACCACAACCCTCCGGTTCCATTCATCACATACGAGCGAATCTCTCTGTCTGTCGTTCAAGATTTTCACCTGTTCTCTTGTGAGCAAAACATCAATTCTTACTGCTCCTTTTCTCTGAATTGCCTTAACGTTAATCATTCAAGGCTTTTGATTTTGAATACAAGATGATAGT
>CM068963.1:51745566-51759433 GCA_035128595.1 Eptatretus atami
ATTCTCTCCTGCCTCATGTGACTCTGCCGCCCTGCCCCATTCCCTCTTCGCCGGTCCCCCCTGTCTTCTTTCCCTGTCCCGTTCTCTCCCCGCCTTCCTCGTCTCCGCCTGCCCATCCTGCCTGTTCTCCTCTTGCATCCTGTCTGCCTGCCTCTCCGCCTCGCTCCTCCCTCTCTTGGCCCTGCCACTGGCCTCCCTGGCTGTGCGCGCCCTTTCCCCTTCACCTTTCCCTCGTTCCCCCTCCCTGTTCCCCCTCGCTTCCTCTCAGCGTTCTGCTCCATTATTCTGCCGCGTGGATTTTCTGTCTCACACATACATATACTGGTGCCCTCCCCCACTTGCCGCAACGCTGCTTGCTGTTTCCTCCCTCGTTTTTGTCTCTCCTCATCCCGCCCTCCCCTCTCCTCCCCGCTCTGCCCGGTCCTTCCCTCTCGTGCACCTTGTGCCCCTATTATGTTTCTTGCGCCTTTTATAGGTCCCCCTCCCTTTCCTGGCCCTGTGCTTGCCGCTCCCACACTCCCTTCTCCCTCTCGTCCCTCCTCTCCGTTCCGACGCTTGACCTCCCCGACCGAGCACGTCCCCGCGTCGTCCTCTACTGCCCTGCTGCGGACCACCTGGGGCCCGTACTCCCTCCTTCTCCTCCCCAGGTCGCGGGCACACCTTTGCCATTATCCCTGCGCTGCGTTGCTCCTGCGGTCTCGTCCGGTCGTCGTCTCTAGCCCCGTTTGACCCTTTTCTCGCTCCTCTGTGGGCCGTTCTGCCTCGGGCCGCGCGCCTTGCCCATCCATTGCGGTGTTCCCTCCCCATACGCGTGTCGCTCACACTTACCATATCACTCTATCCGGGACGCCACATGCCGCTCCCTCTCTGCCCGCGCCGTGTGCCCTATAGCTGTATTAATATGCCTCTGAGGCCCTTTTTACCCATTTGCCCTGTCGCTCCAGCCCTGTCTGCCCTGCCCTGGGCCCCCATCTTCTTGCTTCTCGCGGCTGCTCGGTCCTGCCTCCATGCCTTCCTCTTCGCCCATTCCTTCATGGCCTCGTCTACTCGTCCTATCGTGATCTCTCCTAGTCTGTCCTCCTCCCTGTTTGCCCTTCGCCTATTTTCCTTGTTACTTTTTCTGCTCTCCATGCGGGCGCGCCTATTCCACCTTCTTCTTCGGCCTTGCCCAGCCCTCCTGTCTACGCGACGCCTGTCCCCGCACCGCTCGTCTCTGTGCCCGGCTCTCACTGCTTTCGCGCCATCACCCCGACTATCCGCCCACCCCCCTCCCCCCTCACCCTCGCCCTATTCGGCAACCACCATCGGCGGCACGCGACCCTTTCCCGTGCGGCGCCCCCCTCGGCCCTCTGGCCGCCCTTTTGGCTTTTTCCTCTTGGCTGCCTCCTGTTCGTCCACCCGACTGCTCGCCGCCTAGCACTCACTCCTCCTTCACTCACCCCTCTTCCACATATCCGTTCACCTTTCACCGTATTTTCGCCGGTGTCGGGCGTCCTCTTTCTGTGTCACCTGCGCCCCCCGGCCGCCCTTATTTTGGCCCCACTGGCTGCCGGCGGCCCTTTTGGAGCGGCCACTTCTCCCCTTCGGCGTTGGGTTTTTCTCCCTCTTGGCCGCTCCGCCGGTCGCCCACTTGCCTCGCGCCCCCCGTTGCCTCTCTGGCCCCGATCACCTTCTCCTGATCGCCTTTTCCGCCGGTTCCCATTGCCTCCTGCACGGTGCTCCTCACTCTCGGCTCCCCCACCCGGATGGCGCTGTTTCCCCCCTCTCCACCCGGTGTCTTCTCCTTCCTAGACTTCCTGGATCGTTGTTTGTTTGTTGGCTCCTCCTCCAGAAGCCTTCTGAGAGACACATTACCTTCCTCACCGACCCTGCTTCCCTTGGCTCCCCTGCCCACCCTTCGTGCCTACGGGGTTGTTTTTCTCTTTGCCGTGTCTTTGGCGGACGGGCGCGGGGGGCTGCCCCTTCTGTGCCCCGTCTCTGGCGTCCCCTCCCGTGGCAGCGCGTCTTCCCCGTACACTCCCTTTCTCTGGTGCCGTCATTCTTGGTCACCCCTCCCCTTTCCCACTCCCCTGGCCCTTCCGCCCGTATCGCCGGCCATCGGCCTGTATAGGATACACATATAGAAACCATAGACATGACTAACTTTCTCCCCCCCTCCGGCTGCACGCTTCCCCCTGCACCGGCGTGGTAGCCTCATGCCTCATAGATCTCCCGCCGGGTCTTGGTGCTCTCCTGCTTTGCCTGCTGCTGCCACTATCGCCCCCTTGCCGCTGATGCTTCTGAGTGCGCTAGCCCCCGCCCACTTGGGTGACGGTGGGCCCAATCACATTCACCTTGCTGGTCGCCTGGACTTCCTGCACCCGATCATAAATTGCGGCCCTGGCCGCGAATGGCTGACTGCCTGCCTTTCCCCCGCTCGTTCCCTCCCCTCCCCCCCCCCCTCCCGCCACCGCCGGCCGGGCGACGGCCGGCCACCTCGCGTGCCGTGTCCTAGCCCAGCTCCTGCCTCTTCGCCTCGGCCTTCTCCCGATGGTGCTTGGTGCACACCTTTCCGCCCCTGGCCCGCATCTCCTCTCTTGGCCGCCTCCCCGGAGGCGCTTACTCGCACTGGGGAGGGTTGGCGTGGGGCTGGGGGGTCTGGCCGGGCCGCGTGGCGCATGCGGCCGTTCCCTGTCTTCGGTGCGGGGTCACCCGGGTTGGGTTCCCTCGCCGCACCCCGTGCACGCCGTGTTTGGGTTGTGCGGGCCCACGTTCTGTCGCCTCTTATGGGGCCTGTAGCCTGCTTGGCTACCCCAGTCCTGTGGTGGCGCAGCCCCCCCTTCCCTTCGGCTCCCGCCCCTCTTGCTGCGTCCTCCCCCCTCCGACACTCCCCGTCTTTAGGCTTGCCACCCTTATTTCCCGGAGGTGCCCTGGTTGGCCGCTCTGTCCGCCGCCCGCCCGCCCTGTCTTTCCTCCTTCCCGGGCACTGCCCATCCTCTTTGGCCCTTTGCGTTCCTCGGTTGCGTGTTCCGTGAATCCGAGCGCTGCCGGTTCCTCCCCCTTCCGGCCACTTTCTCAACCCCCATAGTGCGCCTGTTCCTTAGAATTTTCATTTTTTCATTTATGTTGTATCCCTTGTGGTCCATCCCTCTCTGGCCTGTGCCAGCTCTCTGCACTCACTTTTTGTTTTCTGTCATTTGCCGCCTCCTTGTTGTCCTTTCTCCGTGTCCCTCCTGGTGTGGCGCCGCCCGGCCACTGCCCTCTCCGCCTCCCGGTCCTGCGTCCCGCGCCCCGCTAAGTCCCTGCGCCCCGTGGCTTGCTGCTCCCACCCTGCGCCCACTGGCCCCCGCGCCCATCCTGGCCGGGTTTCCCTCCTTTCCCGTGCCCCCTCCTTAGTTGCAGCAGGATGCCCCCGGGCCTTGGTGGGGGTGGGTCTCCTGCCGTCGCTGCCTCATGCGCGTTCCCCTTCTGACTCTGGTTTGCCATGGCCGCGTGGCGTTGCGCTCGCCCTGGCCCCCCCGAGCACCCCGTCGTCTCCTTATCGTGGGTGTACATTTCTGGCTATCGCATCCAGCGTGGCCTCTGCTGCCCCCCCGGCGGCCCCGCCCTGCCCCTGGCCCCTTCACCCACATCGGACCCGCCCTCCTGTCACGGTCCGCCTGTCTTACGCCCCGACGTCCCTCCTTCCCTCTGTTTTTTTATTCATCCCGGCCACGCCCCGTTGCATCGGTGTTTGGATCTCTCCGCCCGCTGGCTTCTGCGCCGTGATCCCTGTGCCGTCTTTTTGTCTGGCCCCGTTCCGTTTGGTCTCCGCCCCTGGTCTGCCCCGGCGTTTGTCTCCGGCCTGTGTTCTTATCTCCCCCGTCGCGCCACTGGTTTCCGCCCTACTTTTTGTTTCCCTCTTTCCATGTTCTTTCTCTGTCCGCCTTCTTCTGCAGCCCCGTCTGCCCGTCCATGCCGCTCCCGCGCTACCGTCCTGCTCTTCCCTTCCTCTCTTTTTTTAAGTCCCATTCCCCCTCCCTCCACTGTCTTCCCTTCCCCCCCTCCTCCCTCCCCTCCCTCCTCTCTCCTTTCCCCTCCCCACTCTTCCTCTCCCCAATCTCTCTCCCCCACCCTCTCTCTCCCTCTTTTCCCCCTTCGTTTCTCCCTCCCCTTTCGTCCGAGATCCGGTCATGCCTGTGCCCTGCTCCTGGTCCCACTGATCACCCCTGTCCCTCCCTTTCCCTGGTCGGGTTGTCAGGCGTCCCCGTCTCCCCCCCCGGTTTTTCTGGGCGGCGGGTGTTTGGCTCTGGCCCCACGCCGGACATATCACAACCCCCCCCCTGTCCCGGGCGGCGGCGCTCCTTGTGCGCCCCACGGCCCTACCCTCTCTCGTGCCGCCCACTGTGTCTAGCGGCCCGTTCCTCCTGCCGTTGGTTTTCCTTTTCTTCGGCGTTGGTGGGCCGGATTTTGACCCTTCCGGCCCCCGTCCCACCCTTCCTTCCGCCCCCCCCCCCCCCCCGCCCCCCATCTGCCCCCCACTCCCGTGGGGTCCCTCCTGTGCCGTTTCCCTTCGCCGGGTCCGCTTCCCTGCAGCACAGAGGCTTAAGGGACTCCGCCTTCGGTTGCTCCTTCCCCCTACTGGTGCTGCTCGCGCGGCCCGCCCGGGGTACCCCTATCCTGGGTCGCTTGCGGGCGCGTGTGTCGGCGTGGGTGCTGCGGTGGTCGTCCCCTGCCGCGGGGTCTGCTTGGTTCCCTGCGGCGGTGCCCTTCGGGTGGGTTGCCTTGCCTGTCCTCTCGCCTCCGCGCGGCTGCTCCCCTGCTCTTTTCTCCTCCGCGCTCCCGAGCGTTTGGCCCTCGGACTTGGCCGCTCTCTCTGCGGTGCGCCCGGCCTTGCGATGCTACTCGGTGGGGTTCCCCCTCCTTCTATAGGTCTGAGTCGCGTCTGCCTGGTTCCACTACACTCCAGGCGTTGCTGTCGCTGCGGGGTGGGGGGGGGGGTGGGGAGGTGTCCTACTGCACAGTGCCCCTGCCATCTCCTTGCGATGTCCCCCGGTCCCCGCGCGTCTTCAATCGCTTAGAGAATCACGTACCCTTTCGCTTCAGGTGTCTTTTCCCTGTCTCTGTCTCTGCTCCGACATGCGCGCTGTGCCCTACCCCTTTGCTCGGATGATTCTCCGCCCTTCGCGTCGCGATCTGTGGTTTGCCTACCGTGGCCCCCGAAGCGCTCCCTTCCCGTCTTGGCGGGCTTTTTCCTGCCTCGCCCTAGCACTGCATCGGGCAGGTTCCTGCGACGTGTGTGTTGGTCCACCCTGGGAGATCGGCCTCTCCCCACGCCTCGCCCCCTTACCGCTTGCCTTTGCCGCCGTCTGGCCTTCCGGGTGGGCTGAGTTTCTGGTTATCCGCGCCCCCGCTCCTGCTGGCCTTGGTACTTCCGCTGGCGGTGTGCCCGGCGCTTGCCCTGTCCCTCCTTGCACCCAGAGTCGTTGGCGGCTGCTCCCGCACTGCCGGGTCTCCCGGCGTGCTACGTTTTCCTCCTCTCTGGCCCCCCGGCTTGTTAGTCGCCCCTCTCCCGCTGCCCTTCTCCTGGCGCTGGTCCCCTCCCCGCCTCCGCTGGCTGTTGGCATCCGTTCTCCGGAGCTGCGACGCGTCGCTGCGGCGTTTGCGCCCGGCTGCGTGCCCCGTGGTCTGGCGCTTGGGGGCTCTTACTGCCCAGCGTTGTGGAGTGCCTTCCCGCCCCCCGTCTTCGCTGTTGCCGGTGGATGTCTTGGCCCATCCCCGCAGGGCCCCGCGCTTTTGTGCCTCTCCCGGCCCCTGGCTCTCTTGCCCCGCGTCGCCGGGCCCGTCCTGCATGGCCGCGCTGCGCTGTTTCGGGCGCTGCGGCGTCCCCCTGTCCGTCCCCTGCGGGTGGCCCCGGCGGCCTCTGTGCGCGGCCTCTGTGCGGGGTCGTACCTACCCCCTGTTGCCCGGTGCTTCTCGTCCCGCTTACGGGGCCATTCGTGCATTGCGTTCTACCAGCCCCTCCACTCGGCGCCTGCCGTTCGCGCCGCGACGTGGTCGGCTCTTGCCCGCGGCGTCTGCCCGTGCCGGTGGCCTTGCTGGCCGGTTGCCTTTGCGCGGTTGTCCCCGCCTGCTCCCCCGCTGTCGCGTTGGCCGTCCGGGTGTTCCCACTCCTGTTGCTGCCCCTCGACCTCCCCATGTGGTCCCCCTTCCTGTGGCCCCACGGGCTGGCGGTGCCCGCCGGTGCCCCGGGGCCCCGCTCCCGGGCTTCTGTGGCATACCCTGCTGCCACTTCTCCGCTGGTTGGCCTGCTGCCCTTCGTGTCGTTGCCTGCCGTTTTGTGCTCCTGCCTGGCCCCCGGCCTGCTCCCCACTGCTTGGCCGCGGGGCCTTGTTGTTCCTCCTCTGGCAGGGCACGGGTGATCGCCCCGACTAGCTCCCCCCTCCCTTGAGGGGTGCCGCTCGCCTCCTCCGTGCCTGGCCCGGTCTTTGGCTGCGTCCTTCTGCTCGGGGTTCGCCCCCTCTGCTTGCGCCCCGCGTCCCGCGCCGTCCGGCTTTCCCCCCCGCGGTCCCCGCTTGCCCGTCTTCCTTGCTCTTCGTGTCCTCCCCGCCCGCAGTCTGCGCGTTTCGGCCGGGGCTGCTTGGCCGCCTCTGTGCTCTCTGTACCGCGTTTCGCTTCACGTGCCTCGGGCTGTCCTCTGGCGGCTTCGTGGTCTTCGTGGGGTGCCCACCCCCCCTGCTCGCTCTGCTGTTCTGCCCTCTCCTTTTGGTCACTGGCGCGTGCTGTGCCGTGTGGTGGTCCCCTCTCCGCCTCTTACAGTTTGCTTACTGGCGTTCCGTCCGGGGTGTGTCCTGGGCCCCCCCCTTTTCAGCCCTTGTCACTGGCCTTGGCTTTTCGGCGGCTGTCGGCGCCGCTCCCGCTGCGGTGCCCTTCGTTGGGCCGTCCACGCTTCGGCCCTGCTTTTGCCGCTCTGCCGTCCTCTTTGCGCGCCTTGGATCTCCTTTTGGGGCCCTCGCGGTGCTGCCTGCGGCGTCGGCGCCGCTGGGCATTCCGGGTTTCTTGGGTCAACACCCGCTCCCGGCTTTCGTGCCCATCTTTGCTGCTGCTGTCCTGTCCTGTGTCTGTTTGTGTTTGTGCGGCTACTTGCGGTCGGTGAGCGCTTCCCCTTCCCTTGGCCGTGCTCTGCCTGTCTTCTGCTATGGCTGTGCGTCCGCGGTCCCTCGCCGTCTGGGTCCGGGCTGGGGCCGTCCCTGGCTTCCCTGGCTCCTGGGTGTGGCGAAGCTGCCGTCGCCTGTGCGGGCGGCCGCCCGTCCGCGTCATTCCGGTCTTGGTCCTTCCCGTCTTGCTCTCTCGGATGCGCGCCCTTGGCCTCTGACCACGGCTTGCGCCGAGCAGCCTTCCTTCATTGGTCCCTAACGGTCTCTCGGCGCTCCTTTGGCGGTCTCGCATGGTCGGCTTTTGTGTCCCACGCGGCGGTTGCTGCGCACGCGCTCGGCTGCGCTTTGTTCCCGAGCCTCGGTCCGTGCGCGTCCGTTTGCGGCTGTGCTGGCCCTGTGGCTCGTTTTCCTGCCGCTGCTCCTGCTCCCAACCGACTCTCTCTTTCGCGCGGGCGTCCCCTGCGTGGCGGCGGCCCGTGGGCCGCCCCCGTAGCCTCGTGGTTGCCGCCAGGTTGCCCCTCCTCTCCCAGAGCGCTGGGGCTGCGGCCCTGCCTCTGCACATGGGGGCTGGACGAAGCACGGCGGCCCCTGGCGTACCCGCGGCCCGTGGCCGCACGAGCCGCGACCTGTTTCTGCCCATGCTCCCCTCCCTGCCTGCCCTGCTTCATCTTCCATTTGCCTCCCCAGTTGGGGGGCAGCCCTCTTTCCGCCCCTGCTTTTTTTTTTTCCTGCCTGACCCCCACTTTGGTACCTCCGGGTGATGAACGCTTGTGGGTCAAGTTTCCCTGCCATTGTGTGTGTCCGTTTCGGCAACGCGCGCACATAACTTATTTTAGGGTCGGGGGGAGCCGGGTGGGACAGACATCCACCACCCCGTAGACCCTTCATGACAGCAGGATATTGTATGCGGTCGATACACTTTTGTACTTTTGAGTGGATGAAGAGTGATGAAGTTTCAGCTAAATTGTGAATGTAGTATTCCAGGAGACTATTGCAAATACTACTCATTTTGGGGAGTTCATTGCTTTCCTTCTTCTCCCATTGGACCCCCTATATTAAGCTAGGATTTTGAGACCTTGATCCAAGACACTTTTTTGTTAGGCATCAGATATGAACCTTGTTGCCCAAGTTATTCATCAAAATTGTGTGATTTTGTTCAAGCGATAATGACAAGTGTTTATAGACTGACTCACTCATTCAAACTCCTTATCTGTGGCACTGCTCGAACTAATCGCATATTAATGACAGCTCAACCATAGAACTAAAAGTTCAGGTGAGGCTAATAAACAGCAATTTGTTACAGCGAGAGTGAAGTGCAAAGCGTGTCCAACAAGATTATTAAAAGTATTTCAATACAAAAAGAGCATACATGTACTGTAGAGGAAAGATTGGATAGTAGGGTGCAGCAAATAGAAACTGCAAAGTATTTTACTAAAGAAGACAGTGCAGAGTGATTTGAATCAAAAGTGTACAGAATATCAATGTGTGGGACTTGCAGATGTATGTGAAAGGCTTATACAAGATATTGAAATTACATTTGTATATTGCACAAGCAAACAATAGATCAGAAAAGGGAATCCTTAATCCATTTAATAACTGACTTCCAACAGTTGCAAGTTAAACGGAATACGAAACAGGAAAAAATGAAACAGAACAAACACAGGGCCCTTAATGATGCAAAAAAGAAAGAATGACAATAAAATATCAGCAGATATATCCCTGACAATGGGAGAATGAAAAGAGGGAGGAAGATTTTAAAAAGTGCCTTGGACAGAAAGAGAAGCGACAATGAAGGCTCTTTGAATGGTGAAGAAGAGGACAAATTAATTTGGGGAGGAGAATGAGATCCTCATCAATGCCATGACCAAGAACACCCCACTGATGCCACTTAAGAAAATGTGGAATTAAGCCAATCAGAAACCAAATGCCAGGTTTTGTGGGGAAGAAAAATGTAAAGTATCAGTCACCTCCTTCCGGGATTAAAACATTCAGGATAGGAAACACCTGTAACAACAGAAAGACATGAAAGCATCATGTAACAGTAAATCCACTGGCACATCTGTAAACATTTCAACATCATTGGCCCCAAACTAATCATGGAAACACAAACAAGATGTGCTCCTTGAAAACACATGAAACAATAGTGCTCACGCATGATGAGATGAATCCCGTCAAGTGGGAACATTGCAAACAAAGCAATTGTGGTCCCAGACATACTGTTTGAAACACAAAAAGGAAAAGTCGGCAATTGTTGATTGAGTTTCAGTTCCAATGACTTTGGACTAAATGCCTTAGCAGAAAATCAGAACTGAACCCAAATACCAGGATTGAAAAATGATGTCAGAGGATTTAGAATGAAGAAGCTGAAATTATACCAAGTGATAATTGGAGCTGCAGGAACAAAGAGAAGAAACCCTTCCTGAGGACTTCCATCATTCCTGGGGAATATCACGACTAAACAAGCTACAACTGGAAGCTTGTTCAGAGGTTCAGTGAAGATTCTGAAAGAAGCCCATTGGATACGAGCTTGAGAATGAAACTTCACAGTTTTAGGTTTGTGAATCATGATCCATCCAATGGAAGGTTTGGAGATTTTTGAGTTGCTTGGATGTCCCAGGTGTAAAGTAGCATCCCCCCTTTATTCCACCCACCCCCTGGTTTTAGTAATTTTTCTACAGATTACTGCAGGAGGACTTTTCCAACTATTAGTACATGAGAGTACACACTCTTGAGAACGACCGTTCCCAATTTGGGGTTCATAAATACATGAACTTTATCACGTCAACAGGAGGTGGAGATTTTGAGGCCTCTGTGGAGAATTCCTCCCATCTCCTGAAAACCCAAATGGAATCAACAACAGAATTTACCCCAATCCTAATCTCTGCAATCCTTATCCTTATCTAACAAAAGGAGGCAACCATCAGCTACGAACCTGAGGAAATTAGAGAGTGGGGGAGAGGAAAAAGTATGAGGTGTTTGCGACCGGCTTATTTAAACCAAGGCTTCGTCATCGTGGACCAACGCAACCGCAGTTCTAAGGAGAGGGAGGGGGAGGAAAACTGAGGGTATCTATGGTGCGTGGTCAGAGAAGGTGTGATGAGTGCAGTGCCAAATGTGGTGAGGTGCAGTGGATGCATGAAGAAGGACAATGTGAAGGTGATGGGTAAGGTGTTGGGGGGGGGGGGTTTAATCAAACTTGCACTCAACCGTGAGTGTAAGAAGTCTGTTCCGAGTAATTACTAGATACGGTAAACTCCATGTGATCTGGTATGCCTGGCTCTCCAGTCCAATCCAATTCTGTTGTCTTGCTCGATCCGCTGCACTCCGTGACCACAAAGTAGAAGAGCGGAGAGAGACAGAGAGAGAGCCAGAGATCAGAGCTCTCTTTTATAAATCCCCAGTGGGGGCAGAGTTGGGGGTGGAAAAGGTGGGGCTATGTTGCATTTCCCAGCACCCACATTAGCGCATGGATGCTGACCATGGACTCGGCCTCACCCAGGCAAGGATTTGGCACCGACATGGTTTCAGTCGCTCCTGAACTATGGTCACAGAGACGAAGCTGAGGTTATCATTTGTGCCGAGGGTATTTTATGAGCCCTCTTCGGCCACGAACATGTGTCGGTACACCAATGAGGGCCGTAATTGAGCAAATGCTAGGCTATCCACGTGACATTAACTGAGCCATGTGCAACACAGTGCCCCTGAAATAGACACCAAAACGTCCAGACCCGGAAGACGATAATGGTATGGACACTTTCCCCATCTTCCTGCCGGATCCAGAGGGAGGTGGTGAACGTCAATGTGATGTGGTTGAGCGATGCAAGCAGTGGTGAGCATAGCAAGTTGGTTATCGGCATGGTGATTCATGGTAGTTTGAGGCCATTGTTTGTTGTGGGGTTAATGTCAACAGTAAGCGAAGCTTCGGGCTGTGTCCGATGGGGGTGGGGGAATTCATGAAGGTGTTGTTGTCCTGAAGGAATGTTGTAGCATTGTGGTTCGAGTCGAGGAAAGGTTCAAGTGAAGTGTTTGTTGGTAATGGTGCAAGGTATTGAATGTGAAAGGGCACGCATAATGCTAATGAGCTACTCTGTGCTTTGCATGAAGGGAAGGTCATGGTGTGAAGTATCAGTTAACAGATGGGAAAAAGAACTGTTAAAAGCCCAGGCAATCGCATGTGACCCACAAACCCACGACACAATGGGGAGGCCAATCTAAAATGAAATCTAATGAAAAACGAAGGGACACCTCGATAGAGCGCAATACCTCTGCCAGCGATTAGCTTACTTTTGTAATCCCACTGACGCCGGATCTGGAATTTCGGAGACCTGAAGTAAAAATTTAATTGGCTCGTTCTCATCACCGACAAGCACCCACCAAGTTTTGTCGAATCCGTTCATAACTTTTTGAAATACCATGCTATAGTTGTTGGTGGAGCGGGCGTCGGCTGCAAGCACGAACGCTAGGTGGAGCAGTAGGGTCGGCTCTACCGAACACGCCGGAAACAGAATAGTGCCCTTTCAAAAAACTCCGAGGGTAACGGGTCCCCTTACAGACAGTGAATCTCAATAAAATCACCACGGTAGCAGGGTTATTTGCCAAAACTTCAAAATACCGAGAGCCCACGTGGCGAACAACCTGAGATATTCACACACCTCGACGGAACTCGAACGGGACGAGTCGTTTCCGTGCTTGGACCCGGCGTAACCCGAGCGGATGGTTACCTAGAGGTCCCGTCGGAACCAAATGCAACACAACTAACGGCAACAACGCCTTCTTTAATTCCCAACCGCGCACCGTGTTAAACCAATACGGGAAACACAGAAACGAGCTGATACATTTAACAGGGATTTAATTTACAATAGGGAAAGGGAAAACAAGAGCAGAATTAACACCGAAGTATAGTCAATGCAATGTACAAAGAAGCAAGCGCTGAATAATTTCTACTTAGACGGGCGCACAACACACACACAACACACACAACACACACACACACAGACACACAACACACCACACACAACACACACACACAATAACGGTGGCCACGGCCTTATTGAGGCCTCCAGCTCATAGAGGGGAAAGGCGAGCTGAAGACCAGAGCCTGCAACTCGACCTGTCCGCCTCGTGCGGGTAACGTTGAGCTGCGGCGGTTGCGGGAACTCGGACCTGTAGCAGCCAGGCTCCACAAGACTGGGCTCCCGCGAAGGAGTCCGGCAAGGGGTGAGACTGGCTTTCCAAAAGAAGAAACCTACCATTCCAGAGAAAAACCACCATAAATGTTTCAAACCAACCGAAACCGTAGAGCGTACACCACGTCCCATTGAAAACCACCCACCCCCCCTGAAAAAACGGAGAGTCCTGCCCTTTATCCTCCCCCTTCCGTAAACCGAACCTCGTGTCGTGGTCTATGTCTTTTCCTCATTGGCTGGATTTTGGCACGCAGAATCGCTCTTCCCCTTCCCAATGGCCAAAACGGCGGCAAAGTCCGGCATGGCCGGGGGCGTGGTGAACTGTCACGTGGACGCGGCCTTTCTCACCGTTGCGAGGGTCTGATTTGCTGAGCGCGAACAACCTCACTCATAGCACGCTGGATGTGGTCGAGGGGCCGCCGCGAGCTCCTC
Organism: Eptatretus atami; assembly: GCA_035128595.1. Classification (NCBI taxonomy): domain Eukaryota; kingdom Metazoa; phylum Chordata; class Myxini; order Myxiniformes; family Myxinidae; genus Eptatretus; species Eptatretus atami. Next base: position 51,758,300 of record CM068963.1, read on the forward strand.
CTTGAACTCCCCCAACCACGGCGCCAAATGGTTTTCGGCCAGAAGCGACGTGAAGATGAAGGGTGAATGCTGATTGTTGTGTGAAGAAGATTTATGGTTGTAATTCAAATCCTAACTAATCAAAAATACTCAGCAGCGCATAACATATTAATTACCACAATTAAACCAAAGGGATGGGGAGTCCGAACTAAAAACACACTACCGATATATACTGAGCTATAGGGGCACGGCTTGCTGTCTGTGTGCACAAGGCTTCCAGATCATAACATATTCGGTTTAGCCCGATTACGTCAATGGTGAAGAAATCACTGGTTGAAAAATATTCTCGAATCCCGGATCCAGATTTCGAATCTTCAACCACATGATCGCAATTCTTCCTTGTCACATACCCAAGCCTCCCACAAATGTTCGTACTAAATCCATTCCAATAAACCTTTTTGAGATATCCCTGCTCTATATCATTTTTGGCCCATCCTCGGGATCCAATGGTGAAGAATCAACTAGTTTAATAAATTACCTCCTCTAGCCAGCATCCGGATTTGGATCTTCCCAAAATCTAATCATTTTCGTCCTGTCTACATAACCCAAGCTTCGCTCACAAAATTTTGGGTCATCCGTACACACGACGAAAACTTTTGAGATATTTTGTCACAAATATAACAAACAAACAGCGGAGCGTGAACAATACCTCCGTCCACCTTAGGTGTGGAGGTATGAACTAGATCTCGTGTCCGCTTATGTTGTGCTGCCATTGCCGCGCTCAGTCAAGGTGTCCTTGAAGGGGAAGACGAATGCATCGGGCTGCTTATACAGCAGGGACAGCGTGCAACAATATCTATCACTAGAAGATACTCCAGTTAGGTATAGCCGTCCCCTATAGCTCAGTTATATCGGTAAGTGTGTTTTTAGTTCGGGTCCCATCCCTTGTTTAATGGGTAATTAAATGTTCATGCGCTGCTGAGTTATTTTGATAGTTAGGATTTGAATTACAACCATAAATCTTCTTCAACAACAACAGCATCACCCTCATCTTCACGTCGCTCTGGCCGAAACCATGGCGCCCGTGGTGGGCGGAGTTCAAGGAGGAGCCTCGCGGCGGCCCTCGACCAATCAGCGTGCTATGAGTGAGGTGGC
>CM068963.1:51848552-51861010 GCA_035128595.1 Eptatretus atami
TAGACACCAGTGTGTAAATAGTGGATTGAATTAATACCCCATTTCACTACGGTTAGTCACTAACCAATGTCCCACTTATGTTGTTGCTCGGCCGTTCTTGATGGATAGTAGTGGGGATTTGACATTATGGTTCCCTATCTGGGGGGATTAATTTGCTTGTAAGGTTACGCGGGAATTTCACACGAGGACACTACCTGAACTAATCATCTTAGATGGCGTCCGCCGTGCCCCAGAGTTATCTGCGTCTTATCGACTTTCGGGTAATAGGTCGGGAAGCCGGTCCGAGAAGCCCCTCTGACCTGGACCGGGGGATCCGTCACATTAGACTGTTGTTTGGTTCCGGGGCCATAATATAAATTATACAAGCTTTTGCATCGTTTGCAAAAATTAGTGTGTGTGTGGTGTGTGTGTGTGTGTGTGTGTGTGGTGTGTGTGTGTGTGTGGTGTGTGTGTGTGTGCGCGCGCCGCCTGCGCACGTTAATTGTTTATCACGGCCGATGCTAGTTTGTACTAAAGCAATGGTACGAACCCACACTTTTCTTCTTTGGATATTTTTTGTTCCAAAATTTCGTGAGCCCAATTTGAATTCAGGACACAACAATCTTGGTTCACCATTTCAAAATTCCCACTTCTGTTTAAATGCTGAAATTATATTTAAAAGATTATTTGAATTCACACTTCACACTCCAGCAATGGGGGATAAAAGTGCCCGGCGAGAAACTGAGTTACTGAAAACACACACAGCACATGCGCAAAAGCCCTCATTTACCATTCACACGTCATTTCCAAGTTGTATATTTTCGATGAAGATGTGAATGAGATAGGTTTTTAATATTACGTTAAAGATTGTTTTTTTCTTTAAATTTTCGTGAGACTCAAATTGAGATGAATGAGTTCAACAAAAGTTTGAATGCAAGTTCAGATGATTCAGAAATCCTGTTTCAGAAGGAAACTTTTCCCCAAACAAAGTTCTGAACATTCAGGAAGCAATCACATTATTGCTGCATACTAAGACAGAGAAGCATCGCGGCATAATGACGGATGGCCGGCATGTCCATCAAAATACCACGGACACCATCTCACACTCATCTCTGCTGGATCTTCGCACCCAGGGTCGTTTTACCGTACCTATCCGTTGAATGAGGCAGAGGAGGAACCGTGCCGGCAGCTGCTTTCGGAATTTCAATTGACCAGTGAACCAGCGTTACGTGCGCACCCTATGTCGATCAACCAATGAATCACTTGGCCAGTTGCCTCAGAAGCCCGATCTCAGATCAAACCCAAGAGGATAAGTCGAGACACGATGTCCTCTTTCATCAATTATACACAAGCAGGAAATTGGCGGGGAAATGGGGTTGGGGAATTCAAACTGGAAATGGCCGGATAATCAGGAAAGGTAATGCAAGCAATATTAAAAATGTACAAGTACGGATGCATTCCTCTTGCCCCCTACGCAATATACCCGCCATCGGATCCTTTAAACAATTACCGAGCACTTCTATGCAAATGGTCCAGCACCGGAATAAATGAGAGAAAGTGTGGGAAGCGGGATGAGAAATAGTAGTAAGAAAGAGGTAGTGAGGGGTCTCTATGTTCCCCCATGCACTCCACAACCGACTGAAGCTATGGTCACCCCAATGCTCAGCGGTTTGGGTTCGCCTCCAGCTCACTCACTCACGGACTCTCCCTCCCTCCGTTAGCACCCGGTCGTGTGGAGACGCTAGATGTTTTCGGGCTGAGGCGAGGTGGGCAGCTCTGTGGTGGCGTGATGACAGCTGGGCTGAGGTGAAGGCATGCCGGACTCTGTGTGTACGTCTGTGAGTGAGGTGTAAAAAGAGAAGTATGAGAATATGTTGAGGACAAGAAAATATGGAATATCATGAAGTGAAGAAGAAAAAGTTGGAAAGGAAAGTTGAAAAAAGCGAGCAAAGGAGCAAATCTGTAATCTCGCTACATTCCTCCAATCTGCCTTTCAAATCTGCTGCATCTCCTCTTTTGATTCCCCTTCCCACACCCTTGTTTCACGGCTTCTTGGTTCACTCATTGGTCCGAGTTGGTGAGGGGTGTCGCCCATCCCCTGTGTTGATTGCTGGGTCTCTGCTTTCTGCTCGGCAACGCAATTCAATTGGGCAATGTGAGGCCTTTGTGGAGGTTCTGTCTGGGGCTGGGAAGGAGTTTAAACTTGCCGTCGCCCCTCTCAATGGTGAAGCTTTGCTTGGCGTTGAACACTGAAGAGAAGGACGCGGGAATTTGTTTTCGTGCCGTGTGTCTGTGTTGTGAGAAATCGTTTGAGTTGAGAAATGTGATGAAAGAAAGAACATAAACTTATTCTCACCACATTCGCAACACATCTATCCACATGAAGACGATAGATTCTGAATGACAAACAGAATGCGAAGACGTAACTGGCTTCAAACGGATGTGCTGTGATTTGTCCTTCCTGGGATCACAAGTGTCACACTAGTTTTGGTTCATCTTTGAAAACAAACATTCACTTATCATTGTCCCATAAAAGTGAGGAAATACATATCTGTCAATCCACATGTTTAGAATGAAGGCTATAAATTACTCTGTTTATTGATTGTTGTTTTATTGCAGGTCCGTTATATATAAACCCCCTCGGGGATTCCGAGTTTGAGTGTATTACGAACCTTCGACAGAGGGTAAACGAATGCCACACGACACATCCTGGATATGAGATTGGATCACAAAATGCAGGTATGAAGAATTGTTATTTGTGCCACATATTGAGAATTAAGATCATGCCACGAGTTAACTAACCATTGATTAGCCCTAACCCTAAATAAATTGCACACAAACTTGATGGTCAGCTCAAAAAAACGCTTCATTGGAGAAAGTTTCAAGGGTACGAAGGTTACAATACTTGTGACAATGCTCCATTTTGTATGAAGGAGATCATTTTTGATTAATGGAGGTTGATGAGAAAGATGCAAAAATTACATCCGAATAATTTTGTTGCGGAAGGAACAGTGTCGCTCCTCATCAATCAAGTGCATCCCAATCTGTTCTCTATACCACTGGTTCTATTCTTTGCCTTGTAGATCATTCTCCTGTGTAACCTCCCCAGATACACTGGGAGACATTTGTTGAATGAGGTGATTTTATTATGTGTATATATGTGTGTGTGTATGGATGTATGTATATATGTATGTCTGTATGTGGGTGTAGATATATATATATATATATATTAGGGTTCACGAGTCAGTAAGTGACCCACTATATTCGTTATGGCTTCTGTCTGTCTGTCGTCTGTCTGTCTGTCCTGAGCATAGCTCCGTGGGTTTTGATCCGATCATGATAAAATTTGGATGGGAGGTTTATATCATGATCGAGTTGTGTTTTCTTGAGAATGGCGTGGTGTGCCCATTATGGGCGGAGCCACGCCCAAAAAACATGTGTTTTTAGGGGTGTAGCCGATTTTAAGTTACATCTTCTCCGAGGGGGTTTGTCGAATCTGGCAGGGGTTTCGTTATTTGATTAGCCAATGGCACTTGCATAGCCCCACGGAGCTCGATTTTTCATTTTCGTCCAAGGTTCAAGGTGCACAAGGTCACGAACTTAGAAAATGCCAAAAAAATCAACATAAATTGGGCATCGAGCTCCTGGGTTTTCAACTGTTTCGAATGAAAGTTGGTATGCAAGTTGTGCTCTTCGAGTCATACAACTTTATCATTACGTTTTTCCCGATTCCCGCCAGTTTGCCCGTGGCGTCCCCTCGAAGGTCAAAAATAAAAAGCGAACCGGTGGACATTGCTCGTGAACCATCGCCGTCTCCAGATTGTGTTTATATATATATATAATATATATATATATTATAATATATTTATGTTGAGGGAGAGAGAGAGACAGAGAGACAGAGACAGAGAGGATAAGATTGGGGCGGTTGGGATTACACATTTTTAAAGAAGAAGGGGCTTCGAACCAAAAGTATATAACGAGTTTGACTTTGCGTATCAAAGCAAAAATGCGAGAGCAGACGCCGGTCTCAGGCAACGTTTCACCGGCTTCATCAGACACAATCGACATCAGGCACAAAATAGATATATTATGCGTGATGAAGCCGGTGAAACTTTGCCTGAGAACGGGTCTGCTCTCGCATTTTTGCTCAAATTAAGTGGAGTCGATCGAGTTTTTCTTTTGGTCTTAGTGCCTTCTTCTTAAAAAATGTATGTGTATAATATATATATATATAAAAGTATACATATATGTGTGTATATACACATGTGTAAGAATACGAACCACGTTTCCCCATTGTCGTGGGTTGCTCACTGAATTTTGATTTTTCATTTTTTTTTCTTTTCATTCTTTTCTTTTCATTTATTTTTATTTTCAGATATGAATATGCCTGGTATTGCTTAATGATGAGGGTGGTGGGCTTGGGATCCAAGGGTTCCTGAAGTCAAATGATGCTGCAGCAAATGAATTAACACCAGGTGGGGTTGACTCAGCCTGTTATCCTTTCAACGTTGGCCAAATGAGTACCTGCTTGCTGGAATGTTTGAAGCCATTTTGAGTATTCTGTGTGGAGTGGTGACCCATCTGGGATTGTGCCAATTCCCAGGAGACTGCTTTGGTAGCACCAACGCTCTGTACAGAGGTATGGTGCCTGAAGGATTTGGATGGATTTATGAATGTTGTTTGACAATTCTGCAATTTTTTTTTTTCTGGTGGACTGGCTTCGATGTCCATCGGCACGAAATTTCAGCTTTCTACGTCACCCAGAAGGTCCAATTTACTTATATCAGTCAAAGTCAGTCCAATTTATGCCCAGAGCTTTATATGATAATATGTACAGTCGACAGAGAGAGCTTTTATATTTTTCATATGTCCCAGTACACAATTTTTTTTGGTGTATATATATAAATTATTTTTTTTTCACTCTACTTCTGTTTTTTTCCTGAACTCGTGGAACAGATTCACCATTGTAGTTCAATCCTAATTAATTGAAAGTTAGAAGCTGTACTTATTGCTCGAAGATGTGAAAAATTATCTGTAGGCGCCATCTGCATTTTATGGAAATTAAGACAATTTTGTTTCCATGTTTTTGATGCTATGATACGTGCTGGTGCAGGTTATGGATCTTAATATGGATCATGCGTTTGGAACAAAAACTACAACAAGTGAGAGGTTTGTTCAAAACCTCAAGTCACGTTGATCCTTCAAAACAAAAACATGAAGGCTGAGAAAACTCAGAATGCCGAGTATGATGTGGAACACCCAAAGATGGAGCATAAACAGCAAGGTGGGTTCCACTGAAGATGGATGTGATGCTCGAATGGTGTGGACAAAACAAGCAGTCTCTAAACAATTTAATTTGTTCTTTCTCCTCTGTCCTGTCCCTGCCCCACATCCGGATCTTGTAATTACGAGGGGCAGTGTTGCCCTCCAGGCTGTTGAACCCTCCCTCAGCCCACCTGAGGTGGGCATTGTGCTGCGGCACATTCTGAAAATGCACCTATGATTTTTGTCATTTTTGAAAGAAATTTTATTGATCACGCACATCATTCTCCATGTCGTAATTTTAAGAAGGCCCATTGCATAATGAAGATGATATATAATATCGGCTACCACCAAAGGTGGCGCTGTTTCCACCATACCCGTACACTATGTACAGTCCTCACTATAATTCATGGATCGTTGTTTGTTTGTTGTGGTGCATATTTGTTTGTTTGTTGCGCTACTCCTCCGAGAGTTCTGGGGCCGATTCATTTCATCCAGACTGCTACATTGGATCAACATGACCATAATTAGTGCATAGGGGTGTTTTTATATTTGCCGGTGGTTCTAGGGGAAGGGGAGGGGGAATGCAAATTCTCATGTGAATACGTATCATGGGAGTACCACTCCAGGTGGGAGAGATTAACAAGTCCCTCCCCTTTATTGTGAGTATTCCTGTCCCACATTTTTCAATGCAATGGCCCTTCAGCAAGTAGAGAAGGAAACAGCCTGTTGGTAGATTGCAGCAAATGGCTGCTAATTTATACCCGCCTACTGGCTGCGCTTACCAGGCAAGGAGTGGTGCCTCCTGAACTGTCTCCAGAAGGTATTGGGTGCTCTAATGCTTGCATGCCCTGCTGAACTTGACCCACATTGCAGCTTGTGATTAATGGTGAGATAGCAAACAGACCACTTGGTGGAGGTGAGCCCAATACTTCACATTGAATGGAGAATGGAATTTGCTGAAACAGCTCACTGCGCAAGGCCAGCGATGGCTGATGACTGCCTTTCACCAGCTAGTTAACTCAACTCAAACGACAATACGAAGAAGGAAGGGAGAGCAGTACATACAGAGTCAGTGGTAATAGAAAAGATCATGAATAACGAATGGGAATAACGAGATGGTGATTGGTGCCAATTTAAACATACTGGACAGAATAACATGATTGGACGAACACAGGGGAGATTCTCCAGTGGGGATGGAGTGGGGGTGGGGGAAGGAGTAGAGATGAGCAGTTACCTTGCATTCGTGAGGGTAACAAGGTTGGGTTACAAGCAGAACAAGTGCAGCCTTGTTGGGCTTGTGAGGAACAAGTTACTGAGAAATCTATGGGGAAAGAACTGCTTGGATATCCACCTGTCTGTGGTGGGAGAAAACAGCCCTTAAGCCTGTATCTCACTGGGCTGTGACAGCTCCGCGACAAAATGCGAATGGGATTCTCCAAAAATGCCTCGAAACTTCGCGGTGGTTTCATTTCCTCGCGTGAGTCGCGCAGGACGTCGCTCTGGTGTCCGCTTGAATTTTGAAACATGTTCAAAAAATTCGTGCGACAAATTTTCTCTCAAGTAGTCGCGGTTGTCTCGAACCCTTCTCAATTTAGTTTTCCATGAGTCAGAAGGTGCGACAAATGTGAGACAACTTTGCGAGGGATTGTGGACCTATGAAACTAAATTGTGACTGATTGGAGAAAAATGATAATCTGTCCTGGGACGCCTGAGAGTTTCGTAATTATATCGCAATTTGTTCTCAATGCAAAGTGAGATATTCGTGAGACAACGCAAAATAAATTCAGTGTGATTCCAAGTGAAAATTATCCGCTATTTTATCGCAATTTTGTGTCTCCAACTCGTCGCGAGCTGTCCAGGCCCAGTGAGATACAGGCTTTACACGGAAGCCTCTTTGATGAGTCATAACCAATCAGCCTCAAAGTATTGGATTCCCATCATTTTTCAGGGGTGAAATGAGAGATCTGTGAGGATCAGCCCAGAAATGTGTTGCCTCCTCCAGGCAATGCAAATATAATCTTGTGCACCATTTGATGTTCACGGCCGAGTGTTGCTCAGCGATGAAGGTTACTCGCACCTCAGGAAATTGTTTGCACAGTGTGAGAATGTTACTTTTTTTAAATTTTTTTTTTCCAAATTGTGGTCCATCAATATATGGCAAATGTGAAATATGATCATATTTAACCTCCGCCATCGAAGATGGACGGAGGTTACTGTTTTCACCCCTGTCTGTTTGTTTGTTTGTTTGTTTTTGTGAACAGTATTACGGAAAAACTCCTGGACGGATTTCGACGAAACTTGGTGGGGGGATTAGGTATTTGTCCAAGGATCATGCAAATTAGATTTTGGACCTTGTCGCAAAGTCCAATAGTGTCGCTATGGCGGGCCATTTTGAAAAAAATATTGAAATTTTTTGTTTTTGCATTTCTACATGTTTTAAGTGATTTCCAACCCCCCAAAAAATAAAAAATTTGTTAGAGAAAAAAAAAACAACATTTTGCAACTTTTTTTTCAAAAAAATTTCGATTTTATTTTTTTGGCATTTCCATATGCCCGTCGATCTAGTTTAGTTTATTCAATCGTGGTCAGTAGATTCTGATGCCGTTTTACCTACAATGAATAGGATATCAGGTTCACTTAAGTGACCCAGCAGTGTTGGCGGCAGAGGTTTTGCACTCTACCGAGTGCTCCCCCTTTAGTTTTTTCTGTAATTTGCAAGAAAAATAACATTGTAAATTTATCAGTTTCCATCCATGGTGTGACAGCAGCCAGGCAATGCCATCTCCCGAACTCCCGGTGATGAGGCCACCGAGCAAGATAAGTCCCATGCAACCAGTGGATTGCTGATTCAACCATGAGCACCGAATGGAACCGCAATCCTGACAGGGTTTCACTACTTCCCGTGGAAACCTTACTGTGCACGGGCAACACAAGGGACTTGGGGGGGGGGGGTGGTCTCATGCCGTCGATGCATACTCGCGTTAACTTACCTGATCAGGTGCAGCCGAGTGGAGTTGCGAAGTACGCACCGGCAAACAGCCAATCGCCAATCAGTGGGGTAAAATTTTTTTGGCTTCGCTACGTGTGGCCTCCGCTGAACCAACGAGGAAAAGACATGACAAACTGGTGACATTCACAAAAATAGGACAGCGCGTCCTGAAGGTCACCTGGATTCGGAAACACAGTCACTCACTTAAACCCCCCCGCAGACCTCTTTCGACCCTGATTTTTTTTTTTTTAATCGTGAACAAACTTTGGTACATCACGGTGATGAAGGTTGTGATCAAGTTTCAATGAAATTGTGTGTATAGTTTCGAAAAGAGAATAAAATACTTATTTTAGGTCGGAGGGGGAAGACTCTCCCCCCCTCCCCACCGCTAGACCCTTTATGCGCAGATTTTGATGCGGTCGGTTACACTTTTTGTACATCTTGGGTGGATGAAGATTGTGATGAAGTTTCAGCTAAATTGTGTATGTAGTTTCGGAGACGATTGCAAATACCCCATTTTGGGGGGTTCAATGTTTCTTTCTCCCCATGGACCCCCATAATAAGCTTAGATTTTGAGCCGATCAAGACACCTTGTTAGGCATCAGATATGTACCTTGTGACCAAGTTTCATCAAAATTGGTGTTGTTTGTTCAAGCGATTATGACAAGTGTTTACAGACTACCGACTCACTTCACTCACTTATCTGCGGACACTGCTCAATGGCATATAATAAGCCCTAACAGAGCTGATCTAAAACGAATACTAATGAAACTAGAAGGACACTCGATAGAGCGCATACCTCTGCCAGGCTGATTAGTTTACATTTTGTATCCAGTAATCGGCCGGATCGGGATTCGGACCTGAACTAAAATTTAATCGGCTCGTTCTCATCACCGAACCAAGTCACCCACCAAGTTTTTGTCGCGAATCCGTTCATAACTTTTTGAATACCGGCTTATATCGTTTAGCCCGATTACTCAATGTGAAGAATACTGAAAAAATTTTCGAATGCGGATCCTGATTCGAATCTTCACCAAAATCAAATCAATCTTCCTTGTCACATATCCAAGCTCCAAAAATTTTGTCTAAACCATCCAAAACTTTTGAGATATCCTGCTTATATCGTTTTGGCCCTACTCCAATGGTGAAGAATCACTTTCAAAATTCTCAGATCCAGATCCCGATTCGATCTTCACCAAAATCTAATCATTTCATCCTTGTCACATAACCAAGCTCCACAAAATTTGTCCAAATCCGACACAACTTTTTGAGATATTTTGTTCACAAACAAACAACGCAGAGGTGAAACAATAACCTCCGTCCACCTTTGGTGGCGGAGGTAATAACTGACTCGGGTCCGCTTTATGTGTGTGCCATTGCCTCGGGGGAGCGCCGGTTTCGCTGAGCTGGCAACAATATTATCACAGATTTGTCTCTTGTATGTTATCAATTAAATCACATAATATACCGTACATTGACAAACTGTTACATTCCACCATGGATCATCCTGATTGCAAAGTAAACAGGAGTTGGAAAGCACTCTTTTACCATGCTTCTCCCGTCTCTTTCTGCTCTCATTTGCGCTTGTCATTCAAAGAACACGGATGTGGCTCTGTCGCTCACAGCTGACAACACACTGGATTTAAACAAACCACAAAATATATTGCTTGCATTGTGGTTTGTCGATGCGAATGATAATGAAGAAAAACTTTTGGTTTGATCATCTTCATCATGTTTGCTTTTTTTTTGGTGATATGCAGGGGAGTGCTTTGATTTAAAGCACAAGATGCACGAGCTGGAACATGCACTGAGGTTGCATGAGGAGGAAATGGCGTGATGCGAAACAAGCTTTTTGAAGAGTTCGAGCAAAAGCATCGAACCATCATTGAGCGCGCTTCACAGAAGGAAAGAAGCTCGTTGACGAAATCGGCATTTGAAAGATGCTATCTGTGTATGTACATCATTCATGTTTGTACATCATCCTTGTTTGTACATCATCCATGTTTGCACATCTATCATATTGTTTGAATATCCTCCGCCTATGTATACCAACGCTGTTTGATGTTTTCACATCATTCATTTATGCATGCAATTTGGCATCGTTTCTGTATGTAAATACAGGATACGTAAACATGTCAACATACGCATTTTCATTATCACATCTACATCATCCTTGTTGTATTATTGTACCTATGCATGTATTATTGTCAATGTTTGCACCTTTGTGTTGACATATTGCATAAATCATAACACTGTGTTTGTGTTTGTGTGTGTGTGTGTGGTGCGTATATATATATAATAATATATATATATATATTATATATATATATATTATATGATATATTACGAATACCTCATCTTGTATGTATGTTCCCGAAATACAGCAAAATGGTACACAATAGTTCAAAAATTTTAGGCCGACCTTACTCATCATTCTCCTGCGGTGTGCAAGTTATCAAGTTTCGTTCAAATCGGGCAACGAAAAAAAATTATTAAAAAATAAATTCCCGATTCAGTCAAGTACTCTTCGGGATTATTTGACAATGCAAACAACCTCAGTGGTATCGTTCATTTTATTTATTTATTTATTGAAATGATTTTTTTATCAACCGCGTCACAACGGGAACCCAACGAGTTGTTTTTTTTTGTATACCTTGTCGAGGCTCGTGTGAGAGCTAACACACAACACACAGCAAGGGGGGCATGAGACAAGAGGGGTGGGAGTGGGAAGGACAAAACAGTGGGAACAGAGACATTAGGAGATCTGTGAAGGGAGAGGGATGGGTGGGGAACATGGGGAATACAAGATGGACATTACAGGGACTTTCAGGAAGGAAAGCAGGGAAATTTGAAGGAGGTGGCTTGGTGGATTAGCGGGGGTAGAAAAGGTCGAGGATTTGGATGGGGGATGATAAGAGGTGGTGTGAACAGCTGTTTTGAGGCCTGGAGTGAAGAATTGGATTGAATAGATTGAGGAGTTTATTCAAGGCGGGAAAAAGAGGAATGAAAGAGTGAAGGTGAGCAGTGATTCGTGATTTTGGTAGTTTTACCAGAAGGGGTTGTTGCCGGATCTTGAGTGCCCTGCGGAAATGTGGTGGGGACAAATCGCAGAGAGAGCAGGGGGACGAGGCTGGAGAGGAGACGGTAGAAGACAGAAAGACCACCGACCAGCCTCGTGAGAGAGTAAGAGGCCCAAAGACTCAGCCTCATTGTAGGAGATGCCAATGATCCGGAAATGCCTTGGTTTCCACAGCGTGAAGCCGAGAAAGTTGGGAGGCAGGAGCACCAGCCCAGAGGGGAGAGCAGTACTCCATCAGACTGCGGACGAAAGCTTTGTAAGTGGTCAGGAGCTAGGTGGGCCGAGAGAGACTTTGCACCGACGGAGGATTCCAGTCGGCGACTGGCTTTGGAGGCGAGGTTTGAAATGTGGCTTTCCCAGGAAAGGTTCATGGCAGATCGTGAGACCAGAAGCTTGAAAGAAAGGACTTCTTCCAGAGGATTGTTGAGAAAGTGGATGGGGTGGGGGGGGGGGTTCTAAACGGTCCTTTCGGAGAGACATAGTGGAGAGTGTGAGATTTGTCCAGATTGAAAGACACGGTCGTCCTCTAAAATATATAGCTCAAGGGTGGAATTGATACAACAATTGATACAACGAATGGTGGGGTGATGAAAAGACACGGGGTTCAGGTCTCTCGTATAAAATAAATATTTGTGGACAATATATACATGTTTGTTGTGTAATATCGTTTATGGCCAGGGTACAGGTGTATTATGAGGGGTTAATCTCGTTTCTCCTCAGAAGAACCGGACCTGGGGCCACTGTTCACAATTAACTTTGTGGTGCAGTGTGTTGCTTGAACAAGTAAGGTGGCCGAGCATTTACTGCTGATGCACGCCGAGTACGACAGGTTAATTTTTTATGGGAATTACCTTCCATTCGATCTTGGTTTGGTCAATGCTGGATCAATGGAAGTAAATATCAATGGACAGGTTGAAACGTCAAACAAAGGAATTTATTATGAAGAAAATAAATATAGTGAAGAACTTTTTATTTCCTTGCTGATTTTGTGTCTGAGGTGTGGTGTTGTGCAATGTGGGGGGTGCGGTGTCCTGCCAGAGGAAAATGGGATTGCGATTCAGTAATGATGTTGTTTGTGTGTCGAAAGAAGATGGGCTGGATAGGTGGATAGAGAGAGGGGAGAATAGATGCGTAAGCAGAAAGATC
>CM068963.1:51877188-51889485 GCA_035128595.1 Eptatretus atami
CTAGTGTTTCAGGTTAGAATCCCCACCGATATAGTAAAGGGGAATTCTTCGTGTGCCAGGCTGTGAATCATTGAGGTAGCATTATCTTTTCTATCTTTAATTTTAAAACAAACAACACCAACGCATCATATTCCTACAGACGGCCACCTTCGCCTCAACCAGCATCTCCTACAACACAAACAAACACCAACCATCATCTCCTAACATACGCCATCTTCGCCAACATCATCTCCTAGCAAACAACAAACAAACACCACCGTCCATCTAATTCTCCTCAACATCAACGCCCACCTTCGCCTCAACCGAGATCCTCCCCGTTGAAACAGCAGCACTGACGACCGTTATGCGAACGGTCGTGGTTCGACCCTAATTTGCATAACTTGATCACAGAGCGACTTCCCCGAACCCACAGGTGACGTCAGACTTGGGGTTCCCCCGGCGAGGTTACCAAGGGGTGAGAGGTCGGAGGTGAAAAAATGGGCGGAGCACCGGCTTCGGGTTGAGAGATCAAAAGAGGCGGCTCGCCCGGGCCAATATAAAGGAGGAGCTCGAACGATGGTTCGAGGCTGATTCGGAGATATTCATCCGCACCTCTAGAAGGAGAGATCAGCGGGAGATTTTCATCGCTCTGGGAGACGGCGTCATCGGAGAAGGAGGGAGTGCCCAGAACGAGGGCCGGAAAGGTTTTGGTGATGGCCAGAGGGGGAGACGGGTGTCGGGCAAGCTACGTCGCGGTCCGGGCGAACGGCCCTTGAGAACGGTCGAGCGGCGGCTGAGGCGGTGACAGGGTCATAAAATGGCATGCAACTCTAAAAGACAAAGACCCGTTCACATCCTCCAAAGCGGCGGTCGGCCTGCTAGGCCCCGACCGCACCAGGCCGCGTGGAAGGCCGGACGACCAAGGAGAACCAGGGCAAGCCGCTCGCCAAGGCTGCTCAAGCGCCCGGCCGCTCATTAGGCGACCGGCGCGTGCGACAAGAGGGCCAAGCCAGGAACAAGCAGGGGTCACTGACCGAAGACCTTCGGCGCCACAAGGGCGCAAGGTTAACCTGCCCGGCCTCTTGTGAGCCTTTCCGGTCATCCAGGATCCGAGTGAGAAATAAAAGGGTCACAAAGCTGTTCTTTTCTGGGGGTTTTGTATGAAGTGTTCTGTGGCGGCCTTATCTGGTTAAAGTAGAACTGATAAGGCATGCTGTAACTAATAGATAGACATCGGCTGTAGCTTTGCTTGTGTCTTTGTCCCCCTTCCCCCATTGATTGCTTTGCCTGGTTTGGAAATAAATGTCCATATTGTTTAAATGTCAATCTCTCGTTGCGTCATTTACTCCATTGACTTCGACTGCGCGTTCGGTGAAATTAGCCGCTATTAAAAAGCCCAAATTGAAAGTGGTAATTGGGTGCCCGATCGGAAAACTTGGCCGATTAAAACCGCTCGGTCATCGCACACGGAACGAGGCACGCTTAAGCGGTAGCTTCGTTTCGGCAGCCCCACGAGATGTCCGACTGAGGGGTAATAAAATTCTCGTACTATCTGTCCTGCGCGTATAAATTAGGTGTAATCGAGAATTCCGCGATGTAACCCTGTACCCTGGTGGACAGAGATATTGACAGGTTTTAATCGGTGGCGTTAAGGGCATCCGTGAGCGAGGTTCCTCCGGAGTTGGTCCGGAAGCTACGACTGAATTCCGGGTTGTTCGGCGAGACGCGCAGAATCTGCGATTGGGCCTAAAGAGGTAGTGTGTTGGCTGTCTCGAACCGGCCAAAATTCATAACAATATATACACGACGCAGTCAATAAAGTTTTAGAACACCCCATTTTGCAGTTATTTACTGAAATTTAGCAAGTTCAAGTTCCAGTGAATAACCTGAATGTACAAGCTAAGCGGTAAAACTGCAGAGATTTTAAAAAAAGTTTAGGGGACCAAAAACTGAAAAATAGATGTAAATTTTCAGAGTTGTTAAAAAAGAGCCTTTTCAGGGAACAAGTAATGGGGTTTAGCAAACTTGCAGCCTGTTCTGCAGCAAAATGGAAAGTAAATTAAGGCCTTGAAAGTTGATGCGAACAAATATTCAACAAGGTGGTGCAATATTTGTTGATTAGCTTACAAACCCTCTGTCTGTTATAAAAGCAGTGTTGGGAACAAGACGCTGGTGTTGCTTCCGAACGCCTCTGAAGCAATTATTTGGACATGTTGCCACTGCATCTACAGTGATGACTTGCCTATCATAATGGTGAAGAAAAAAGACAACAGTCAAAAAGAAGACAGACAGACCATTATAGACGCTTAAAAGTGTGGGTCTTTCTTCAGAGAATTGCAAAGGAATTCGGATAAGGAAATGGAAAAATGGGGGTGGTTCGAAAGACTTTTTACCGGCAAGTGTAGATAGATTCACGTGTGGCGTCCTATGAGTCTCGGGCCCCATATAAGTGATTTCGTCTCTTCGTGCCTCAATTGAGTTGACCTCTTCTGTTTGTTTAAGATGCTGGTGTGTGTGTGTGTGTGGTCGGTGTGTTGTGTGTGTGTGTGTGTGTTGTGTGTGTGTGTGTGGTGTGTGTGTGGTGTTTATATAATATTAAAGATTATGCAGAAGGTCATGAATTTCTTTCAGAGTAATTGAGAGCAAGTGCATGAATCAATCAAAAGCTTCAATTGTTTTCTGCTCAGCTTTTGTTTACAGAGGAGAAACTACAAATAAAAGGAAAGGACACTTCATGTTGGAATGAGATATGCCCTGGTAACAGGGAACACAGAATATGTCAACCCTAAAATGGAATAGTCTCATCATCTGTAATACTATGTGTTAGACTAATGGTTCCTCAGGTTTTCTGAATGTTGATTAATTATACCTGCCTTTGGTTCCAATTATTTTATTCTGCATCTAAGTAGCATTCAGTTGTATGCTTTCGAGATCTTTGCTTCATACGATTAACAAGCACAAGCTGATATATTTTTGCTTCAGGTCCAGATCAGATCCGGCCTATCAATGGGAAAATACAAGAACGTAAACTGTTTCAGCCTGAACAGGTATGTGTTCCACTGAATGCTGTTCTAGTTTCATGTGGCAATACCTGGGAGGTGGCAGAAATGCCTAGAGCGGTATGCCACATATCCCTCTGTCTGGCCATCTAGACTGGGTTTGAATCTCAGCTCAGCCACAAAACAGTCTCGCAGGCAAGGGTGGTTTCCCTTGGATGGACATTGGACTGCGTCCGGTTCGTCAAATTAGTTGGTGGGACGATAAAGATCCCACAGTTTTCCATCACGAAGAGGTAGAGAGTAGGCCGAGCTATCACCAGCTACTTTGAACAAATTAAAAATTCCTGTCCCTAACCTACAGAGAACGTTGCATCAGTGGGCAAGCCACCCCTCAGTCAATGATGCTACTCACACCCAGTGTAGCATACAAAAAGAAAAGAAAAAAGAAGGACACTTGGGCACTGCCTGCTCCTCAAAATTAAATTGCAAACACCTGGACAATGAGATTTCCAACCATGTTGCTCGATATTACCACAGA
Organism: Eptatretus atami; assembly: GCA_035128595.1. NCBI lineage: Eukaryota > Metazoa > Chordata > Myxini > Myxiniformes > Myxinidae > Eptatretus > Eptatretus atami. Next base: position 51,880,705 of record CM068963.1, read on the forward strand.
GTAAGCGGTGTGATCTTTTTGCAGATATGTGTTGCATTATCATTTTTGATCAAAAACACTGCATTTCATCGATGTTGTTACCCTCTCATTCTGTCGTTTAAATCTTGAACAAGAAGAGCTGCAGGGAAATTAATTCAGCAAACACAAAAATCAAGAGGCTCAGGGCTGACAAAAGACGCAGCCACAGAGTGATTCACGTGAAAGTGACACACAAAATCAAGCAAACTCCAAAATGTCCGAAGGCCGGTACAGCAAGGTCTCACAACGTTTGCTATCACTGGCTGATTAAAAATACGACAGCCAGCTCAAAGTGGATTGAAAACTACAACACTGTTGCCTTTGTGCAATGATATATGGTGTCAATATACCTCCCTCAGGCAGGGGTCGAGTGGTTAAACAATTTGCAGTACGAATGATATCGGCGTACAGATGAAAAATTGCAGTCGTCTCCCCCACCAGTTGTTCGGAGTGGGGGAGAGAAGTGGGGAGATTTATTTTCAAACCGCCCTTTACATGACACTGTTGACGCAACAGAGCAACGTGTGAAAAAATTCGGGTGAAAAATTTCTAACCACGAGTCTCGTTTTCCAATTCTGTGCAGGTTCAGACATACATTGAATAATTAAATTACAAGAATTGCCAGCAGTAGGTCCACAAGAAACAGCACATCCGGATGTGTTTTGGACTGGAGCGCCGAACTGAGCAGGGTGGTCGACAACCAAGGCACCTAAAACGGTCAGCTTTTACATCCTTGCTTCCTGAGCGTTAGCATAACCTCGTTCAATGGTTCCTGTAGATTTTTTTGTACTACGAACAATTAATATTAAAAGATGTTTCAAAATGATTCAAAGAACAGCAATCAAGATTTCAATAACTTCACCCAAGTCTGGCAGTCAAAAACCCAATGAAGGAGTTAAGTCCTCGGGAGGTTAGCAGTAGTTTGTCTTCAACGTCTTTCAGGACGAATTGCCTTGAGCCAGTAATTCATCAAGTAAGATCTGCACGCCGAGAAGCCATTTCGTCCACAATAAGAGAGGATGTTTTTAAACATTCATTTGTATATAATGATAAAGATTAAATAAAAAAGGAATAAGTAAAAGAAATAAACGATTTTTTTTATCGTTGGAGCTTGAGTTGGATTTTCAATATCTGATCAATGATCCTTTAAAACAATTAAAAATTATTACTTCTATACTAAAACCATGTTACTAAACTCGTTTCAGGACACTATTCGCAATTGCATCCGTGAACACGAATAACTCTGCTTCACTCCTCATCTCAAAAAGGCACCAACCTCTCAAAGCTTTAGTTTCCACTCTGGATGTAACTCACCTCATGTTTACAGACAAACTACTGCATGGCCGATTTCCTCCAGCTCAAGGGCCTGGCTCTGTATGAAGCTTTGGCCTGCCTCGAATCTCTACCTCTTCATCATCGATTTGAATGTTCCGCAGGTTTTGTAATGGCTCACATCTTGTTCCTGCGCCACAATACATTGGTCAAACCATTAGTTGTGATGCACAACGAAATATGCTGCCGTACATAAAATGGGGGTGGTGTGCAATTGGGAATTGGATGAGTACACAAATCATGTAATTTATGGTGCGTATAGTGTCACTGCGATACTTTCAATAACAATATCATTACATGGGCGCACACGATTAATGGGAGTAATGCATGCAATGGCAGGCTGATATTACGCCTGCAAACATGTACAGAGTAGCACTTGAACTACAACAAAACAGGGACGTATTTTGATGAAACTGATGACCACAAACTTCATCACCTGTGATGTTTCAAGTTTGTTGGACACAGCCGGCTGCTCATTGTTTTGTTATTTGGGGAGTCGAAGAGGGTTTTTGCTGGGGGTGGTATTGCCCCCAAAAAATTGGTCTTTGCAACAACATTGGTTCAATTGGGACATTTTCCAATTCCGTTCGATGTTGACTTACTCCTCAGTATCATTATTCTACCAGGTGAGCACCCTGGGGTCACTGCCCCAATTTGGAAATTCCATTCCATTCGCGTTTTTCCTGTTTTGTCACCCTCTGCCACGAAGGTTGGAAGAGGTTATGTTTTTCCACCCCTGCTGTCTGGGTCCATCGTTGGTTTGTCTGTGTGCAGGATTTATCTTCCAAAAGTTGTGCACGGTCCTATGAAACTTGGTGGACAGGTTGGGAGCGGTGGCAAGGGCCGAAATTATTAGATTTGGTGAAGATCCAGGATCTGGCGACGAGAGATTTTAAACGTTATTCTTCAGCATTGAGAGAATAGGGTTAAAAAAACGAATCTCAAAAAGTTCGGTGGACGGATGACAGACGAAACTTGGGTCTCGGATAAGTTTGGGTGTGAAAAGAAGCAAATTGATTTCGATTTTGGTGAAGATCTGAAATCCAGAGCAGGATACGAGAATTTTTAATTTTTTAAAGTCAGTTCCTTCAACATTGGAAGGGAGGGCCAAAATGATGCCATCACATTATATTAAAAAGTGTATTGGGCCGCGATAATGTTCTCGTGATCCAGCGCATTGCATGGTGGAGGTTGTGCCCACCGAGTGCCCTTCTAGATTTTTCTTGTTTTTTTCCGATTTTTTTTTTGTGCAGGAGGAAATAAGAGTATGGATGTGGTGTAAATTAGTATTCATGTGGTAATGTGGTTCAACTTGTCATGTAGAAATCATGTGTTGAGACACTTTCGTTCATCCATGTATTATATTCCAATTAAAATGTGCATGAAACAATATCTGTTCACAGACGACACCAGCCAGGTCTATGTGGATGCTGTTGCAATCAACCATGCATGATACAGAATACAAAACGTGCAGCCACGAGGTTATAAAATATGATACAGGAAGTGCTTTACAAATCAGTGTTAAAACACACACTACACATCACACAAACACAAACACACACACCACACACACACAACGACACAACCACACACACACCACACGCACACACGCACACACACACACACCACACACACATCACGCACGGCACACACACACGCACACACACACACGCACGCATGGCACACAACACACACACACGCACCACAACACACACTGCACACACAACATCACACAGCCGCACACACGACACACACACACAACACACACACGCACACACCACGCACACACACACACGCACACACACGCACACACACACACAACACACACCAGCAGAGCTGTATGATGAATTTGGTGTGAAGTGTGTTTCTACTCAAACAGCTTGAGTTACCAAGTGGCTGAGTCAAATCACCAAACTCATTTGCTATCCCTACATAGGACTCCAATTCATCTCTCACTCGTCAGCCTCAAGGCTTTAGTTTGACCTTGGAGTAACTCACCTCGATGAAAGCACGAAGCTTACGACTGTGTGGGCCGATCTTCTCAGCTCATCTGGTCTGCCTTTGTATCATATTCGCCTGCCTGAAATCAAATCATCTCTGCTTGATCGATGTTGATACTGCAGATTTGTAATGGTCGTATCGTGGTTCCTGCCACAAAAATTATCAAAACCATCAGTTTTCTATGAACTTAAACCAAAGACGACCCAGAGATAAACACTCTGCCTGCACAAACACCATAAACGGAAACGAAAGAGAGATAGAGAAAAAGAGAGAGAGAAAGAGGAGTGAGAGGGTTGCTGCACTGCAATGGGAGGAGGCAGAAGCGAGAACGGGCAGAGAGAGAGAGAGAGGGGGTGGAAGAGGGGAGTTAGCACAGTGAGAAAATGTTATGCTTTACGAACAAAAAAAAAACCACACACACACTCATCTTGTCGTAACTGTCGACTGCACATCCTCAATCGGACACGAACTGCACCGCGATCAACTGTAGGGCGCTTGGCAAATGTGGCTTAAACACTCAGCAATCCACTGAAACAAGAACACCTGCTTGGCAAGTGATTACCAAATTGCCGTCGATAAAACCCATGCAAACCCAAACGCCAAGTAATGTCCAATTGGAATTAAAAGGGTTCTACGCAGTCATTTTGCTGCTAAGTTCGATTCCGGACTTAAATTTTGTCCATTCGGCTTTCGTTAACAGAATCTTGAGATTATGGCATTGCTCTGATTTCCAATCTGATTTCCTACCCCTAACCCTGTCCTTTTATACAATGCACGAAACAAACCATGCAAGCACACACAATGACATTCTTCAAATAGGTAACTGATAAATAAGCACCCACGTTGCCTTCCAATGGCTCGGATTTCCACCACCCCACTTCCACGACACAACAATACCACCCGTTGCATCACGTGCATCTGGTTTTCGTCAAAATATGCGCAGCCAATTCCCAACCGGCACCTCACCTGTCTTCACACCCCCTCAACAAAACCTCACCACTTTGACCACAAACGCCTCCCGCACATGGGGATAAAAAGATGGCGCACCCCTCATACCTCTGCACTGCTACAATTCGCCACTCTCTTTTGAGGGAGCACCCACGACTCGGATTGTCCTCGCACCAACACGATGCTTGAAACACGAAACAGACGTCCAATAGCCCGACCACATCTCACCGGACGTCCCAGATGAGCATCTGGAATGATACAACCCTCATGCAGTGGTGGCAGGGAAAGGTCCGCTGCTACTGCACTCGACATTCAGAACTGCACTCGGAGCATCGTTCAGGGCCGGGGTGCCAGCTCAGAGATCGATGCCCTAATGTTGAGTCAGGAGTTCCCGACCCATGCCAAGTGGGGATGGGCAAATCCGAGACAGTTTCCGGTCCCGAGCTTGCAGGGCATGGATCGGGCCGCTGTGGCCCAATAGAGCAGGATCGGGCCACAGCGATTCGCTTTGCGCTCATCACCGCCCACCCTTCGCCCGGGGCTTATAAAAGGGGAGTCGCGGAGCCGTTGGACTCTCTTTGCCTCTCTCCTCGGCTCTTCCACTGGCCTCTTCGCTTCGCTCCCTGTCTCGCTATTGGTGTGCATTGACCAGAACAGTCTTCTTGCTTTGGAGATGCCTTGATCGGGCGACTGCCGAGATTGCCCCTCATGCTGGTGACGGTTCGCTTACCTCCCTGGCGTGCAGCAGACGGACCAGTGCGGAGCGCAACGTTGCTCACAAGCCATGGCAAAGTAATTAAAGCAGGAAGATAACGTGCCACATCACGAGCCCTCAGGCGTAGCGTCCCAGGAGGTACAGACTCGACACATGCAGACCTTTACACAGCTTGGTTAAGGATTTTCTGCTTACGCATCTATATTATTTCTCCCTCGTCTATACACGCTATCCAGCCCATCTTCTTTCGACACACAAACAACATCATTACTGGAAGTCGCAATCCATTTTCCTCTGGAGGAACACCGCACCCCCCACATTGCACAACACACCAACAGCCTCAGACACAACCATGAAATCAAAGCAAGGAAATAAAAAGTCTTCACTGATTATATTGTTCCTTCATAAATAAATTCGCCTTGTTGACGGTGTTCACGACCTAGTCCATAGATTGTCATTAACTTCCATTGATCCAGTCATTGACCAAACCCAAGAGCCGAATGGAAGGGGTAATTCCCCATACAAAATTAACCTGGTCGTAACTCGGTCGTCATCCAGGCAGTAAATGCTCGGTCCACCTTACTTGTTCAAGCAACACACTGCACCACAAAGTTAATTGTTGAAGTGGCCCAGGTCGCCGGTTTCTTCTGAGGAGAACGGGATTAACCCCTCCATAATAACTCGGTACCTCGTGCCATAGACGATATTACATCACATAAAAATGTATATATTGTCCACAAATTTTATTTTTAATACAGAGGACCCGTGAACCGTGGTCTTTGCATCACCCCCACCATTTCGTTGTATCAATTGTTGTATCAATTCCACCTTGAGCTATATATTGTTAGAGGACGACCGCGTGTCTTTCAATCTGGACAAATTCACACTCTCCTCACTATGTCTCTCCGAAAGGGAACCGTTTAGAACCCCCCCCCCACCATCCACTTTCTCAAACAATCCTCTGGAAGAAGTCTTTTTCAAGCTTCTGGGTCTCACGATCTGCCATAACCTTTCCTGGGAAAGCCACATTTCAACCTCGGCCTCCAAAGCCAGTCGCCGACTGGGAATCCTCCGTCGTGCAAAAGTCCTTCCTCGGCCCACCTGAGCTCCTGACACTTACAAAGGCTTTCGTCCGCAGTCTGATGGGAGTACTGCTCTCCCCTCTGGGCTGGTGCTCCTGGCCTCCACACTTTCTCGGCTTCACGCTGTTGGAAACCAGGCATTTTCCGGATCATGTGGCATCTCCTCAATGAGGCTGAGGTCTTGGGCCTCTTACTCTCTCACCGAAGGCTGGTCGGTGGTGCTTGTCTGTCCTTCTACCGTCTCCTCTTCCAGCCTCGTCCCCCTGCTCTCTCTGCGATTTGTCCCCACCGACATTTCCGCAGGCACCAAGATCCGCCAACAACCCCCTTCCTGGTAAAACTAACCAAAAATCACGAATCACTGTCACCTTCACGTCTTTCATTCCTCTTTTTTCCCGCCTTTGGAATAAACTCCCTCAATCTATTCAATCGCAATTCTTCACTCCCAGGCCATCAAAACAGCTGTTCACACAACACCTCTATCATCCCATCCAATCCTCGACCTTTTCTACCCCCGCTATCCACCCAAGCCCCACCTCCTTCCAAATTCCCTGCTTTCTTCCTGAAAGTCCCTGTAAAGTCCATCTGTATTTCCCCATCTTCCCACCCCTTTCCCCTCTCCCTTCCACAATCTCCTATGTCTCTGGTTCCCAACTGTTTTGTCCTTCCCACTCCACCCCTCTTGTCTCAATGCCCCCTTGCTGTTGTTGTGTGTTAGCTCTCACACGAGCCTCGACAAGGGTATACAAAAAAACAACTCGTTGGGTTCCGTTGTGGACGCGGTTGATAAAAAAAATCATTTCAATAAATAAAATAAAATAAAAATGAACGATAAGACCAACTGGAGGTTGTTTGCATTGGTCAAATAATGCCCGAGAGTACTTGACTGAATCGGGAATTTATTTTTAATAATTTTTTTTCGTTGCCGGACTTGAACGAAACTTTGATAACTGCACACCCGCAGGAAGAATGATGAGTAAGGTCCGGGCCTAAAATTTTGAAAGCTATTGTGTACCATTTTTGGCTGTATTTTTTCGGGAACATACATACAAGATGAGAGTTTCGTATATATCAATATGATAATATATATATATATATAGCTATATATATATATATATATATATATATATATATATACGCACACACACACACACACAAACCAAACACAGTGTATGATTTATGTAAATAAATGTTATGTTCAACACAAAGGTGCAAACATGACAATAATACATGCATAGGTAGCAATAATACAACAAGGATGATGTAGATGTGAAGTGAAAATGCGTATGTTGACATGTTTATTACCGTATCCTGTATTACATACAGAAACGATGCACAAATTGCATGCATAAATGAATGATGTGAAACATCCAAACAGCGTTGGTTATACATAGGGGAGGATATTCAAAATATGATGAATGTGCAAACATGGATGATGTCATAACAAGGAATGATGTCAAACATGAATGGATGTACATACACCATGATAGCATCTTTCAAATGCCGATTCGTCAACGACCTTCGTTTTCCTTCTGTGAAGCGCGCTCATGATAGGTTCGTGTTTTGCCTCGAATCTCTTCAAAACGGCTTGTTTCGCATCATCGCAATTTCCGTCCTCATGCACACTCATGCATGTTCCAGCTCGTGCATCTATTGTGTTAAATCAAAGCACTCCCCTGCATATCACCAGAAAAAAAGCAAACATGAATGAAGATGATCAAAACCAAAAGTTTTTCTTCATTTATCATTCGCGAATCGACAAACCACAATGCAAAGCAATATATTATTGTGGTTTGTTTAAATCACGTGTGTTGTCAGTCTTTGTGAGAGGACAGGCCACATCCGTGTTCTTTGAATGAACAAGCGCAAATTAGAGAGCAGAAAGAGACGGAGAAGCATGGTAAGAGGAGGTTGCTTTCCAACTCCTGTTTACTTTCAATCAGGATGATCCATTGGTGTAATGTACGTTTTGTCAATTACGGTATATTAATGTGATTTAATTGATAACATACAAGAGACAAATCTGTGATGAAATATTGTTGGCAGCTCAGGCGTAACCGCGTCCCCCGAGGCAATGGCACACAACATAAAGCGGACCCGAGTCAGTTATTACCTCCGCAACCAAAGGGACGGAGGTTATTGTTTCACCTCGCTGTTTGTGTTTGTTTTGTTGGTGAACAAAAATATCTCAAAAAGTTGATGTACGGATTTGGACAAAAATTTTGTGGAGCTTGGTTTTATGTGACAAAGGATGAAATGAATAGATTTTGGTGAGAGGCTTACCAGGGGTGAGAGGTCGGAGGTGAAAAATGGGCGGAGCCCGGCTTCGGGTTGAGAGATCAAAGAGCGGCTCGCCTCGGGCCAATATAAAGGAGGAGCTCGAACGAGTTCGAGGCTGATTCGGAGATATTCATCGCACCTCTAGAGGAGAGATCAGCGGGATTGCATCGCTCTGGGGGAGACGGCAGTCACGGAGAAGGAGGGTTAGTGCCCAGACGAGGCCGGAGAGAAGCGTTGGTGATGACGGCCCAGGGCGGAACGGGTGTCGGGCAAGCTACGTCGCGGTCCGGGCGAACGGCCTTGAGACGGTCGAGCGGCGCTGAGGCGGTGGACGGGTCATAAAATGGCATCAACTCTAAAAGAGCAAAGACCCGTTCACTCCTCCAAGCGCGTCGCCGGCTAGGC
>CM068963.1:51897902-51918129 GCA_035128595.1 Eptatretus atami
AAACGAAACTCTGACATGTCATTAATCTTGGTGATTCGGCTCCGAATATAGAAGGTTGTTGATTCAAATGTTAAAGCAAATCAGATCAACGTCGAAATCTCCGCCATTGCTCCTGATAAAACGTGACAGGTTTCCAGATATCCGGTGATATTGTATTTTGTTGATATACAACCTCTTGTACATGTACAATGAATCATTTCAATGGACATAATTCACCTGTTGTCGATGTACAATGAATCATTTAAATGTTCGATAATTCAACCTGTTGTACGATGTACAATGAATCATTCAAATGGACGATAATTCAACCTGTTTGTACGATGACAATGAATTCATTTTTAAATGTACGATAATTTCAACCTGTTGTACGATGTACAATGAATCATTTCAAATGTTCGATAATTCAACCTGTTGTACGATGTACAATGAATCATTTTAAATGTTCGATAATTCAACCTGTGTTACGATGTACAATGAATCATCAATTCAAATGTTCGATAATAAACCGTTGTAGCGATGTACAATGAATCATTTCAAATGTTCGATAATACAACCTCTTGTACGAGTACAATTAATCGTTTTGAATGTTCGATAATACAACCTGTTGTACGATGTACAATGAATTATTCAAAATGTTCGATAATTCAACCTCTTGTCCGATGTACAATGAATCATTTCAAATGTGTCGATAACAACCTGTGTACGATGTACGAATGCATCATTTAAATGTACGATAATTCAACCTCTTGTACGATGTAAAGAATCATTTCAAATGTTCGATAATTCAACCCTTTGTACGATGTACAATTAATCGTTTGAATGTTCGATAATTCAACTTGTTGTACGATGTACAATGAATCATTTTAAATGTACGATAATTCAACCTCTTGTACGATGTACAATGAATCATTTCAAATGTTCGATAATTCCAACCTGTTGTACAATGTACAATGAATCATTTAAATGTTCGATAATCAACCTGTTGTACGATGTACAATGAATCATTTCAAATGTTCGATAATTCAACCTCTTGTACGATGTACAATTAATCTGTGAATGTTCGATAATACAACCTGTTGTACGATGTTACAATCGAATCATCTTCAAATGGACCGACTAATTCAACCTTGTTGTACGATGATACAATGATTCATTTTCAAATGTCTTCGATATCTCAACTCTGTACGATGTAAATGAATCATTTCAAATGTTCGATAATTCAAACCTGTTGTCGATGTACAATGAATCATTTTAAATTGTTTCGATAATTCAACTGTTTGTACGATGTACAATGAATCATTTCAAATTCGATAATTCAACCTGTTGTCGATGTACAATGAATCATTTCAAATGTTCGATAATTCAACCTGTTGTACGATGTACAATGAATCATTTTAAATGTTCGATAATTCAACCTGTTGTACGATGTACAATGAATCATTTCAATGTTCGATAATACAACCTGTTGTACGATGTACAATGAATCATTTCAAATGTTCGATAATACAAACCTCTTGTACGACTGTACAATTAATCGTTTTGAATGTTCGATAATACAACCTGTTGTACGATGTACAATGAATTATTTCAAATGTTCGATAATTCAACCTTGTCCGATGTACAATGAATCATTTCAAAATGTTCGATAATTAACCTGTTGTACGATGTACAATTAATCGTTTTTGAATGTCGATAATTCAACCTGTTGTACGATGTACAATGAATCATTTTAAATGTACGATAATTCAACCTTTGTACGATGTACAATGAATCATTTCAAATGTTCGATAATTCAACCTCTTGTACAATGTACAATGAATCATTTTAAATGTTCGATAATTCAACCTGTTGTACGATGTACAATGAATCATTTCAAATGTTCGATAATTCAACCTCTTGTACGATGTACAATTAATCGTTTTGAATGTTCGATAATACAAACCTGTTGTACGATTAACAATGAATATCATTTCAAATGGACGATAATTCACCTGTTGTACGATGTCAATGATTCATTTCAAATGTTCGATAATTCAACCTCTTGTACGATGTACAATGGAATCATTTCAAATGTTCGATAATACAAACCTGTTGTACGACGTACAATGGAATCATTTTAAATGTTCGAGAATTCAACCTCTTGTACGATGTACAATGGAATCATTTCAAATGTTCGATAATTTTCAACCTGTTGTACATGTTACAATGAATCATTTCAAATGGACGATAATACAACCTGTTGTACGATGTACAATGAATCATTACAAATGTTCGATAATACAACCTGTTGTACGATGTACAATGAATCATTTCAAATTCTATAATACAACCTGTTGTACGAGTGTACAATGAATCATTTAAATGTTCGATAATTAATTCAACCTCTTGTACGATGTACAATGAATCATTTTAAATGTTCGATAATTCAACTGTTGTACGATGTACAATGAATACTTTCAAATGTTCGATAATAACAACCTGTTGTACGAGTACAATGAATCATTTCAAATGTTCTATAATACAACCTGTTGTACGATGTACAATGAATCATTTCAAATGTTTCGATAATACAACTGTTGTACGATGTACAATGAATCATTTCAAATGTTCTATAATACACCTGTTGTACGATGTACAATGAATCATTTCAAATGTTCGATAATACATCTGTTGTACTGATGTACAAATTAAATCGTTTTGAATGTTCGATAATTCACCTGTTGTACGATGTACAATGAATCATTTTAAATGTTCGATAATTCAACCTTTTCGTCCCGTTTAATAACTATTACAATCATTTTCAATCTGCTTTCACCTGTTGTACGATGTACAATGAATCATTTCAAATGTTTCGATAATTCAACCTCTGTACGATGTACATGAATCATTCAAATGTTCGTAATTCAACCTTGTACGACGTACAATGAATCATTTAAATGTTCGAGAATTCACCTCTTTGTACGATGTACAATGGAATCATTCAAATGTTCGATAAATTCAACCTGTTGTACGATGTACCAATGAATCATTTTCAAAATGGACGATAATATCAACCTGTTGTACGATGTACAATGAATCATTCAAATGTTCGATAATACAACCTGTTGTACGATGTACAATGAATCATTACAAATGTTCGATTATACAACTGTTGTACGATGTACAATGAATAATTTCAAATGTCTATAATACAACCTGTTGTACGATGTTACAATGAATCATTTTAAATGTTCGATATTAATTCAACCTCTTGTACGAATGTACAATGAATCATTTCAAATGTTCGATAATTCAACCTGTGTACGCATGTACAATGAATACTTTCAAATGTTCGATTAATCAACCTGTTGTACGATGTACAATTGAATACTTTCATGTTCTATAATACAAACCTGTGTACGATGTACATGAATCATTTCAAATGTTCGATAATACAACTGTTGTACGACTGTACAATAATCATTTAAATGTTCCTATAATACAACCTGTTGTTACGATTAAATGAATCATTTCAAATGTTCGATAATACAATCTGTTGTACGATGTACAATGAATCATTTTAAATGTTCGATAATTCAACCTGTTGTACGATGTACAATGAATCATTTCAAATGTTCGATAATTCAACCTGTTGTACGATGTACAATGAATCATTAAATGTTCGATAATTCAACCTTTGTACGATGTACAATGATCATTTCAAATGTTCGATAATTCAACCTGTTGTACGATGTACAATGATCATTTCAAATGTGCGATAATTCAACCTGTTGTACGATTACAATGATCACTTTAAATGTTCGATAATTCAACTGTTGTACGATGTACAATGAATCATTTCAAATGGCGATTATTCAACCTGTTGTACGATGTACAATGAAATCGTTTCAAAATGTTCGATAATTTCAACCTCTTGTACGATGTACAATGAACATTTAAATGTTCGATAATTCAACCTGTTGTACGATGTACAATGAATCATTTCAAATGGACGATAATTCAACCTGTTGTACGATGTACAATGAATCATTTCAAATGTTCGATAATTCAACCTGTTGTACGATGTACACATGAATCTTGAATTTTCGATATTCAACCTGTTGTACGATGTACAAATGAATCATTACAAATGTTCGATAATTACAACTGTTGTACGATGTACAATGAATCCATTTCAAATGTTCATAATACACTCTGTTGTCATTTACAATGATTCATTTCAAATGTTCGATAATTCACCTGTTGTACGATGTACAATGAATCATTTCAAATGTTCGATAATACAACCTGTTGTACGAGTACAATGAATCATTTCGAATGTTCGAAATAATTCACCCTCTTGTACGATGTACATGAATTATTTCAAATGTTCGATAATACAAACCTTTGTACGATGTACAATGAATCATTTAAATGTTCGTATAATTCAACCTCTTGTACGATGTACAATGAAATATTCAAATGTTCGATAATACAACCTGTTGTACGATGTACAATGAATCATTTCAAATGTTCGAATAATTCACCTGTTGTACGATGTACATGAATCATTTCAAATGTTCGATAATACAAACTTTGTACAATGTAAATGAATCATTTACAAATGTTCGATAATTCAACCTCTTGTACGATGTAACAATGAATCATTTCAAATGTTACGATAATTCAACCTCGTTGTACGATGTACAATGAATCATTTTTAAATGTTCGATAATTCAACCTTGTCGATGTACAATGAATCATTTCAAATGTCGATAATTCAACTGTTGTATCGATGTACAATGATCATTCAACATGTTCGATAATTCAACCTGTTGTACGATGTCAATTATCATATTAATGTTCGATAATTTCAAACCTGTTGTACGATATACAATGAATCATTTCAAATGTTCGATATAATCAACCTGTTGTACGATGTACAATGAATCATTTCAAATTTCGATAATACAACCTCTTGTACGATGTACATTAATACTTTTAATGTTCGATAATACAACTGTTGTTACGATGTACATGAATTATTCAAATGTTCGATAATTCAAACCTCTTGTCGATGTACAATGAATCATTTCAAATGTTCGATTAATTCAACCTGTTGTACGATGTACAATTGAATCATTTTAATGTTCGATAATTCAACCTGTTGTACGATGTACAATGAATCATTTTAAATGTACTGATTAATTCAACCTCTTTGTACGATGATAATACATGAATCATTTCAAATGTTCGATATCAACCTCTTGTCACATGTACAATGAATTCATTTAATGTTCTGATAATTCAACCTGTTGTACGATGTACAATAGAATCATTCAAATGTCGATAATTCAACCTACTTGTACGATGTACAATTAATCGTTTTGGAAATGTTCGATAATACAACCTGTTGTACGATGTACAATGAATCATTTCAAATGGCGTAATTCAACCTGTTGTACGAGTACAATGATTCATTTCAAATTGTTCGATAATTAACCTCTTTGTACGAGCTACAATGGAATCTAATTTCAAATGTTCGATAATACAACCTTTGTACGACGTACAATGAAATTTTAAATGTTCGAGAATTCAACTCTGTACGATGTACAATGGAATCATTTCAAATGTTCGATAATTCAACCTGTTGTACGATGTACAATGAATCATTTCAAATGGACGATAATACAACCTGTTGTACGATGTACAATGACATTCATTACAAATGTTCGATAATACAACCTGTTGTACGATGTACAATGAATCATTTCAAATGTTCTATAATACAACCTGTTGTACGATGTAACAATGAACATTTTATGTTCGATAATTAATCAACCTCTTGTACGATGTAACAATGAATCATTTCAATGTTCGATAATTCAACCTGTTGTACGAATGCTACATGAAATACTTTCAAATGTTCGATATACAACCTGTTGTACGATGTACAATGAATCATTTCAAATGTCTTATAATACAACCTGTTGACGATGTACAAGAATCATTTCAAATGTTCTGATAATCAACCTGTTGTACGATGTACAATGAATCATTTCAAATGTTCTATAATACAACTTTGTACGATGTACAATGAATCATTTAAATGTTTCGATAAACAATCTGTTGTACGATGTAACATTAATCGTTTATGTTCGATAATTCAACCTGTTGTACGATGTAACAATGAATACTTTCAAATGTTCGATAATACAACCTGTTGTACGATGTACAATGAATCATTTCAAATGTTCATATACAACCTGTTGTACGATGTACAATGAATCATTTCAATGTTCGATAATACAACCTGTTG
Organism: Eptatretus atami; assembly: GCA_035128595.1. NCBI lineage: Eukaryota > Metazoa > Chordata > Myxini > Myxiniformes > Myxinidae > Eptatretus > Eptatretus atami. Next base: position 51,904,201 of record CM068963.1, read on the forward strand.
TACGATGTACAATGAATCATTTCAAATGTTCTATAATACAACCTGCTTGTACGATGTACAATGGAATCATTTCAAATGTTCGATAATACAATCTGTTGTACGAGTACAATTAATCGTTTGAATGTTTCGATATTACCTGTGTACCGATGTACAATTGAATACATTTTAATTGTTTCGATAATTCAACCTGTTGTTACGATGTACAATGACATCATTTCAAATGTTCGATAATTCAACCTCTTGTACGATTACAATTCATCGTTTTGAAATGTTTCTATAATTCACTGTGTACGATGTTACACTGATTCATTTCAAATGTTCGATAATTAACCTTTGTACGATGTACAATGGGAATCATTCAAATGTTCGAAATAAACCTGTTTACGACGTACATATGAATCATTTTAAATGTTCGAGAATTTCAACTCTTGTACCGAGTGTACAATGAATCATCTTCAAATGGTTTCGATAATTCAACCTGTTGTTACGGATGTAAATGAATCGTTTTGAATGTTCGATAATATCAACCTGTTGTACGATGTACAATGAATCATTTAAATGTACGATAATAGCAACTCTTGTACGATGTACAATAGAATTATTTTCAAATGTTCGTAATCAACTCTGTACCATAGTACAATGAATCATTTAAATGTTCGATAATTCAACCTGGTTGTACGATGTACCAGACATTCAAATGTCGATAATCAACTCTTTATGACATATGTAATGTTCGATAATCAACCTGTTGTACGATGTACAATGAATCATTTAAATGTACGATAATTCAACACTCTTGTAACCGATGTACAATGAATTCATTTCAAATGTTCTAGATAATTCAACCTCTTGTACATGATACAATGAATCTTTTAAATGTTCGATAATAAACCTGTTGTAACGATCGTACAATTGAATCATTTCAAATGTTCGACGAATTCAACCTTTGCGATGTACAATAATCGATTTTGAATGTTCGATAATTAACCTGTTGTACGATGTACAATGAATCATTTCAAATGGACGATAATACAACTTTGTACGAGTACGAATGATTCTTTCACAAATGTTTCGATAATCAACCCTTTGTAACGATGTACAATGGAATCATTTCAAATGTTCATAATACAACCTGTTGTCGAGTACCAATGACTCATTTTTAAAATGTTCGAGAATTCAACCTCTTGTACGATTGTACATGAATCATTTCAAATGTTCGATAATCTCAACCTGTTTACGATGTACAATGAAATCATTTCAAATAGTGATAATACAACCTCTTGTACGATGTACAATGTAATCGTTTTGCAAATTGTTCGATAATCACCTGTTTGTACGATGTACAATGACTAATACATTTCAAACGATGTTACAATGATCATATTAAAGTTCGAATAACAACTTCTTGTACGATGTACAAATGGAATCATTTTAAATGTTTTCGTATTTAATTCAACCTTTGTCGATGTACAATGAATCATTTCAAATGTTTCGATAATTCTAAACCTTGTACGATGTTACATAATACTTTCAAATGTTCGATAATACCAACCTGTTGTACGATGTACAATGAATCATTTTCAAATTGCGATAATTACAAAACCTGTTTGTCGATGTACAATGATTCATTTCAAATGTTCGATAATCAACTCTTGTACGATTACAATGAATCATTTAAATGTTTCTATATATCAACCTGTTGTAGCGATGCAATGAAAAATCATTTCAAATGTTCGATAATTCAATCCTGTTGTACGATGTACAATTAATCATTGTCAATGTTCGATAATTCAAGCTGTTGTACGATTGTTACAATGAATTCATTTTAAAATGTTCGATATTCAACCTTGTTGTACGATGCTACAATGAATTCATTTCAAATTTCGATAATTCAAACCTCTTGTACGATGTACATAATCTTTCAATGTTCGATAATACAACCTCTTGTACGATGTACAATGATCGTTTCAATGTTCGATAATCAACACTCTGTTGTTACCGATGTACAACTGATTCATCTCAAATGTTCGATAATTTCAACCTCTTGTCCGATGTACAATGGAATTAACATTTCAAATGTTCGATTAATCACCTGTTGTAGCGACTGTAGCAATGAATCGGTTTCTGAAATGCTTGACATAATTTCAACCTGTTGTACGATGTACACATGAATCATTTTAAATGTCGATAATTCAACCTTTGTACGCATGTACAATGAATGCAATTCAAATTGTTCGATAATTCAACCCTTGTACGATGTACACATGAATCATTTTAAATGTTCGATAATCAAACCTGTTGTACGATGTAACAATGGAATCATTATCAAATGTTCGATAATTCAAACCTTGTACGATGTACAATATGATAATTTAATGTTCGATAATACAACTGTTGTACGATGTACAATGAATCATTTTCAAATGTCGAATAATCAACCTTTGTACGATGTACAATGATTCATTTCAAATGTTCGATATTTCAACCTCGTTGTACGATGTACTGGAATGCTTTCAAATGTTCGATAATACAACCTGTTTGTACGACTGTACATGAATACATTTCCTAATTTCATAATACAACCTCTTGTACGATGTACAATGAATCATTTCAAATGTCGATAATCAACCTGTTGTACGATGAACAATGAATCATTTCAAATGTCTAATAATACACCTGTTGTACGATGTACAATGAATCATTTCAAATGTTCGATAATACAACCTGTTGTAACGATTGTACAATGAAATTCATATTAAATGTTCGATAATTCAAAACTGTGTACGATGTACAATGAATCATTTCAAATGTTCGACTAATTCAACCTGTTGTACGATGTACAATGAATCATTTCAAATGTTCGATAATTCAACTGTGTTACGATGTACAATGAATCATTTCAAATGTTCGATAATAAACCTGTTGTACGATGTACAATAATCATTTCAAATGTTGCGATAATTAACCTGTGTACGATGTACAATGAATCATTTAAATGTTCGATCAATTCAACCTGTTGTTATCGCATGTACAATGAATCATTTTTAAAAATTTCGATAATTCAACCTCGTTGTACGAGTGTACAATGAATCATTTTAAATGTTCGATTAATTCAGACCTGTTGTACGATGTTACAATGAATCATTTTAAATGTTCGATAATTCAACTCTATGTACGATGTACAATGAATCATCTTTAAATGTTCGATAATTCAACCTGTTGTACGATGTACAATGAATCATTTAAATGATGTCGATTAATTCAACCTCTTGTACGATGTACAATGAATCATTTAATGTTCGATAATTCACACCTGTTGTACGATGTACAAGGAATCATTTCAAATGACGATAAATTCGAACCTGTTGTACGATGTACAATGAATCATTCTTCAAATTGGATCGATAATTCAACCTGTTGTACGATGTACAAATGAATCATTTTAAATGTTCGATAATTCAACTGTTTGTACGATGTACAATGAACCATTTCAAATGTTCGATTATTCGAACCTTGTTGTCTCGATGTACAATGATTCATTTCAAATGTTCGATTAATTCAACCCTTGTACGATGTACAATGAATCATTTAAATGTTCGATATTCAACCTTGTGTACGATGTACAATGAATCATTTTAAATGTTCGATAATTCAACCTGTTGTACGATGTCCAATGAATCATTTCAATGGACGATAAGTCACCTGTTGTACGATGTACAATGAATCGTTTGAAATGTTCGATATTCAACCTGTTGTACGATGTACAATGAACATTTTAAAATGTTCGATAATTCATACCTGTTGTACGAGTGTACAATGAATTTTCAAATGTTCGATAATTCAAACCTGTTGTACGATGTACAATGAATCATTTAAATGTTCGATAATTCAACCTGTTGTACGATGTACAATTATCAGTTTTGAACGATAATTCAACCTGTTGTAACGATGTACAATGAATCTTTTACAATGTTCGATAATACAACCTCTTGTACGATGTACAATGAATCATTTCAAATGTTCATAATTCAACCTGTTGTACGATGTACAATGAATCATTTTAAATGTTCGATAATTCAAACCTGTTGTACGATTTGTCAAGAATCATTTAAATGTCGATAAATTCAACCTGTTGAATACGATGTACAATGGAATCGTTTAATGCTTCGATAATCAACCTTTGTACAAGAATGATTACAAGTATATTACATTTCGTTTGATCTTTCAAATGTTCGATATAATCAACCTGTTGTACGGATGTACATGATCATTTCAAATGGACGCATAATTCAACCTGTTGTAACGATGTTACAATGTAATTCATTTCATATGTTCGATATTCCAACCTGTTGACGACGTACAATGAATCGTTTGAATGTTCGATAAATTCAACCTGTTGTACGATGGTACAATGAATCATTTAAATGTACGATAATTCAACCTGGTTGTACGACTTTGTACAATGAATCGATTTCAATATGTCGATAATTCACCTTTGTACGACGTAACAATGTAATCGTTATATGAACGATAATACACAACTGTTGTTACGATGTACATGAATCATTCAAATGGACGATAATACAACCTGTTGTACGATGTACAATATCAATTTCAGATGGACGATAATCAAACCTGTTGTACGATGTACAATGTCATTAAATTCGATGACAGACGTGTAGGCTACAGAATTAAATTTCGAGATTCCTCTGTACGATGTACAATGGAATCATTCAAATGGACTTCGATAATTCAACCTGTTGTACTATGATGTACAAATGAATCATTTTCAAATGGACGATAATCAACCTGTTGTTACGATGTACAATGAATCATTTAAATGTTCGATAATTCAACCTGTGTACGTGTACATGAATCATTTCAAATGACGATTATACAACCTGTTGTACGATGTCAATGAATCATTTTCAAATTGGACGTATAATCAACCTCTTGTACGATGTACAATGAATAATTTCAAATTCGATAATTCAACCTGCTTTGTACGATGTCATAATGAATACTTTTTCATAATGTTCGATTAATCAACCTGTTGTACGATGCTACAATGAATCATTTAAATGGATCTAATACAACCTGTTGTACGATGTACAGATGGAATAATTCAAATGTCGATAATACAACCTGTTGTACGATGTACATGAATCATTCAAATGTTCGATAAATAAACCTGTTGTACGATGTACACATGATATTTCAATGTTCGATAATCAACTCTGTTGTATCGATGTAACAATTAATCATGTTCGAATTGTTCGATATTCACCTGTTGTACGATGTACATGAATTCATTTTTTAAATGTTCGATAATTCAAACCTGTTGTACGATGTACAATGAATCATTCAAATGTTTCGATATCAACCTCTTGTTAGTATAATCTGAGGTACAACTGTTGATGTACAATGAATCATTTAAATGGACGATAATTCAACCTTTTGTACGATGTACAAATGATCATTTCAAAATGTTCGATAATTAATTTCAACCTCTTGCTACGATGTACAATGATTTTCAAATGTTCGAGATTACAACCGTTGTACGATGTACAATGAATTCATAATTTATTATTTCAATAATTCTTTTAAATGTTCGATAATTAAATTTCAACCTCTTTTTGTACGATGTACAATGAATTCATTTCAAATGTTCGATAATAATTCAACCTGTTGTTACGCATGTACAATTTTAATCGTTTAATGTTCGATAATTCAACCTGTTGTACGATGTATAAGTGAATCATTTTAATATGTACGAATTATTCAACCTCTTGTACGGTGTACAATGAATCGTTTTGAATGTCCGCATAATTCAACCTGTTGTACGACTGTACAATGAATCATTTTTAAATGTTCGATAATTCAACCTGTGTTACGATGTACAATGAAATCATTTCAATGTTCGATAATTCAAACCTCTTGACGAATGTACAATGAATCATTTCAAATGGACGATAATACAAACCTTTGTACGATGTACAATAATCATTTCAAATGATTCGATAATTCAACTCTTTACGATGCTACAATTAATCGTTTTTGAATGTTCGATAATTCAACCTGTTGTACGATTGTACAATGAATTCATTTCAAATGACGATAATTCAACCTGTTGTTACGATGTACAATGAATCATTTTAAAATGGACGATAATTCAACCTGCTTGTAGTATGTTACAATGAATCATTTCAAATGACGATAATTCAACTCTTGTCATGTACATGATTCATTTCAAATGTTCGAATATTCAACCTCTGTACGATTGTACAATGGATCATTTCAAATGTTCGATAATACAACCTGTTGTACGATGTACAATGAATCATTTTAATGTTCGATAATTCAACCTGTTGTACGATGTACAATGAATCATTTCAAATGGTTCGATAATTTCAACCCTTGTACGATGTACAATGAATCATTTCAAATGGACGATAATTCAACCGTTGTACGATGTACAATGAATCATTTAAATGTTCGATAATTCAACTGTTGTACGATGTACAATGAATCATTTTAATTGTTCGATAATTCAACCTCTTTGTACGATGTACAATGGATTCATTTCAAATGTTCGATTTAATTCAACCTGTTGTACGATGTACAATGAATCATTTCAAATGTTCGATAATACAACCTGTTGTTACGAATGTACAATGATTCATTTTCAAATGTTCCGATAAATTCAACTCTTGTACGATGTTACAATTGGGAATCGATTTGAATGTTCGAAATACAACCCTGTTGTACGAGTACAATGAATCATTTCTAAATGTTCGATAATTCAAACCTTCTTGTCGATGTACAATGAATTCATTTGCAAATGTTCGATAATTCAACGTTGTCGATGTACAATGAATCATTTCAATATGACGATTAATTCAACCTGTTGTACGATGTACAATGAATCATTTCAAATGTTCGAATAATACAACCTGTTGTAGATGTACATTGAATCTTTAATGTTCGATAATACAACCTGTTGTACGATTTTACAATGATCATTACAATGTTCGATAATTCAACCTGTTGTACGATGTACAATGAATCATTTTCAAATGTTCGATAATTCAACCTGTTGTACGATGTACAATGGAATCATTTCAAATGTTCGATATTCAACCTTTGTACGAGTGTACCAATGAATCATTTCAATGTTCATTAATACAACCTGTTGTACGATGTACAATGAATCATTCAATGTCGATAATTACAACCTGTTGTACGATGTACAATGAATCATTTTCAAATGTTCATATAATACAACCTGTTGTACGATGTACAATGAATCATTCAAATGTTCTATAATACAACCTGTTGTACGATGTACATGATCATTTCAAATGTTCGATAATCAACCTGTTGTACGATGTACAATGAATTCATTTAAATGTTCGATAAATCATACAACCTTTGTACGATGTACAATGAATCATTTCAATGTTCGATAATCAACCTGTTGTACGATGTACAATGAATATTTCAAATGTTCGATTAATCAACCTGTTGTACGATGTTACAATGGAATCATTTAAATGTTCGATAATTCAACTGTTGTACGATGCTACAATGAATCATTTCAAATGGTTCGATAATACAACCTGTTGTACGATGTACAATGAATCATTCAAATGTTCGTATAATACAACCTGTTGACGTGTACAAATAATCTTCAAATGTTCGATAATAAATCTGTTGTACGATGGTACAATGAATCATTTTAAATGTTCGATAATTCAACTGTTGTCGAGATGTACAATGAATCATTTCAAATGTTCGATAATTCAACTGTTGTACGATTTACAATTAATCGTTTGAATGTTCATAATCAACCTGTTGTACGATGTACAATGAATCATTTTCAAATGTGCGATAATTCAACCTTGTACGATGTACAATGAATCATTCTCAAATGTTCGATAATTCAACCTGTTGTACGATGTACAATGAATCATTTAAAATGTTCGATATCAACACTGTATGTTACGATGTACAATGAATCATTTCAAATGCGAGATAAATTCAACCTTTGTACGATGTACAATGGAATCTTTTCAAATGTTCGATTAATTCAACCTTGTACGACTGTACAATGAATCATTTTTAAATGTTCGATAATTCAACTGTTGTACGATGTACAATGATCATTTCAAATGTTGCATAATTCAACCTGTTTGTACGATGTACAATGAATCATTTCAAATGTTCGATAATTCAACCTGTTGTTACGATTTACAATGAATTATTTAATGTTCGATAATTCAACCTGTTGTACGATGTACAATGAATCATTTCAAATGTCATAATTCAACCTGTTGTACGATGTACAAATGATCATTTCAAATGAACGATAATTCAACCTCTTGTACGATGTACAATGAATTATTCAAATGTTCGATAATTCAACCTGTTGTACGATGTACATGATACTTTCAAATGTTCGATAATTCAACCTTTGTACGATGTACAATGAATTCATTTCAAATGTGACATAATACAAACCTGTTGTACGTGGTACAATAATCATTTTAGTTCGATATTCAACTGTTGTCGATGTACAATGAATCATTTTTAAATGTTCGATAATTCAAACCTGTTGTACGATGTACAATGAATCTGTTTCAAATGTTCGATAATTCAACCTCTTGTACGATGACAATGAATCATTTTAAATGTTCGATAATAACCTTTGTACATGTACAATTGAATCATTTCAATGTTCGATAATTCAACCTGTTGTACGATGTACAATGAATCATTTTCAAGATGGCGATAATTCAACCGTTGTACGATGTACAATGAATCATTTCAAATGTCGATAATATAACCTCTTGTACGATGTACAATGAATCATTTAAATGTTTCGATAATTCAACCTCTTTGTACGAAGTACAATGAATTATTTAAAATGTTCGAGTAATCACCTGCTTGTACGAGTGTACATGAATCATTTCAAATGTTCGATAATTCACCTGTTGTACGATGTACAATGAATCATTTCAAATGGACGATAATTCAACCTGTTGTACGATGTACAATGAAATCATTTCAAATGTTCATAATATAACCTGTTGTACGAGTGTACAATGAATCATTTAAATGTTCGATAATACAACCTGTTGTACGATGTACAATGAATTTTACAATTTCGGATAATTCAACCTGTTGTACGATGTACAATGAATCATTTCAATGTTCGATAATTCAACCTTGTTGTACGATGTACAATGAATCATTTCAAATGTTCGATAATTCAACCTTTGACGATGTTACAATGAATCATTTCAAATGTTCGATAATTCAACCTGTTGTACGATGTTACAATGAATCATTTCAAATGTTCGATAATTCACTGTTGTACGATGTACAATGAATCATTTCAAAGTTCGATAATTCAACCTGTTGTACGATGTACAATGAATCATTTCAAATGTTCGATAATTCAACCTGTGTACGATGTACAATGAATCATTTAAATGTTCGATAATAATTCAAACTGTTGTACGATGTACAATGAATCATTTTAAATGTCACGATATTCAACCTGTTGTACGATGTACAATGAATCATTTCAAATGTTCGATATTCAACCTTTGACGATGTACAATGAATATTTTAAATGTTCGATAATTCAACCTGTTGTACGATGTACAATGAATCATTTTAATGTTCGATAATTAACATTCAACCTTGACGATGTACAATGAATCATTTCAAATGTCGATAATCAACCTGTTGTACGATGTACAATGAATCATTTTAAATGTTCGATAATTCAACCTGTTGTACGATGTACAATGAATCATTTCAAATGTTCGATATTCAACCTGTTGTACGATGTACAATGAATCTTCAAATGTTCGATAATTCAACCTGTTGTACGATGTACAATGAATCATTCAAATGTTCGATATTACAACCTGTTGTACGATGTACAATGGGAATCATTTCAAATGTTCGATAATTCAACCTGTTGTACGATGTACAATGAATCATTTCAAATGTTCGATAATACAACCTGTTGTACATGTACAATGAATCATTTAATGTTCGATAATTACAACCTGTTGTACGATGTACAATGAATCATTTCAAATGTTCGATAATACAACCTGTTGTACGATGTGTACAATGCATCATTTCAAATGTTCTATATACAAACCTGTTGTACGATGTACAATGAATTCATTCAAATGTTCGATAATCAACCTGTTGTACGATGTACAATGAATCATTTCAAATGTTCGATAATTCAAACTGTTTGTACGATGTACAATGATCATTTCAAAATGTTCGAAACAACCTGTTGTACGTGTACAATGAATCATTTCAAATGTTCGATAATTTCAACCTGTTGTACGAATGTACAATGAATATTTCAAATTTCGATAATTCAACCTGTTGTACGATGTACATGAATCATTTCTAAATGTTCGATAATTAAACCTGTTGTACGATGTACAATGAATTCATTTTCAAATGTTGACGATAATTCAACCTGTTGTACGATGTACAATGAATCATTTCAATGTGTATTCAACTCTTGTACAATGTAAATGAATCATTTTCGATATGTTCATGAATACAACTGTTGTACGATGCTACAATGATCCATTTCAAATGTTCGATAATTTCAAACCTGTTGTACGATGTACAATGAATCATTTCAAATGTTCGATAATTCAACCTGTTGTACGATGTACAATGACTTCACATCGATTTCAAAGTTTGACGACTAATGTCTTAAACCTCACGTTGTACGATGTACAATGATCATTTCTTAATGTTCGATATTCACCTGTTGTACGCATGTACATGAATCAATTTCAAAGTGATATTCACCTGTTGTACGATGTTACCAATAATCGTTTTTGAATGTTCGATAATATCACTTGACGATGTACATAGTTATTTAGTTTCCGAAATTACTGTACAATGTGACAATCATTTCCAAATGTTGAAATTCACTTGACTGTATTGTTATGTGATACAATTCGAATTACAATAATTTTTAAATGTCGATTATCAACCTTTGTACGATGTAACCATGATCATTTTCAATGTGACGATAATTAACTGTTGATACATGTACAATGAATCATTTTTAAATGTTCGATATTAACTGTTGTCGGATGTTACATGAATCATTTTAAATCGTACGATATTCAATGTTGTACGAATGTACATGATCGTTTTTGAATGTTCGATATAACCTTTTGTCGATTGTACAATGATCTTTTAAATGGATCGTATAATTTCAACTGTTGTACGATGTTACAATGAATCATTTAAATGTTCGATAATTCACCTCTTGTACGAGTACAAGTGAATTATTCAAATGTTTCGAGTAATACAACTTGTTGTAACGTACTGAAGATTTCAAATGTTCAGATTATTCAAGTTGTACGATGTACAATGGAATCTTTCAAATGTCGATATTCAAACTGTTGTAGATGTACAATGAATATTCAATATGGACGATAATTAAACCTTTGTACGCATGTACAAAATGATCATTATAAATGTTCGCATAATTAAACCTGTTGTACGTGCAATGAATCATTAAATGTTCGTGATAATATCAACCTAGTTGTACGATGTACAATGAATGTTTAAATGTTCCCGATAATTAATTTCCTCTTGTACGATGTACAATGAATATTTAAATGTTCGATATCACCTGTTGTACGATGTACATGAATATTTTTAAATTTCGTAATACTTGTCGATTCAATATATTAAATGTGATATACTGTACGATGTACAAATGAATCATTTCAAAGTTCCTGATTAATTACAACCTGTTGTACGATAAATGATTTCAATTGTAATACACTTGTGTCAATGATCATTAATCTTATACAACCTGTTGTACGATGTACAATGAATCTCTTTCAAATGTTCGATATATGATCTGTACGATGTTACATATCGTATTTTAATGTTCGGATAATTCAACCTGTTGTACGATTGTACAATGAATACTTTAATGTTCGATTAATTCAACCTGTTACGATGTACATGATGAAATTCATTTAAATGTTCTATTAATCCAACCTGTTGTACGAATGTACAATGATCATTTCATATGTTCGACGATTAATTCAACTGTTGTACGATGTAAATGAATCATTAAAATGTTCTGATAATTCAAACCTCTTGTCGATGTACAATGTAATTATTCAAATGTTCGATAATTCACCTTTGTACGAATGTACAATAATCTTTTGCAATGTTCGAAATTCAACTGTTGTACGAGCAATGATACATTTCAATATGTGACGATTAATTCAACTGTTGTACGATGTACAATGAATCATTTAAAAGTCGATATTATCCGTTGCTACGACTGCTACACATTAATCGATTTAATGTTCGATAATTCAAACCTGTTGTACGCTGTCACATGATTCATTTCAAAGTTCAGATAATTTCAACTCATTGTACGATGTAAGCAATGAATTATTTCTACAAGGTGTAAGTTAAGCGAGAATTCAACCTTGTGATAATGGCTATTTCGTATTCACCTGTTGTCGAGACATGAATCATTTGAATGTTCGATACTTCAACCTGGTGTTGTCGCGATGTCATGAATCATTTTTAAATGCGTTCATAATTCAACTCTGTTGTACGATGTACAATGATCATTTCAATTCGAGTAATTCAACCTTTGTCAGATCACAATGAATCATTTTAATGTTCGATAATTAACCTGTTGTACGAATGTCCAATGAATCATTTCAAATGTTCGATAATTAACTCTGTACGATGTACATTAATCGATTATTCATGTTCGATAACAACTCTTGCTACGATGTTACAATGAATCATTTTTAAATGATCGATATTAACTGTTGTACGATGTACATGAATCATTTCTATGTTCGATAATTACTCTTGTACGATGTCCAGGACATTGAACTTCGATTTAATACATGTTTAGAATACACTTTAATTCATTCTCGTTGTACGATGTCAATGAATCATTTAATGTTCGATTAACTTATTGTTCAATCAATCATTAGGCATACATTGTACAAGAAGTCATTACAAATGTTCTGATATACAACCTGTTGTACGATGTCATGAATCTATACAAATGTTTCGATATACAACCTGTTGTCGATGTTTACAGATGAATCATTTTAAATGTTCGATAATAAACCTGTTGTACGATTGTACCAATGAATCATTTTAAATGTCTCGATAATTAACCTGTTGTCGATGTTACATGGAATCTTCAAAATGTACGATAAATTCATCTTTTGTACGATGTACATATGATCGTTTTGAATGTTCGTAATTCAACTTTGTTACGTGTACAATGAATCATTTAAATGTTCGTATTCAACCTTCTTGTACGATGTACAATGAATCATTACAAATGTTCGATAATACAACCTGTGTCTATTGTACAATGAATCAATTTTAAATGTTCGATAAATCTCCTCTTCCAATTGTAACCATTTTGTTCACCAAATGTAACCATTACACCACCGAGTCTGCTCAACGAGTTTGGATTACAACAATTAAACTTTGTTATATTTAGATCGCCTGTTCGAAGAACAGAGAGCTATAGCGATACCCCCGGCGTGAGCGTGAGTGTGAAAATGTTCGACATACGGTCGTCATCTAAAGTGGTTGCCATGGCAACCAGGATGCTGTTTTTCATCCGTTCCTGTTCGCGCACGTCTAACTCCCGAAGAGTTTTCAAAACTTCACGGGTTTCATATTTGGTACATAGGTACAGACTGTGGAGCCGGTGTGTCGCGACATACGTTCGTCATCTCAAGTGGTTGCCATGGCAACCAGGATTCTGTTTTCCATCCTTTCCTGTCCGGATTCTAACTCCCAAAGTTTTCAACTTTCACGTTTCATATTTGGTACATAGGTACAGACTGTGGAGAGGGT